>VWYI01036672.1:0-416972 GCA_013399455.1 Anthoscopus minutus | reverse complement strand
GCTGCTGTGTGTGTTTCCCCTTGGCCAGCTCCCACAGGAGCTGATGTGCTATTTCAAGTCAGTAGTGGGATACAGAGGTGTTTAGCATCCAGGTGGAGGTGCAGGACCATGTGGGAGGAGAGGAAGGACTGAGTGTGGAAAGAGTTTCTGATCTGTGGATCAAATTCATCAGAAAATGGGAGTAGGCAAATATGCTGCTCCAAAACAACCTCTTCGTATTCTTGGTCTGTGTGTCAGCATTGGTGGTGAGGTTACCATAGCTCTGGAAAGCCAGTGAAGTTGTTTTTCCATTAATCAGGAAGCAGCAAAGCTGCTGAAGACTGAAGGTATTGCATTAACAGTGCTACTGCATCTCATCCTGGTGACAGGGTTGGCCAACTTCTTTTAAAATACATGTGTAAAAAAAAAATGTAATCTCCTCTATAGCACCATTTCAATTTTTATATCCTGCTTGAGAGAACAGTCTCCCTCCAACAAGCCATTTCTAGCTCCGGCTCTTGGTTTGAAATGCTGCTTTGAATATGACATGAAAGAGATATGATAGTGTGTAGGAAGAGGAGGAAATACAGTGGGAGGAGAGAGACAGCAGCGTAGCTGTATTGTCATCTGGCATGATTATTGTTCCAAAAAAAACCCCCATGTATATTCACCTGCTCTGATGTCATTTAGTTTGAAGACCTAGAGGTCCTGGTCTTGCTGAGTGAGGTTTCAGGGGTAGTTTTCCTGAGAATTTTTTTCCCCTATTCTCTCAGCCTGACTGTGTGTGATGAATTCTGCTTGGCCAGTTGCGGTTGCAAGCTCAGACTGCTAGCCACAAGAAAGGGTAAATATCTGGGAAGTCTCTAAAGCCATTCAGGTGGCTTTCAGGCTCTTGGAAGGATCCCTTCCCCCAGAGTGGCACTGCCTGTGCAGCACAGCAGTCCCTGCTCCCAGAGCTAACCAATGTTTACAGAGTTAGGGGACTAAGATGCTAAAGACATCTAAGACCTGTTGAGGGCATTTCATCTGTCTGCCCAGTTGCATATTAATAGGGTGCACTGTAAACCAAGACTTGCAGCTGAAGGGCAGGCAGCTTAGCTCAATTCTTTCAAACTGCTGTGAATGTAATTACACCTAACAAATCAGCCTTTGAATGATGCTCACCAAAAACGAAGCACACACAGATTTATTGCCTGGTCTGTGTGTGAGAAAGGCAGAGAATGTGATTTGAAAGAGGGAGAATAAAAAATTAAAGGATCCCATACAGTGCAGAATTCTCCCTAGATGTCTAAATTGGAAAAGAGCAGCAAGGTTTTGGTTTAATTTTAAAATACATCATCAGGTGTTCTGCCTCTCAGAATCATATCAAATCATATCAAATCAATCAAATCAGTGGCTACTGAAGAGGTACACAGCAGGGGGCAGAGCCACACACTGCAGAAAATGGGAAACACACGGTGACAGCTCTGTTACTGTCAGTCATGCAGGCTGGTCCCGTGCGGCAGAGCAGCTCTGACTGCCTACCTTGAAGTGCAGCACTAAACATATGCGCTTGCCTGCTTCTGACAAGGGAATAGCAGTTGTATCACTGACTCCCAAGGATCTGGAGTGATTTATTTTTCCTAAGCATTCCTGATAGGATATTATTATATGTTGGCTTATTTCCAGCAGTCAGGGTGACATCCAGTATTTTAGCATTATATTCAAAATGCACACACGTATCAGAAAAAGGACTCTAGCTGAAAAAAACCCAAAAAAAACCAAAAAACAAAACCTAAGGAAAAAAACAAGTGACATGAAAACCTTACACTTTCTGAATGCTATGCACATACTCATCAACCAGGGATAATTAGGCCTGTTGAAGCCAGTGAATACTGAAAACGTACAGAGGGTTTATTTGTTGCACTGAAGGGGTGCAATAACAGGTTTGGTTTCTTTCGCTGTTTGCCTGTCAATCATACTTTTAATTACCTAATTGTTAGATCTGTTAACAGCCAAGACTGGTTGACAACTTTAGGGTAAAGGGCCTAATAATTTTACTGTCAACAGTACTCCAGTTTTTTCAGTACAAGGAAAGAAAACAAATGCAGCCTTCAACACAAACAAATGGAAAAAACAGCTCCAAAAGCAGCATGAAGCAAACGACAGGCAAGCTGTAGCACACTCAAATGATCAAGCTGCTGTAAGTGGATGAGCATTGTGTGTAGAGTTGCCCGCTCTGGGGTTGTTGTTTGTCTTTGCCTAAAGTCTGACTTGAACCATAATTTGTGCTAAGCATATAGAAATTTTGAGAAATTCATTTTCAGTTAAAAAGTGGGGTCATTTGTGCAGTGTTTTTTTTTTATCTGCAAAAAGTTTTGTTGATTGTTTTCATTCCTCCAGATGCTTCTGATGGTAGGAAGGGCCAAATCTTGGTCAGTGGACAGTGCTGCTCAAAGTAGGCATGACTGTCAGGACAAAATACTGAACTTGTACAGACAGTGTGTGTGCCTCATAGCTGCACAGCTAACAAACATCTGGGCCATGTTAAAGGGAAACAAGAAACTTCTGAGAAGTGCCTCTGGTGTACTCTGAGCTTTCTAGTCCAGAGTGTCATTCAGACAAAGAATCCCATGCCAAGAGACAGCATAGCGTTAAAGTAATTTCTTCTTTCTTAAAATAATTTCTTCTTTCACATCTACATATATGCTTTGTGGCTATATATTGGCATACTGGTTCATTATTTAGTAAAGGGCACGTGTTATTGCTGCCTCAGGATATGGCAACACACAGAAGTCAGAATTATGACAGATGCTTTTTTGCAATCAGCTATCTACAAATAATGTGTAAGGCATAGTCTGGTCTAAAGATAATTGCTCTCTATTTTAAAAACAATTCCTTTTTGTATTTGCTTTTTATCTCTATCTTCATTTTTGTGGGATAAAACCAGAGATTGCTACTTTACTGGGAACTAAGTATTTCTCTAACTAGAGTGGACATTTGGTGTGACCAGAGGTTTATTCCTATCTCTGCAGCCACTAGTTCAGTCTTCTCCTTTTGGATCAGTGTTTAGGCTATGGGAGTTTGCGTCATGATGAGGTAATGCTTCTATTTTGTCTTTTATTGATTAGCTTTTTTCCCACATTCTTCTGGCAAAGTGCAAAGGTTTGTGAAGCATAGGACACTTTCTCTGGAGCTGTTTAGTTAGCATCACCCTTACTAAACCTAGTTACTTTTACTAATTCCATGGCAGTTTCTTAAATACTGTTAGTACAAAACCAGCAGTATAAAATACTCTTGTGCAAATGCTATGCCAGCCTTTAACCAGTTTCTTCCTCAAATAGTGGTCAAGAGAAATAATGTCAGCTTATTCTAGATTTTAGCTCAGTCATGGATACAGATTACTGTTACATTATTTACTGTAATACACAAAGAAAATCAAAAATAACTTCTACAAGAGGCAAGCTACTTGCAGCCTATTTCCTGTCTTGTTTGTGGAGAAGAGGGGCTTAAACCAAAATATTTACTTCTAAGGAATGTAAAAATTTCTATTCTAGACATGTTTATCATTAAAGGTTCTGATCTAGAGATTTTTAAAGCCCATTATTAGACTTGTAAGAATCCAAAGAGACTTAGATCAAGCTATAACAGGCAACTTCAGCACATTTTTGCAGGATCTGGTGGACTGCAAAAAAAAAGTATTTCATAAAACCTTTCCGTGCTACTGCTGTTGACATCCCCACTGACAAGTCCAATGTCATAATTTCACTGTTTCCAGCTGGCATTAGATCTTGGAGCAGAATTATGGCTCTATTCCTCAGTGTGTTCACTCATCCTCTAGCAGAAGTCAACATAACAGAAGCCAACTGAGACAAACTTGAAGTATCCTGGTAGGGTTTGTTGAGATGTACACAAGGAGAGATGATTTTTTTTTTCCAGTTTTAAACTTGATGCACAGAGATAAGAAAATTACCGGGAGTTGTGTTAAATGACCCAAAAATTAACAGTATGCTATTGTTTCTCATCTTTGCTTTTTTGCTCTTTTCTTGGTATCTTAAAATATTTTATACAAATTGCTTACAGCTCATATGTCTGCACATTAGCAAAGCAGAAGGTTGCTGTTTGATAACACAACCATGGGTTGAGTGACTGGTACCAGGGTGTCCCTTGAGGGGATATAGGTCTGCTGCTGACTTTTCCATCACAATATAGCAAACTTCAGCAGGGTTGGTGTAATAGTAAGATCTGGGTCACAGATAGAGATAAGGAAAATCACTCCTCAGGAGAGGGAAAGTAATGGGGTTGTGCTGGCTGCTTAAAGCCTGCCTATCGCCAATATCCCTCTTTCATTCTATGCAGGGTAAGAGTGCTTGTAAAACTTCACTGCCTGTTTCTTGGTAGGTATCTGATGTAAATAAACCTGTCCAAAATTATAATCTGTGCTCTGCGTGTAAACCCAAGGCTTTTCCTTGGTGCTTCCTGGGACGTGCCCTGTGCCCTTCTGCCTTCAAGTTTGAGAATTGTGTGGGGAGGCTGAGGGGTCCTTTTCAGCCTGCCTGAGGGTGGGAAGTCATGGCTTCTTACAAGGCTGTCTGCTCCTGCTCTGGCTTCTGTGTGATCTCTCTCTTGAGCTTTCCTCCAACCCTGTCCTTGCGTCTGCCGCTGCTCTGCAAGTGAATCCCACATTTAGGGTCACTCTGGGTAATTCTGAGAGGCAGACTGAGGTAGACTCTCCTAAAGGACCCTCCAGTCTTTGCCCTCTCTGCTGTAGTGGACTGACTGCCTACCCTAGTGTCCTGGTGGCTTTTCTGTGGTTACAGTGACAGGCTAAATATTTTTGGCTTTTTAAAATTTTTTTAAATATTTTTAAATTTTTGGTTATTTTTTGTTTGGTTTTGTTTGGGGTTTTTGTTGTTGTTGCTTTGGGGTTTTTTTATGAGTACTTTGGGGTGCATGGGGGTGTGCTTCATTCTTTTTTTTATTTTTAATTTTGTCATCATGGTGCCTATGTATTTGACAAGTTTATGCCTGTCTCACCTGGACTCCTTTTGCTCCAGCCTCTGGTATACTTGCTCTTCACTCTCAGTTCATCTCATTTTGATGTATATTTTCAGCATCTCGGTGCCTTCTGTTCAGAAACAGTTATTGGGTTTGGGCTGTTTCTCTCAGTGGTCAGTCCTTTATGTTGGGATCACCTAAATTATTCATCCCATGAATGATCTTTCCTGTGTTTAGTGAATCTTTCAGATCTCTAAATGTAGACATGAATACCAAGGCTCTTAGCAATACGTTTTTAGCAAGAATTTATTTCCTTTGCTTATTCCAGGAGCTGAAATATTATTCTCCATTCTCAGTCACTATTTATCAAATGCATTTTTTGTCTATGCACCAAATATTTTAGATAATTGGATATTATTCTTTTATTGTTTGTGTTTCAAGTGAGTAGGACATCAAAGTATTCACTTTTAAATGCTTTCCCTAATTTTTGTATTTTGAATACCCATGATCTGCTTGGTCATGGACTGAATTCTTCTTTCCATGCTTATACAAGGCTTGGAATTTAGTGCTCCTGTTGTTCCAAGTCCCTCCTTTGTTCCGTGCTCAGAGATGTTTTTATTGTCTTCCTGTCAACTGCAATCTCTTCTTTGCTGTTGCTCTCACTGGACTGAAAGACTTTGTACACTATTTGCCAGCTAATAATATAAGACAATGCCAGGCTTGCCAAATGCATTTGGCTTCTTACAAAAATAACTGTATGCAGAGATTCATGACCTGATTACTAGTTATATCCTCTGCATTCAGTTACTTAACTAAATCCAGGAGCAAGATGACTCGTCCACACTCCTTCCTCCTGTAGGCTATGTTCCTTCCCTCTTGGCTTAAAACAACTGCAGCTAAACTCCCTCATCTCTGGAGGTACAACAGCATCTGCCATGTCTCCCTCCCTGATCCTTCTGTGAGTGCCTGCGGTGCAGGTGGGCTGTGTGCGTTCAGTAGGGAATTAAATGCGTGGTGTCACTGCCAGGTTTGGGAAACCCCCAGTGGAAATGGGCTGATCTGGAGAGCAGATCACACAGACACAGCCTCAGACCCACAGGGAACTCTAAGGTGTGTGACAACAAGGAAATTTTGTGGTATTTACCTCAGAAATACTTGACCTGTCTGAGGACTTCACACAGTATTTTGATGGCCAAGAGTTCTTGGCCCCAAAGCTGAATCCTGAGGGTAGATAATCAAATTTTCTGTATCCCACATAAAGAAACCACCCTACACAGTGAAGAATTTTTTTTAAAGTGGAGTTTTTTGACACAGTCCCATTTCAGAAATAATGCATTTTCAAGACTTTACAGGGGAAGCTGTAGAGAAAAGGGCAGATTTGAGTTGGGTCAGGTTTCTTGCAAGCTAGATATGTTGTACAGGGCTGAATTTGTTTTCCTGTGTTGTTTCATACTGTTATTGTTTTGATTTTTATTATCTTTCTTATCCTAACACTCTAAAATCCCAGTGTAGAAGAATCCCATTGCGCTGGGGTTTATACAGACAGTGAACAAAAACAGCTCTACCTGCTGAGTTTGCTTTCTAAGAAAAAACTAGAAGAACATGGTCTGCCTGAGAAACCATCATGTAAGACATGTGATCTGTGACCAGGGGAATTCACCATACAGAATTTTCATAGACATTTTGACAAGCTTCCAGAGATGTACACATCCTTATCATAACTGTACATAAGCCTAATGAAATCTGGAACTAATAGTACATAAATCTTTCCACTCAAGTCATAAATAAGATGTTCTAGAGTTGTAGTGTTGTAATAAAGGCTGTATTCATAGGTTGATTATTCCTTCTTTTTCCTGTCCTCATGGGAGCTGTGTTCAACTCCTCAGCTGATGTATTCCTAATCTCTGATCATGCATTCATTACCATAAAACATACTGCATGTACTTTAAGCATGAAATAAAACAGAAATTGAATACCATGCTCTTTTTAGATCCCCATTTCAGGTTGTTTTTACAAAAAGGGGAAAAAAAGGTGGTTGATCCTTCAGTTTTTCTTTAAGGAAAATTGACAAGCTGCTTTGAAGACTTGCTTTGAGCCTGAGTTATTAGTTTTGCTGCGGTTTTAAGGAAAAGGTGAAGACAGAAGATGAAATTAGATCAGCAACAGGCTAAAAGTCCTTTCCCAGAGCACCTGGAGAGGTTAAATAAACTGCATATGGCCTGCATTGAATTTACACATTGTTCAGACTTCTGGGAGTCGGGGAGAAAAGTAGGTAGACTGCTAACTTGCCATCTTAAGCAAAAAGCAGCTGGGAAAATTATTATTACAGTCTGAGATAGGCATAATATATAATGAGATATACATCAAGCTTATAAAATACAATTTCTTAATTTGACTAAAATCTCTATGAGTCTAATTAGGGTCCTGCATGCAAGATCCTGAAAGTTACCCATGCAAGGTAATATATTTGTTTTATTTGCAGTCAGGAATTTAGGTTTGGGGGTGTTTTTCTGGGTGAAGGAGAGGGTTGAGTTTGCGTGGGGTTTTTGCTAACCTACAAATGCCTGCTCCCTATGGGCTTGCAACAACATCAGAGTTTGCTGATGCCCTGAAATAAATGGCAATCATGGTATGCTTTCACCCAAGCATTCAGGGTATCAGGGATGGTTCACTGAAGTACCATTGGATGCTATACACTGACAATGTGCTTTTGTTTGCAACAAACTCCAAAGCCACAGTCCTCGCCCTTCTAGTGTTAATCCAAGATCTTGGCTTGCTTTCAGGCTATAGAATTAACTGGGAAAAGTTGGAACTGCTTGAGATCTCCCAGCTGCCTTGCACAACGGCTTTTCTTCCAGTACATCTCCTGAAGGCAGTCAGAAGCAATTAAATGTTTGAAGGATGAAATACAAAGGAATTTTGAAAAACTTGCAGAGATTAATTTAAAAACCACTGTCCTTTAATTGGCAAAATACAGCAGGTGGTAGCATGTGATTTATATGTTTCTCCTGGGAAAAATTAACAAAGTCACATTTTACTTAGATATTTTTGTATGGTTTGAGTAGCTTGGTTCTTTCCATATTGTGCTCTGGGAGTGATTCTTCTGGACTATTTTCTAGAAAATAAATATTCCCTACTGCTAAGAATAGTTGCTGAACCTGCAGAGATTCTTCTGTTTTGTTGTCATGCCTTTAGCCTTTCATCGATCCCACCAAACCAGTAGCATCAGCCCATGGAAAGGCCAAAAAAGCATTAAAACAGATTCTCACACTAAAATCCTGGATCCTCTTCTATACAAGGAAGCCTAAACTGTTTGGACTGATAGATTGCAACTAACAGCCAAAAAAACCTTGTTGGAGAGGCATTTCTCCACAGGATAGATTGATTGCCAGTGTGTACAGCAAGAATTAGTTGAAGAGAATACCTCTGTTCTGGATTGTGTCTTATAAGTCCCACCTTTACAAATACAGATACCCCTTAAATATGTATTGATCTTTGGTCTGTAAATACATGGGATGCATGCAGCTCTAAGAATATCCTAGTTGGGCCTTTCTCTGCTCGATTGACAGAAAAGGTATTTTTGACTTTTGTAGATGCTTCTGAAACCTATTATGAAGAGTAGGAGTATGAGGTCTTGGCAAGCAAGCTTACAATTTTGTGCTGTGTGGCCAGGTTAGCCTTTAAGTATGCATGTCTGACAAGAGGTTATGTAAATGAGCATATTTTTGTGTTGAACTCAAGGCAATGGATGGGAGGCAGTAAACAGACATGTGGCGGCTCATGTGATATCTTTGCATCGGAATACTTAGAGGCATTGAGTAGCAGCCCAACATAAAGACGGCTGTGTGAATAGTATGTGGAGAGGAGAAAGCCAGTAAAGCTCATTGAACATGAAGATCTATTGTGCTTGACACCAGATCAAGGCAGGTACAGTGACTGCCCCAAAAGGTTTCACCCTGAAGAATTAAGAGAGACATATAATGGCAGCAGAAATAAACAGTCTGAAATAATGCAGCCAAATGCAAAATCCCACATCTATGGTAGGTCACACTTAAAAGGTGGATATCATTTCCATCAATGCAGTGACATGGAAAGGGGATTGGGGTAATGACAGAAACACAGGTAATTTTGTACTCCAGAATATCTCTGTCTCTTAAAATGGCAAGTATGATTATTGGCCGTGTAAGGAGTAGGAAGATAGGGAGACAACTCCGGGGTTACTGAGCCTCAACTTCACAGAGAGTGTGGAAAAAATAGAAACAGCATTTAGGACAGAGCTACCAGAATGAGTTGAGGACTTGGAAAGATCTTTTGATCAGTGGGAGAAGCGAGCGTGATGTTTTGTTGCCAGTGTAACAGAACGACAGATGAAATGCCCACAACTACTATTTGTGGCTTTAACTCTACTAATAGACTTCTTATGGACACAACCCTCTGGATGCCCAATCTGGTGCATTTTATATGGTTACATGGTGTCTGAATCCTTCTTGGACAGTGCTGGAGTGGATTAGGATATGTACTCTTGCATAAGACTTATTATATATAATTTTTAAGATTGATAAGCATGTACCAATACCTGAGCTTTGCAGGGAGGTTATATCTGAATTTTAGCTTTGAAGTTTCAACCTTTCTCAACAGTATATGAAGAGAATATTAATCCTGATGGTCCAGGGTTTTTTACACAAAATCAGTGGTAGCTAGCACTTTGATAGCTTCTCAAAAGAGGTGCTTAAAAAAAATAATTGTCGAAAGTCAAAGCTTTCTATTGTGTTTCCAGATAAGAGAATAGATGAAAGCTAAGAAGATATGCCAAGTAATTCCGAAATCAACTTTAAAGCACACGATCATGTCTTGGCAATCTGAAAGCAGTGTGTGGAGAAGAGAAAAGGGTTGGCAGAGGAATGAAGAAAAGAAGTATTCTACAAAAAAAGAAATGGCATGTCTTGGCAGAGAGACAATGTTTGCTAACCTGTTGAAGGGTTCAGTCGTAAAAGAACTGTGTTCATGAGAACTGAAATAGAGCAGAAACCATTTACCACTTGATGTTTTAAAGCAAACTGCCAAATAAAATTCTGAAAGGTTTCACTTTGCAGATCAACTCGACCTTATCATGTGATAACATCGCAGGAAAATCTGTGCTCTCGCTAGGTTCTTTAATAATGCATCTAAGAAGACAAGTCACATTCTGCTCTCAGTTACAGTGGAGTAAGCCATAATATATCTGTTGAATTCATATTTATTTTGGCATAGCTGAGAAAATGAGGTAGTCCAAAAGGTGCAGAAGGAACAAAATCAGTCATTTGGGTGAAAAATCCCAAATATAGACCAGGAGTTGGATGTTGAGCAGAGCAAGTATTAGTCTGTGGTGGATGCAGCTGAATTTAAAAGGGCAGGAGATACTATTAAGCTGGTCTTGCACACCAATATCCCCAGTGTTTGTTTTTTCAGACTCCTCTGTATGTGACTTTCTAGATCATCTTTTTAAAAAATATTTTGCATGCAATGAGATAATATCAAGAGAAAAGTGGAATCATCCTGAAACACCTGAAAGAAAGTGTGAGGAAGGTGAGTCTCCAGTAGGCTGGAGAAGACCCTGCTTTGTGAGCGACTGGTTGTGGCTATCCTGTGCAGATGATCCCTGGCACTACAGTCAGGCAGTGCTCCTTCTCTTTTGCAGCACCATCAGGAGTGCCAAAACACATAACGAACCACCTCTGATGCATTGTTAAAAGTTATTATTTAGACTGAGGTTTTACTAATCAAGCAGGGAGCAGCCGAACTTTACTCACCCAGACAGAGGCCCTCTTACCCCTATCCAGATAACCCAGCTCTTTGCTCACCAAGTGGATGTGCAGGCAGCCACTGAAGCTGTGTTTGGATACACAGGGGGTTTGTCCAGCTTGAAAGATGCCTGTGTTTGTACTTAGCAATTACTTTGCTGTTATCTGTCTGCAGCGTGACGGCCGGGCTGCGTGTGCTGCTCGGGAGGGCTCTGCCGTGAGCACAGCCAAGGACGTCAGCGCGATCTATACAGCCAGGCTGTCTCATAGGGATTGGCTCGGTATGCAAGGTGTTTCTGCAGTGACTCACGTTTTCTGAGTAGCAACTCTTGTTACACAAAGATAGGAGAAGGGTTAACGCAAGCCCTTTTCAGTCCCCCTTCTTTCCCCCCTTAACAAACACACACGCTCTCAGCAAAATCTCTAAATCATGCTCTCTTCCCGGAGCTCCAAGACTGTGAGCTACACATAGGACCTCTGTAGCTGCACAGTGCCACACTATTCTGAACGAGATGCTGAAGGCACTTGAGTTTCTTTTACTCTCTCCCCTCCCCTCCGCCCCAGATTTAACCTAGTTTTTATGGCATGAACAGCCCCAAAGAAAGTCGGAGAGAAAAGAGATGAAGGCCAGAGAGCAGAGGAGGACCAATGAAAAAAGCAGTAACCATTCTGTCATTCCTTTGGAGAGCAACACTAGACACCTTTAAATGCAGAGAGTGTCCTCTGCCTTTTTGCCAAAGCCCTTTTATCTGTGTGAATAAAAAGGGAGGCAGGTCAGCCTAGTTTCTGTTGCCAAATAAAAGCATGAATAAATTAGGCTATTCTTAGTAGGCAAGTGAAAGGGAGGGGGGGGGAAAGTCAGTATCTATTTCTAAAGCAATTTCATATTCTGCCCCAACTGTTTGCACATGATAGAAAGGGGCTGGAGCTGCCTACTATTATGATTAGTACTATTGTTATCGCTGAAGGGCCTCATTGTTCTAGAAGATGTTAGGTTTGCACGATTCACAATCCGTCTCTATTCATCCAGGAAAGGTTAGGAGAGAGGATCTGATATTCTGCAAAGGGCTTTTTACCCCCCTCCCTCCCCTTCTCCTTTACTGGCTCAAGGCAGAAAGCAGGCAGAAGGTCTCCTATTAACTAGAATTAGGAAACAGGGATCTAGGTGCCTGGGAACAGCCGCTCCGTAGCTCTAATCCCAGTGAGGACCTTAATTGTATCTGGTTTAACAGTTATTCATGCTATTTTACTGCAGGCAGGCACGGTGATTAGGGACATTGGTTGGAAAAATCTGTTCATTAGCCTAATAAAGGCTGCCTAAGCCTGCTTGTTCAGCCACTAATAATCCAACTATTAGTGCCATGCTAGATGCCTTGGTATTAATATGTGTAGTTTACTAGTGTCACAACAGCAATATGGGTCAGTTTAGTGGCTCCTTGGTTTCACAGTCAGGCACCCTGCGCTGGTGCAGGAAAGAGAAAATGAATGAGTGAATGAGTAACAAAAGAGAGCACACCATATAGCGAACCCCCAATATATTCTTTCCTACAACTCATAGGCAGCCCAGGAGCCTTAGGAACAAGGTTGTTTGAGGACAAGAAAGTCAGCCCTTTCGAGTGATGGGTGTTCTTGAAAAGCAGTTTATTTTTTCATAGGTGGTTCACTCGTTTTCTTCACAGAAGTGCTTTGGCTGTCTATCAAATATTAACAGAGAGTGATTGTTGGGGGAGAGGGGCGTTCGCCGTCCTCCCGGCACCGTGCAGTGCATGGGCAGTCACACCTCCCGGCGTGTGCTGAGACCAGCCCTGCCTGGGAATGTCCAGCCTGTCTTTGAAGAAGGAGAAAAGGAGGTATAATTGTTTTTTCTTTGCTTCCTTGATTTCCCTCAGATGACCTAAACTTTTCCTTTCCTGATAGAAGGAGGTAAAAATACTGCTCACACTTTAGGGGATTCATCCGCCCTAAGCATAATCCTTGTGTTGCTAATTAGAGTGTCAGTGGTTCCTTCGGTAATAAAATCCTGTCATTCATCTTTCTCTTTTATTTATGGGAATGATTTGTTTCATTTTCCACTGGAAGTTGAAAATTATGCTAATGTAATATTATAAGTGAATTGGTGCTAGATATTTTTCTACAGAAGTTATTTCCTAAGATTTTGATGAGAGATTAGAACATTAAGAGCTGGATTATTGCTTTTTCCTTCTATAGCTGATCTTTTCCCTGCATATTTTCAATCGCTCTTCCTGTGAGACATTATATGTCCAAGTTTGCCTTGACTTTGAACCAAACTAGACTCCTAACCACAAGCATACAAAATTAAGTGTAAACACACACTGTGTATGTCTGTTAACAGCACTGACATCTGTGGTGAAATGAGAAAAAAAAATTAACAGGTTTTTTATTACACAAGACAGGTAGATGACCTATAGCTACCCACCTAAATTCAAGGGATATACATTCTACTACCTTCTGATAAATACTCCTTAAAGCAAAAATGGCAAAATCTCACATCCTTATGGAGATAAACCAGACATCTTCTTCTTCACTTAGCCTCATCTGCTGGCTTTTAAATCCACAAAAATACTAACCCAAACCCTCCCACAAAGTACAAGAGCCAAAATCTGTCCTTGCTGAGTGCTGAGCTGTCTGTGAAAATTATATTGCATAACTATAGAAGAAGTTATATATTTCTCAGTACCTCTGGGATAGGTAGATATCTTAACACATATTTTTTTCAGTTAATGACTATATTTTCTCTTCTAGGCCTATATTTGAATTGCAATTGCTATATATTCATTTATGAAAGATATTATGTTAATCCATTTGATTGGTGTCTCATGGGTTTCATGGCAATGGTATTTATTATTTTTTGATAATACTGCATTTCAACTGTTTGTTTAGTGACATTAAGAGAGAATATACCAGGTGAGCATGTTCACTGCTGCCTCCATATGAAAACATCTGTGTCTGGGATGCTGGTGGTACACTAAGTGGTGCTGCACACTTCATAAATTTCAGTCAAGTGAAAAAGTGTATTTTTCATGCTCCTGTGATCATCAGCTTCCTGTGTTCCAAAACTCTGCTTCCAGAACTACTGATGCAGATGCCATGTAGATTCAGGCAGCAGTGAGGGATGTACCTTTCCTTGCCTACAATATGTTGGCTTGGAAAACCCTTGAAAAATAATAGTGAGAGGCCTTGTGACTGATATTTTGTAATATTTAAGGTTGGAATTATATTTTTTACTCTAAAAGCTGGAGTATTTATGGGACTTCACTGAGAAACATCCCATGTTCCCATATTTCAGACATGACAGATTGTATCTTTTTAAGTAATTGTAATAGTTTGGAAAATATTATTAAAATCAATTCCTCCTCCCTACAGAATTAATCACAGGTGGTTGTCTAATACATGGAAATCTTCAGGACTAGAAATAGATGTCTTTGTGTGATTCCTGCTGTGTCTCCCTGTCTGATAAGAAAAGCTTTTTGTTGTAATACATTATAAGATTGTTTCTTCTATATTTAACTTCATTAGAAGTAATCAGATTGATTTCATATGACTGAAGAGAAAGGCTATTGAAGAGATTCTTACTGAGCATGAGGTACCTTTGAAAAGTCCTGTATGTTGGCTGCTACCACATTGCATTATAATAATTTTATTATTACCATGCTTTCTTTTGCTCTTTGACATTCAGCTCTATAACTCTGTCAGCCTTAGCTTTGATTTTATTTTACTTTTAAATCAACAGTGATGGACATAGCAATATGTTATAAATATTAAACTTCTATGGGAGTCTAGCAATAAGACTGATCACAGGTTTAAATAATATTAACAAGAACTATTGCTACAGATGCTGCTGTGTTGGAGTGGTTCTGTAATAAGGGCAGAAGAGGCAACTTTCTTGTACTTTGTTCCCAACACTGATGGTGCTTTGTGAAAAGTTTAGCAAGAAAAATGAACTTTACATGACTAGTCTTCAGAATCTGTAAAATTATTAGAATTGCACTTCTGGTCTCCAAAGGATCTCATAAGATGGAAATATCTTGGGAATTCTGAATAAAAAACTCAGGGAAAAAAAACCCTTTTTTACTGGTTGCTTGCCTTAAAAAAACAGGATCATTATTTCAGGAACTAATTGCTTTGTTTACTGTTTTATTTATTTTGGAGGCTCTATCTCAGATACAGGAGTGCAACTGCTTTTTAGCAAAGTGAAAAAATAATTGCTCTGTTAATGCTTTCAGGGGAATTAAAGTGCATAACTTTCTGCTGGGGTGTTGCTAGACTTTGCAATAAAAACTGTATACTCTTCAATGATTTTAAGTGGTCAGTGAAATGATTTTGCCATTGCATATTGAATTCTAGCAGTGCATGGTCCCTTCTCAGGGGTCATTCAGTGAAGAAAGGGCACCATACCTTATTTTAAGTCTGCTTCTAGAGGGATGAAGGATGAGAGTAGAGTAGCCAGAATACAAAAAAAAAGAAGCCTAAATTTTGGAGCAGATGTCTTGGTTATATAGATTAGATTAGATCTCTGTATGGACTGTGACAATGCAAGAGGATAACTCTTAGGTCACTAATTCTCCAGCATATAACCTCAACACTGACTGGCAAAGCTGAGGTACTCATAGTATTTATGTTATAAACACTGAAATCGTGGATATGGGGATTCAAATTCCAAAGAAAGGAAATCAAGTGCAGGACTAGGTGCACTAGCTTGTCAATTGAAAACTGAAAAATATAAAAAGCTAATGTATGACCATCCACTGTTATTTCATTAGGTGGAATTAATTTTGTTTCACCAGCAATAGATGCTTTTAGCAGAACCTCAATGGAAACTTCTAATTCATGTTACCCATAGTTCCTGAAGAGATAATTCAGTTCTAGACTTTGGTGCAGTTTTAATTGGATTCTATGGATTTTAGATAAGCCTATGGCTGGAAGCCTAATTCTAAGAACCCTTAAGGAGCAGGAAGTGGTAACTTTTATTTCAACACCTGCTAAAGAATGGCCATGGAAATGTCTGAAATTCCACAGGTATCTGGCTGAGAAAAAAAAAAGAAATCCAGTTGTGGCCTCATTTTGTGTTGTTTCTGAATACTTGGCAGTCCAAGGGTTTTCTGAGGCATCTCTTGTCAGCCTCATTGCTTGCTTTGCCTTAGTCCTGACTTCAAATTCACGTCTTGAGATGAAAACAGAGATCAAAGATATTTGGGGTAACTTACTCTGTGACCTTATTCAGCCTCTAGTAAACCCCCTCTAGGGAGGGAATGGTACTTACTCTACCTGCTGGTACCAGGTTGACTGCTATTTCTTAGCCACTTTCACCATAGATGAAACCTTCTAGGTTTTCCACACACTACCAGTATTTATCTCCTCCAATATATAAGGACACAGTTATCTAGAGTGAAGAATGTATTCTTGCAGCAGCCTGCTGAAAGAGCAGATGGACAGTGAGTTACTGTGAGGGACTGTGCTATCTGATGGCAAGAATGCTGGATGGAGATTCATGAGAACTGTCATCTATTGCCTGCTCTGCCTTGTGCCTGTTGAATGACCTTCAGCAAGTCACTTTCTCTCTTTTGTCTGAGCTATTGTTTTACCTGCTAAGATGTGTTAATGAAACGCTCTTTTTTTTATGAACTGCTAGGTGCTGATGAATAGCACTGATGAAAAGTACTGTACAAAAGCTGAGTGGTATTGAATATGTGATTGCACTTGGCTTCATTGAATTATGATGGATAATACAAATATTGACCAGCAAGTAGCTTTAATAGTCCTTTATGAGTCTCAAAAATAATGCTTCATAGATTACACTGATTTTGCTTTCTGCCATAATCTCACAGAGAAGCTAAAATCTTGGTATCTGTTGGCATTTATTTTATTTGCTCACCTTGGGAAGGAAGAGAGCTCAAGATGCCTATTCCTATTAGCTAATTTAAGATTAGTTAAGCATAGTAGGCTGAGAATTCTGAAAGACTTATATTCAGTGCAATTTATTGTGCTTGTGCAAATATTAGACATAGTTTCCTCCATCTGTGACCCATCTGCTGTCCTGGGTTAATGGGAGCCCAGTGCTGTACCACAAGCTGCAGGAAGCAGAGGTGGCTGAGATGCTGTGTGGAACACCCTTGCTTAGGAAAGGTAGGCAGATTTAATACACTGTTCTGTTTCTGTGTGGTCATGCCTGCTATTAGACACAAGTTACAGGGAGGTGGCTTACATGGTTTGTAAGAGATCTGTGCTGAAGTACCTGTAGCCAAAATTTAGGGGAATATTCTAAGTCTCTTAGCAGACCAAGAAGCCCAAGAAAACAGGCCAAGGATCCATCATTCCACTAAACAAAAAGTTCACTACTAACCTCAAAGGCTTCTTGTTTTTAAAAGGCATTGTCCTGATGCAGTGTTTTTCTGGCTTCTAACTTAATTTCATCCCGATGTTCTCAGGTGCAGTTACATTGTGGCTCTTGTCCTCCTTTCTCCTAGGACTTTCTCCTAGTCCTGTCTGAAGGATTGGTAAATTCAGCCTTAAAATTCCAACTACCTGTTAGTGTTTCTCAGTAGTAACATATATATTTTTAGTAGTAACGAACTTGGTTATTTCATTTGTGGGATTTTTTTCTGAAATACAGCAAACAAAAAATTTCATGTGTACTTCTTTGGTGTAAAATTTGTACTGTTATTTTTAGTTTAGTTGCTGTATTATGGTGTTAATATTGCCATTCAATTTTGTTAAGAAACAGTACTTTATATGTACTTCTTTGGAACTGGTACCTTGGACTCTCAGATCCTATCTCTTGACTGGGTGGTCAGCAGCCTAATTTTAATTGATAGATTTTGGACAGGATACATGGACAAATGACCAGAGCATCACCCAGAAAGTCCAATAGCTTTGAAAGTCATGAACTTGACTAAAAAAAAGATGTATTTAAAATCTCGAGGAAAAAGGAAGTGACCAGAGTCCATCTGTTCTCAGTGGCAGGTAGACATCTATCACTCATATGTTTTAATATCAACTTTCCATCTTAGAAATTGAGGTTGTCCTAGGGGATCTGTATTTTAGTGTTTCTGTCATAGAAAAGATGAACTTGCTTCCATAGTTATGCAGTGTGCTGCAAGAACTGAAGAGAGACATTTGATATAATAAAAATAGCGAACCAATAAAATACAAGGCTCAGTTAATGTTGGCTCAACCACCAGAAACAGAAAATTCCATAAATCATACTCCTCTGTCTGTAGGCTTGAAAGGTGTGGTTCAAAAATCCCTCCTATCTATGGCTAAATGATGAAAATTACCAGGATCAAGGACTGTCTTATTTCCTGTCTCTCAGACTTAGAATATCCTTACAACACAAAAGTAATTTTTATACCAATACTTTTGTTTCAAGTTTTGTCTCTAGTTTGAAAAAAACCAAAACACCCCCCTCATAAACACACACACACACACACACACACACACACACACACTGTTCTGCAAAGCCTAACGGCATGAAATTTGTTCCTTAAGTTTATTGCTCACCAATGTGCAAAGATAAAATTGTCTCCTCTAAAAGTCTAGCTTAAGGAGAGGGAATTCAGAACATGAGTGATAGCTGAACAGCTAATTCCTTTGGCCTCCTCTCAGTTTTTGTCATTAGCTTAATTTCCTATTTTTGGAGATATTAGTTCAGAAGCTGAACTCTTCTGTACTTCTCCATAAAGATTCTAATTTGCTTTGGTAAGCCAGCCAGTGAACATCATAACAAATAAGAATATATCATCCAAAAAGTATAGAGTGTTTCATCCTCAGCTGAGTTATAAACTTGAAAGCATTGCTAAATGGTATTTTTTTAACCGTTAGTGTCCAAGATTGGGATGCCACTGAACACTGAAAGTATTCCTTTAAACACTTAAAAAGAGATGAAGATCCCTATCCCCAAGGGTTGGTAAACTAATAAACTGATTAAGTATGATATTGAGAATTATTGGTAAAAAGGATACTTTTAAGGAAGAGTGATTTTCAGTGTTACTTCTCATTTTGCTACATGATTGGCTACAGGCCTCTCTCATATCTTATTTGGTGATGTTTGGTATAAATTCTAAGCAGTATACATTCTGCTTTCTGCTGTTTAGATTTGCAAATATGTTTAGACCGTGTACTAATTTTGTGGAAAGGATAAAAAGAAGAGCTATTTGAATTATTTTAAATCCTTCAGCTTGCACATAATTTCTATTACATGTGCTATGGCTTCCAGATAGAGTCTTCCAGACAAAAATGTAGTATATGCATATAAATATATTTATGTCTACATGTATCTGTATTATACCAGATAATTTTTGTGTTCATTAGGATTCCATTTAGGTCTTTGCTATAATAAATTTACAGGCACGCATGACTTTTTAAGGGTTTCACAAATGTGCCTGTGTTACAGCACTGTGGGCACTGGTGTTCACTGTCTCTTTCTCAAGGGCAGAGTATGGGGCTGCTCCCACAGTCCTCACTCTGCAAACCTCTCACCTTGATGCCAAAGCATTTCTGTGACATTGAATATGTGGATTCACACCAGGAAAATCGTATTTGCCTGTAGGTCACCTTCCTTCAGATCCTTTTCCAAGGAGGTGGAGAACTGGAGCCAAATTAAGTCCAGCATTAGCCAGCAAACAGAGTAATTTGCTGTTCTGACATTGACATATTCTATTTCTTTAGCCTCTTGCTTCAAGCTGGGAACATTTTATGAAATAGTTATATTTTTCTCTAGAGCCTCTTTTGTTTACTTTTCACTCCCAAACTGGTGCTATAAGGAGCTGAACTTACATCCACCACAATTTCTCTACCTCAACAGAAGAGATGCACTTGGAGCAGAGTGCAGCAAAGAAAATAGTTTTGCTTTATTTTTTAATGAAGCTGATGTCTTGATTAAAACATCCCTGTAATAATAATTAATTTCTTTCCTAGCTTTCCCCCAAGGCCTGCCTGGTTTTTCTGTTCCTGTTTCCCCCGATGTCTTACTTGTAGATATAGGAAGGATGCAGCTCGCGGTGCAGCTGCAGTGCAGATTACACAACTGCTCTTACAGTCCTGCTACCATGAGGCAGCTGCCAGTTCCAATTAACCTCTGAGAGATAAGGACTCAAATTAGTACAAGCTGACAGATACCTGGTAACAGGAGGAGGACGATGATTTTGGTTTATATGTTGTTAGGTTATGACCCAGCATGTATTACTGAATAATCTGGCTCAT
Source organism: Anthoscopus minutus (assembly GCA_013399455.1). Taxonomy (NCBI): domain Eukaryota; kingdom Metazoa; phylum Chordata; class Aves; order Passeriformes; family Paridae; genus Anthoscopus; species Anthoscopus minutus. The sequence continues at coordinate 397,017 of VWYI01036672.1, read as the reverse complement.
TCATAGAAGCCATGCATGATGCCACACCCTCAGGAAGTTCCTGTGCCGGGCTCACCGTGGTGTGGGATGAGAACAAGAGTGACCAGGGCCTTCACTGGTCCTCCACCTCCATTGGGGTAGCCAGGAAGGGCTTGAAGGCACTGTATGTGCAGGAACACGTTATGCCAAGTGGTCTTGGGAAGAGAGACAGTGCTGTCATCACATGGATGGTGGTGTTGCTGTGAGTCTCCAATCAGTTGGAAACTTCTTGGAACTAGTTATAGTCTTCTATATTGCTCTGTTGTTCTTAAAAATATATCTTCCTCTCTCAAGAATTCTGTTAGACAAAAATATAATTTCCTGGCATAGAATGGAAATGCAAATATTCACAGTGGTTGGTCCCAGGTATTTCCACATGAGAGAGTGGATGTGCTTCTCTCACAAAGGTTAATGAGCCAGCCAGAATCACTGCTATTTAAGACTTGGTTTCAGTAAACAAAGAATCTTTCTTTCAAAAACAGTACTATCATAAGAAACAGTTACTGGATTAGGAAATCCTGATTTGATCCAGTTAAAATCAGCTAAAAGTGAAAAAGACAAATAGTTCTGTCACTGAAATTAGCTTCTACTTGAAAACAAACTTTTGAATTTAGGGAGATATTAATAAAATTCCAACAACTACAAAGACCAGAAGAATACATGGTACAGGCAAAAGCTATTTGTCAGTGATATAAAGTCTATCTGAAACTTCTGTTTCCAGAAGAGGAAAAATAAAAATATAGACAAAGGCTCCAGATCCAACCAGAGATGTAATAGGGAAAAAAAATCCAAAACAAACTAGAAAGCCCAAGAGTAATTTTATTGAAAGAAATCTAAGTTTTGTATTCAGAAGGTGTAGAAATAGAGAGTTTCTAGTAATCAGCTGAATTAGACATGCAAAATAAAGTACAACAGCAAAAAAATTTTTTTCATTCACAGAAACAAAAAGACTAAGAAAAGAAGAGAGACTTAGAGAAGAAGTACATGAAGCTGGGCATCCTCCTCCAGTCAGCCACCATCCCCCCACATCACAATTCTCCTGACACTGCTGGTGTCAAAGCAAAATGTCTCAACATGGAGTGGGGAGAGAAAAGAAGCATGAACTAGAAGGTTACCAAAGTGGGCTTTCTCATCATACCCCCATCTTTAAATGTCTTTCTTTAAATGTATTGTTAGTACATACTTGGTAAAGGAGGAGCAATTGAAGCTAAAGGAAAATACTGGCTGGGAGTGAACAAATGAAAAAGTGGACATAGACAAAAGTAGGCTGAAAATAAGAAGGTGACTGTGACAGTAGTGACAGTCTTTTACAGCCTTTCTCCCCGTTTGTATTAAAGCCTGACTAACTTGGACTGGAAATGCAGTTTTTGAAGCAGATTACACGGTGTGGCTGTTAAGCACAGCAAGGCACAGACTTGTGACCCAGACTGCTCCTTCCCCAGTTTTGCAGCAGAGCCTTATCTGGCAATAAAAATGCAAGCCCCTCATATTGATTTTTGAATCAAAAGAATGAAACTGGAAAATGAGTTGATTGATATCTGACCTGCACCCAAATATCCCAATAAAGTGAGCTAAGCTTCTTAAAGTTGACATAGATATTATAGGAGGATGTTCTGTTCTTGCAGCAGTTGCCTGTGCAGAACATGAAGAGGAAACGAGTTTTGAGCTTCTCTATCACCAGTTCTAGCTCATTTCATATTCCAGCAAGTCTGAGGCTTTCTGCATCCAAATGATGTATTCCATACTCAGTTTTCCCTTTGCATTAAAAAGTCGTGATATTCATTATCATACTGAATAACTGGACTTGTCATTTTGTCTTTATACTTTTGGCTATTTAGAAAAAATACAGCAAACCTCTACCTGAAAACAAAGAATTTAAAGAGTTTGTCATCCTCTTCATGTTAAAGCATATACTTCACTTGTATATAAACATTTATTTTCAGTACAAGCTCTGGATCACCAAAATGACAAATTGTAAGTGGTTATTATTTCCTTCCATCTTTTGAATTTTTTTTCCTCGACTGTCACTTGTTTTCTTCTTTAAAAAAAAAAAAAGCCCAAACAAACCAGGCAGTCCCAGCTTGAGTCATATGTGCTCCTTACAGGAGGAAACAGATTTATGACATTGCATATCCAGCTTTTGGACATGGCCTCTGTTTTTGAGACATTCCTTCTGTGTAATCCTACCATACTAACACATAGATAAACTACAAAATCCTTATGGAAATCTGCCATCTTTACTGCAAAATATTATCTTTACCAGTTTTCAGGGGTAAGCAGTTATGTGTCTTGTTCTCTAGACTTTTTTAAATCAAGTTTTTGGAACACAAAACCATCTACTGAAATAAGGCAGTGATGTAACCTTCATGGAGATCTACTTCCTTACTCTGTTGAGGTTTTGTGTAATGGCACCCTTGGTTCAGGTGGGACCACCTTTGTGTTTTACCAAATAGAATTTGTTTTGTACACATCAGCAAGTGACACTGTTGAGACAGAAAATGTAATTGAATAACAGCCCTTAAAGCTTCTAGTGTCCTGTCCATAGCAGTCTTAATCTCCATGTGAGCTTCTCTTTCAATATGAATTCAAAATGTTTCCATTTTAAATCTATGTGTTATGCTCCTGTAGTTTTATAATGGAAATCTTTTCCTGGAAACAGTTTGTTAATAGGACCTCTGAAAATGAGATATCATTCGGGTCTGCCAAAACCATTGTTGGAATTAAGGCAATGTAAAAATAGGAATTCATTAGTTCTGTAGTTTAGTTATGTTCAAGTGTTTCTATAGACACAAAGAAATTGTTTAAGTGCCCAGACCCAGATTTATTTTTTGTAAAACCAAACCCTGATTCAACAAAGCACAAATCCAGTGTACTGTTTCAGTCCTCAATGCTTAGCCTCTGACCTCATAGGGCATTTCCTCCTGTGGTCTCTGATCACCTCTTCTGGGCCACAGCTGAAGCTCTGGTTATTTTCTCACCCTCCATGGTCAGTTTTGGTATCAATAGGTTCCTCATTCCTTTCTTTTTTCTGCTTTTAAGGTTCAGTCCACTTATGAATCTGTTCACCTGATGAGTCTGTGTGCAATACCTTACTAGCTACACTTGCCAGAGACCTAGGATCAACTGCACAATAGCATAAATGCATGGAGACCAGAGGGAAATGGTGTTTAATTGACCACAGTCAATCAGATCTGAACAGTTACCTGGGATTTTGTTCACCAGAAAATGTTGAAGTTGTACAAAACGTTCCTGAAGTTCCAGAGGGATGAGAAGTTTCTATTAAAAAATCAGATAAGGACAGAGGAAACTGACTGTCTAAATACAGCAAAGGAATTTGATGAATAACTCAGCTTGGAAGTAATTGATTTTATAATTCTCATTTTACTGGCAGTTCAAATGACCTAGTGAAGTTAGAACAACCACAGCCCCTCAGTTAAGCTTAGGGCTAACTTTAGTTACAGTTTCTGCTTTTAATCATGATCAACTTGTTAGTCATCATCATACAGTGCAGACCAATTTCCAGTTCTGGAAGATCGCTGTAGTCAGTTCATAAATATCTGCATTTGTCAGAGAAACTGAATATCAGATAATATCTGAAGTGGTGAAGACTAAAAATTAACATCTTCATCACTTCTGACAGCATCTGGCATTTAGTAACAGCTACTAATACTTTTTTAATGTAGGGAAAAAATGGTCTAAGTGGATGTAATTTCAGTGCTGTGTTTTGTCCTGAAACACAACTTCAGCTCAAAGCATGACGATTGCTAACAATTTTGTATATTATTATAAACTTTAAAAAAGTGTTGAAACAGATAATTTGCACATGAATTATGTTGCAAAGAAATTAATTTCAAGGTTTTTTAACTGACATTAAAATTTTTTTAATTATGTGTAATTTGTTAGGGTTTAGAAAACATTGGTTTTGTCCAGTTTCGATGAAGTCAGCTCCTGTTCCATTCCTAATTTTCTTTATTTATTATTTAGAAATTGCTAAATGTTTTTGGTGGGGTCCCTTTCTAGAGCCAGTGGACAGGAATCTTCAAACAACTGAGGGCTATCTTGCACAGAGATTGATTGAGGTAATTATTTTTTAAATGTGCCTTTGTACATATTTTTTCACAACTGTTTCTCTTCCCATTAGGCTGTATGCATATGTTGTATGCCTTGTTTTCTCAGTCATCCCTATCTCAACTATTCTGCTGTCCTTGCCTATTTGGCTTCCTCTGACCATTGTCCTGGGACACTGCAAATCAAAGATGTTTTCCCTTGAGTCTGATATTCCAGTTTCCACATCTTCCAGTAAAGGGAGACCAAGTTTGATGGCAGTATTGTGTAATCTACTGCATGCCAGGAATATCTTACATACAGTTCTTTAGAAGGACTATCTGGTAATGCATGTCACCACACTGCTTTTTAAAGATGATTAATGGTCTTTTAAATGATTCCTCAGGTGAGCTGTAGATCTTCATTATCTCCTCTGAGGACATTGCATTAGATTTATTTGGAGAAAATGAAATTAGGGTCATGAACCTTTCTTGAAAAACTAATTTATATCTTCTGAATTATTGAGAAGCACTATACTCTAATGATGTGATATGGTTGTTGATATTAAAAAGATAACTGTCAATAACATCCAGAAGATAACTGTTATTTCTTATTTAACAACTTGGGAAGTTGCTGCTGTCCTTAAAGCTATTTTTAATAGCTGCTGTTCCTACTTCAGTTTCATCTGGATACACTCAAATTTTATCTGACTACCCAATAATTAGCTGCTGTCAATCCAATCAGTGCTAGATTGGCTAAGCTATTTTTTTCTAAAATGCAAAAGTTGTCACAACACTGTTTGACAATATTATGTCATGATGACGTTAGGTACTTTGCCACCTCACCCCCACTGCATAATGGTTAATTTGAGCAATATTAAATGAATGATAGGATTTAGGATTTTGATGAGCCAGAATTTGCCTGAAGAAGTATTGCCACATAGAATATTTGTATTTAGTTTATTTGTATGAAGAACATCACAAGGAAAAAATTCTTTCATTTGCTATTGATACATTAAACCCTTCCAAGTAAAACACAACATCTAGGTCTGAAAATAGAGGCTCTGGCCTATTTTGCATGCTCCTCATTAGCTGACTGGGAGTTTATGCAGTGAGGAATCTCAGTGCTTGGGTTTTTGATGCTCTATCACTATGTGTGGCCGTATATTTAATTCTGTCAGGGGTGTATGGAAAACTTTGCACAGCAGATGCCTTGTACCTCCATGATGTTTGGGAAGTGGGTGGTTTGCATGGAAGTACAATTCTTTCTTTAAAATTTTCTGCTGTTCTTCAGTTTCTCCATGGTTTCCTGTTCTACAACTATTTAAACACCTCCAAAAAAACTGTGCTAGTTATAAGTGGTCTTTAGTGGTCTTAAACATCCCCTGTGGTACAAAGCGGTTTTGTTATTTGAACTGCAATCTTTTTAATGCCGAATAAATATGTTTTAATATATAACTGATGTTAAAGAGGGCTTTAGCTGCGGACTGCTGATTAAACTGACATGTTCTAGAATTTCTGTGCATCACCACTCAACAGTACAGCACAAGGCAGCTGCTTGAAAAGAGTGGGTGTTTTGTGAAGCACCAGTGATCCTACTCAAACTCAATGGGCTGGTCTCTGGTGATCCACAAGCATCCATGGAAGTCACTGGCGCACCCAGATTTAACCATGTTGTCTTCTCAGGCCTGGAACTCGAGCCTGTTACACACAGGCAGTGCACAGAACATCTTTCCTTTAGAAACTGGCAGCTCAGGCTGTGTTCCATAAAGGGACTGTCAGCCCCACAATAGGTGTCATCGCACCAGCATTTTGGGAAAGGAGCTCCATTGTGTGAGCACAATGTCTGCTTGAGGTAAAATGTTCTCGGTGCAATGGCTGTCAGAAGAATAACTGTTATCTCCCAGATTCTGGCAAGCACTTAAAGGTCAGAGTTTAGGTTTTCAGGTCCACAATGGTATCTTGCTAAGCACAGAGTGTCCATAGCACATGTAAAGCTTTCAGCCAGCTCTCTATGAAGAGTGCTTAATGCTCTTCACACATGTAGGATAAATCTACAGCCCCACTCCTGAACAAAAACTTTCCAGCCTCTTCAGGGTTTGATCCAGGCCCCCTTCCTTTACCAGGGCACATATCTTCTGTGCGATCCTCTACAAAAACAGCTAGAGCAGTGGAAGGCAGCATGGACTGTGACCATGCTGGGGCCAGTTAGTATCTGATCCTTTTGTTTGTGGATTTCTGTTTGGTTATCAAGTCCCCCAAAATATTAATATAAACTAGTCCTTTCATCTTAGACATTTCTTTTAAAACCAAATGCAATCTGTTGCTAATTAAGAAAGCTAGATAGAGTACTGCAAGAGTAAGTATTTCACCTGAGGTATTTCTAACATCCCTTACAAAGGGACTCACTGTGGTGAATCTTAGCAAAGTGAAAAAGGCATTTTGTTTATCTATGAAGAATAACTGTGGTACAACAAGTGCTAAGCAACTGCTCTGTATGTTGCTGGAGATGTCATTGCTTGTGATTTAAAGCTGTAGAAGAACTGTGCAGCCTTTGGCTAAGCAATGGTTAAAACACCCTTCCAACTGCACTATCACTTTCCTTTTTAAAAGTCAAAACAGGTTAGTGAAGGTGGCAGAAAGTTCTTTCTTCTGCTTGCCTTCATTAAGCTTTTGTTTAAAAAAGAAGGGAGAAGGGACTGAAGCATGCAGAAATTGCCTCAATAACTTTGCAGCAAACTGCCAGATAGTTTTCCAAGGATCTCATGCAATTGAACCTGGTGAAAGGAACCTGCTCCCCTAGTCCTGCCCACAGCTCTCCTTAATAAAGTTGCTGGAGGTTAGGTTTTTTTCTGAACACTTAATTGTGTAGGTCTCCTAACAAACTAGTGCCAGCCTGAGAGAATCAGAGCTGATGTTGATAGTGGGGAAGGGAAAAAGCCGAGCTGAAGGGAGAATGTTCAGGGGTGCACAGGAGAGTGGGGACCAGCAGTCTCCAGTTTCCACTGCTGGCCAGAGTACAGAAGTCACCAGTTATGATTGGGTTACAGCTCATGACTATTTAGACTTGGACATGGACTTGAAGCCACTTCGTGTCAGTACAAAGGGAGGAATGTAACACTGTCTCTCCAGTGCCAGGGGGGAGAGATTTGTAGGTTGGTATGTGACCTTCACTGCTGGCCCATGCAGGTGCTGTTCAAAGGCTCTCCCCATTCAGCTCTTGATACTGATACTAGATTAAAAAGAGAGAATGAAAAAAGTCCTTGTTAAAAACTTTCCTCTCTGTTTTTTCCCTTTATCTCTGTGAACAAGTTGTCTTTTGATTTGCTTGGGTTTGTGGGTTTAGGAGGCTGTTTTCCTTTCAAGGACTTACTCTTGTACTATGTATTTTTTCCTTTAGTGAATAACATTTAACTCCATGAAAGAAGATTTGTCTTGAGGCAATTCTTGGATATTCAAAAAAAATGTTTTAGTTTGTACCCATTTGTCCTGTCATATTAGCTTTTTTACATTTTAAATTGTAGCTCCTTATCTATATTTCAGTACATATGTTTAAAAAATCAAATCAAGGAAAAGAGAAGCCTACAAAGCCAGAAAATCAAATCAGTAGGGCAATTAAAACAATAACTAGTAATAATCTTACTGACTGCTGGTCAGGGAAGGGACCAGCATCCTCCCTGGTCATTTTCCAAGCTCAGCTGTGCTCCCTAACAGCCCCACTGGTGTGTGCACTCAGGTAGCTCATGGTATTTAAGATGCCTTCAGAGATGATGTGCTTGAGAACTGTTCTCTGCTGAGCCATCCTGTAGTCAGAAGCAGAACAGACCGGCCTTCCTCACCCTGCAAAGCAGACAGCATCCATCAGCAAAGATGTTCGGGACTAACTTTTGTACTGGAAAGATCTCAGGATTTCTGAGGAGCTGGAGCGTGCAGCAGAGCAAAGTTTATGTAAATGTCTTGTGCCAGTAAGCACTTAGGTCAGATTTCTTCTCAAGGCCTCTCTGGAAGGCTGCAGAACTATGATGATACCCACTTTTAAAGATGGTTCTTTTCCTGTATGCATGCTAAAAGGACCAAATGTGTAGAGAACAGAGTTGCTCCCTCTGCTTCCAAATTCCCTCCCTGGAATGCTGTGCAACCAAGCAAGCCAGCCCAGCCTTAGCAGCAATTTTTCCTTAAACCTCATAGGGTTTTTCTATTGAAGTGGTTCGCATAATTAAAAAGCAGCTTGACTGCTGCTGAGTTTCTTTGTTTTATATTTACTGGAGAAAACCACTGGGCTGTTGATCTGTGAGTTTTATGTTATTATTTAATTACATTGAGGGAAGATCCAGCATTTTGGATAATTTTTTTTGAGTGATATATTTTCCAGGGCTTCATTTGGTTCTTGTATTAATCCCTTTCCTTCACAGAATTTTGCATATTGTTTTGGATTATTTATATTTCACTGTGCTTCCAAATCCATTATTAATCACACAGGTATTGAAATACATTTCACAGATAATACTGGACATACTGCTGTATTGTTTGCTCACATAATAGTCATGCTTTCACTCGGCAGGTTTCTCATCATCAAATTATCATTAGATAAGAAAAAATGTTACGGTGAAGATTTGCCAGCAACTTAATGCTGAATGCTCAAGCAAAACCCTGGTGTTTCTCATTCCAGGTGATGACTCCTGGGGACAATAAATGAGCAGATGCTCTACTTAGATGAGAGCATATCACCTTCAGGGATGTGAACAGTGCAAGGTTCTGCTCAGCGCACCTAAAGGAAACCTCTTGTTCATTTTTTCTCCGGCAGCCATCCAGATGACTAAACAAGAGATATTTGTTTCATGGTTGCATTTTGGTCAGTATAAAAAGGGACCATATTTTAGTTTTGAGAGTCTCCTGCAGCTATCAGTGACTGTAAGCCTAAGAACGTGGGGCTGGAAAGGACCATCTGGGTCATGGTATTCAGTTTCTGGGTCATCCAGCCTCTAGAAATCCATGGGCATGCTTACCCAGGCTCCACTGCGTCATTGCAACCTCACAGCAAAACCCCAAAAACCTCAACTAAAAAGAAAGGAAAATCAAAGGAAAAAACCAAGAGTTTAGCAACAGTCTAGACCCTTGCAAGAGCATAAAATATTGGATAAAGCTTCTTCATGATCTCAGCAGGCAGCCTTACTGCATGGAGGAAGGCAAACTCTCCTGTACGTTTTCTTTGCAGGCTTTTCCACTGAACTCTTGTACAAAAATGGGTATATAACCCTGAGAATTTGAACAAGTGTATCAGTCAAATGCTGGGACACTGCTGAGAGCTGCAGCATTTTCCACCATGTGTTTAATCTCTGCCTACTGACCAGACCAGGGCCAGGTGTTTTAGAGCCAAAGGAGAGCACAGCTTTGCACACTGGAGACTAATCCATGAACACATTCCCCTGCGCTGTATAGCACAAAACTGTTCAGGGGAAAGGAGTGCAGCTTGCTGTGCTACTCAGAGGCTCAGGCTGCGTCCCTGAGACAGTTTTTCTACCCTCAGTGTGGTAGAAGTCTCAACAGGGGTCCCTAGCTGTGGTATAGCATGGCACTGGCCCAGGAGCTGGCACTGGTTTAGGGAGCTTAAGTCTGGGCATAAATACAGTGCAGGGACCATGGAAGAGCATACAAAAATTGGAGATCTTAGTGCTGTTCCCATGTCAGAGAAGAATCTTTTAATACCTCTCTTTTCCCATTTCCACATCTGTACTTGAGAGAGAATAATAGCACTTTGACACAACAGCATTTTTCTGGTCCTTGGATGGATGGCTAGTGCTGACATTAAGACATAAATCTGTTAAAACTGAGAATTGGTTAAATAAGTAAAATATTATTACAGAAACTCTCTTAGCTGTTCAAAATGACCCTTCTCCTTAAATTAGCACAAGTGAAAAAGGAATAATTGCTTTCTTTCTGCCCACAGAGTCAGGCACACACAAGGTCCTCTAGGTTTATTAGACTTCACAACAGAGTGGAGGACATCCACTGTGTCATCCTCAGCAGTTCCTGCAGCGTCTGGCTCTTTTCAGCACAGTAAAAGGTCACTTTCTGCAGACAAACAGCAACAGTAATAATGTCTACATCACTCAAATGGAATCTCTTCTCTGTAATTCAGAGGAGTAGCAGCACAGGTTTATAGAATTTCCTTCCAGTGATCTCAAAGGACTCTGCAAGAGGAAAAAAAAAGCTCAAAATCCCCACCCAGTCACTGGGCCCCAGTGTGACTATTTTGCAGGTGGCAAAGACATGTCACAAGCAAGAAATGACTCATCAGATATACACATGAGAGCTGGGGCACAGCAACGAGCAAAAGAAATTGACTCTGTTGCCTGCCTGTGCTAAGAGCTGATCTTATAAAAATGAAAAAATGCAGAAAATAAGTGGGGATTTGATTCTGTTGCCATTTGAATTTAATTTTAAGTCATGCGTAAATGACTGTGTATCCTTCCTTTTAGTGTAATATTGGCTTTAATTTGGCTTAGCCTTTGGGAAGGATGTTTGACTGAATTAGAGAAGGAAGCTCAGTCCACATGCGACTCTACCAAAACCATTTTCAAGATTGGCTTAAGATCAGCCCATTTTGAGGAGTCATGAAATCTCTTTATATGGTGATATCTATAATTTATGTGCAATTTTTTAAATCTTTATCATTTTTATAATTATAGTACATTAATGGGGTTGTTGTAGATTATTTTTCTGCAGAAAACACCATTGTGCATCCCAATTACAGGCCAGGGTAGCATTCTCTGACCCATCAGTGTCCTAGCTCAGAAAGGCCTTGAAAGCAGAAACTTCTACTTGCCTTTACAAGTTTCTTGGTCATAATTTTTCCTCCCAGAACTGTGTATGAGCTTTCATTGTTTAACTTGCTAGTTCAAAAGCCTCTACAGTTCCTGCTTTTAGACTGTTATATCTGGGCCCAAAATAACGGGATTGCCAAGAAGAAGAACAGGTAATTTCTTGGAGTGGAACAATGTTTTCAATGGGTCTAGATGGAAACTCTTGGGGGACAGCACCACCTTCATATTTTGTCTGTTAAGTGTTCAGCTCCCTGGGGACTTGCTCTGGGACAAAAGATCTTGCCAAAAGGCATTTGGGTGCAAAGCAAGACAGTTTTACAGTAAAAGAGCTCAAGAGTTTGCTTTTCCTCAAAGAAGGGAAAAGGCTGTAAAAATGAAAGTTTTATCTGCAGGGGGAGAATTGCTGGATATTTTCTTTTAAACAGCAACATCATGACCCCTTCCACGTTCATATGTCATTACTTCTGTCAAAACTTGAACTATCTCCTCTGTGTTCAGGTTTGCAACATCAAAAGGACCATAGAACAGTTTTCTTTGATGTTAAATTTTTCTGCTGATGCTGTCTGTGGTCAGGTAATACCACATGATTAATGTGAAAACATTCAATTTGCTTATTTTCCCATGTTCACTAGCAAAGCAGTGCATCAGTGGGATATGAGATACAGCCAATCAAGAAAATCTTCAGTATTAGAAAACATACTTTTGGGTTTCCAAAAATCAACCCTGATGCATTTTCTTTGGTTTTCTTTTTTCTTTTTCTTCTTTTTTTTTTTTTTAAATTTGTGGGTTTGCATAATTGCTTAATATTAAAGAGTGTGGTTTGGTCATTTAGCTAGTAAAATCAGGCCTTGGGACTGGGAAGAACTGGCTCCTCTCACTCAGCTCAGCTATTGGCCAGGACAAGCAAGTCACTTTACCTTTTTATAAAATAAGGATAATGGTTCCTCCATTGTAAAGATGTGAGATCTACTGCTGAAAAGCAGTACATGAGAGTTAGGTAATATTATTTCTGGCTCTCCTACAAATGTGCTTAGTGTTCAGTTTTCCCATCTGTAATGTGGGGATGTTAGAACTAATCTACCTCCCAGGGTTGTTTTGCTTAATTCCATAAAGTACTTGAAAACCTCACATGGAAAGAGTTATAGGAGCACAAGGTTTCTTAATAAAGCTCATTCATGAGTAATGTATTTTTGAAGTAAGTGACTTGAACCTTCACCCATAGTTGGAAACCAACATGAGCCAAGTCTTCTTTGTTGTTCAGCAAAGGTTGGTTGGGTTTTTTTTTTCCCCCTTACATATTTAATTCTCATACGGCTTCACATCTCTGGTTTCTGGCTATGATTGAAAGCAGAAATTCCAAATACCACAAGAGAAGACTGGGTTTTTTTCTCCCTTTTTTCCCCTGACCCTTGCAGAAGCTGGAAGTTTTGAAATGTATAGGAACTTTCCCCACCATCCAGTTCTCAGTGCCCCCCCAAAGATAGGTATCTGAAGTAGTTTTCTCTGAAAACTCAGACTCAGACATCAAGACACAGCCTGCACCCTGCACCCTCTGCGACCTGCTCAGCCACCTTGAACGTGACAAGTGACTCAGGTGTAGCAGGGCTGCAGATAACCACTAGGTGCCTTATCAGCACGGATCTGCCCTGCCTTTAGCGGCACAGGACCACATTCAGCCTCATCTGCTGCGCTGTTATTGTTGATTGCTGCACAGAGCATGGGGAGGCTCTTCAGAAGCGCTGCACAAATGCTGAGGCTGAGATGGTCTTTACGTCAAAGGGCTGTGAGAGAAAATTAGCCAAAACTCATTTATCTCAGTGTCAAAATTCCTACTAACTGGGAAGGAAGCAAAGTTGGACCAGGCTGGAGGCTGCCAGGGAGCCTGGCCATCACACCGTGGGATGCATTACAAACCCGGATTTGCAGGATCTTTGCCTGCAAATAATCCACACTCGGAGTGCTCTGCACATATCATTTGATGTGTGTAACAGAGGGATGGTGCCAGGAGCACAGAAGCTAACTTGGAGCTTGGGGAAGTTTTCAATCGGTTTTGCCAGGGTTTCCCTCGGTGGGAAGGCACGGACGGCTTTCTCCTGCCCCCTCCTGGTGCAGCCCTCAAATGTGGCTCTGAAAGAAGTAGGCTGGAAAAATGGCACCTTCATTTTCCAGGGGATTTGCACCTGGCATTTATGGCAAAGTTGGTCTGTTTTCATGGCATGAAAAGGAAATGTTCTAATTTTTTTTTTTTTAACTTCTTGGCATTGTAAATCCAGTTGAGCTTTGTGAAACGAAACTGAAGCTGGGTCTGGTCAATGCCAGTTGAGTGAAAAGCAAAATTTAGAGTATTTCAGGTGTACAATCTAATGCCTTTCATCATGGCAGTACACTGCCTTGGGAAATATTTCTATGTTTCTTTTTAAGCTGGTATGATACTTAGCCAACTGAAGAATAATGTAGTGCAAATAATTTAAAGAAGATAGATAAGATTATGTAGCCCTCGACCAAATTCTTTATTCTTTATTCTAGGAGATAGATGCAAACCCAAAATTTATCCTCAAGAGTAAAACTTGGCAGTGGGAGCAATGCTCCCATGCAGCTCTTGAACAAAAGTTAGCCCCTGGGCACTGCACTCCATGGAGGAGCAGGGCTGTTGGGCAGTGCCCAGACCCCTGAGATCTGCAGCACCAGTGGGTGCACAGACCCATGCAATCTAAACTTTTGCAGTGGTTACCCAGCAGAAAGCAGTAAATCCATGTTTAATAAGTCAAAATAGCTACTGTATGGAATTGCTTCACACTTAAACCCTTCAGCCTTTTGGATTGAGCACAAGTGTGAATACAGTGGAACACAAACTAAAACAGAGCTACCTAAAAGTGGGCTTCCTAAATCATTCATTCTCTTTTCATATCTGCATGAACTTATTTCACTTTGTAAAATTATTATTGTTCACAAAACCAAAAAAAGATTTTCAGGCCTTTTGGCTACCATATTTTGAAATAAGTCTAAGATCTTCCTATCTGTGGACACAAAACTGTGTTCTGTTCTTCATTTAAATTCTCTGGGCATCAACATGTTTCTGAAAAAAAAAACCCAAAAAATCACGAACTTAGAGGTTTTTAATCACAGAAAAAGAACTGATCAGTTTCTGACTGTTTAGTTAAATATCTGTTCCCTTATCATGCCTAACATTTTCCTGTTGAAGAGGTTAACTGTATTTTCTAACAATTTGGAAACAACTTGATAAGTATCAGCCAGCTGAGATTGTGCTGCATTTTCAGAGGCTGTTTGTACTTCCTGGGAAGGTGTTGAACTTTTGTTGTCCAAACTGTTGGGAGCACTCCTTCTGCACAGCCATATCCCAAGCTGAGCTGAACTCAAGTGCTCAAGAGGGTGTTATCTTCAATATATGTATTTGAAAAGCACATCTTGCAGCACTAATGATACAGATTTGTCTCACTTAAAATAATACCTTTTTCTGTAATGTATTTTGGCTGAGGATTTTCCATGTGAAGTCGAGCAACTCAGCTCCCTCTGGTTACCAGGCTGTCTGTACAGAGCTGGAGAAAGGTGGGTGATGCTTTGTGGTGCTCATGGCTCTGTAGGTGTAGCATTGCAGAGGAGGGAGCATAGAAAGCCACATCATTTCTGCTGAATGGACAGTATCAGAGACAGGAAAAAGAGACAGAAATTTCCATTTTCTTTTGCTCATGTCCAATAGTCTTAAGGAGGAGGTCTGGCTGCACAAAGCTTTCTCTCCCTGCATACTGTTTTTTAGGGAAATTTCCAGAGGGTAATTCCTTTCAATGAGTTTCTCTGGACTTTTCCATTGTAGCTTGGTATCTGGCCAGTTTTTGAAGGTCTGTGACTCTCTGATCCATTTTGATGCTATCTGTATTCATCAGTGTATCTGTTGAAGCTGAAATGCATAGAAAGGTTTGAACAAAGCCACAAAAATTCTGGGAGGTGAATCATTTGTTCACCACTCAAAAAATTCTGTTATGGGTGGACTTTTGAAGAAAATTTTCCATAAATTTATGTTTATATGCAACAGACCACAAAGACAAAACAATTTCAAATCAAACAAAACAGTTTAGTCAGACTGATGAAAATAACTCTTTTTTCATAGCTCT
This sequence comes from Anthoscopus minutus, assembly GCA_013399455.1. Taxonomy (NCBI): domain Eukaryota; kingdom Metazoa; phylum Chordata; class Aves; order Passeriformes; family Paridae; genus Anthoscopus; species Anthoscopus minutus. Next base: position 382,002 of record VWYI01036672.1, on the reverse strand, counting down.
TCTCATCAACAAACAGACATGAACTTCACTTCAGGGCAGCATGAATGTTTTTGCTCCCTTTAAGTTCACCTGGCAAACTGAAAAATTAGTTATTTGTACAGGCCTGGTTGTGAATCATCCTGACTCAGATGTGTCCCTGCTGGGGAGGACACGTTAGTCCCTGCCACCTTTGTGTGGTGCTTTGAATTGTCAAGCTCACCATAATCCAATTTGGCCTCAGATGGCCTGAAAAATACCATTTGTCAAAAAGCACTTGAACTGCTACAGGGCTTGAGGGCAGGTAAGTACTGAGATAGGTATTAGATAACCACAACCTCAATTTCTGATCTCAGACACTGGGATAACAAAAAGCAGGCTGATGTACCTTCTGGAGTAACTAAGCTATAGAAGTTTTGTAACATCCCATAATGTAATGTTCAAATATTCATTCTACTAGGCTTTCTGCATAATAGAGGTCCTATCTATCCTCATTACTTTCAGCATCACAGCCATGACTTTTACTTGAACCATTGAACAGAAATGATAGCAGTATGTGGGACCTCAGGAGGTAATCTAGTCCTATCCCTCCCTAAGCAGAATGAGTGTGATAGAAGAGACTGTTCCAGTTGAAAGGGACCTACAATGATCATCTAGTCCAGCTGTCCAAGCAGTTTAGAGGTGATGTTTGAGGGTCCCTCCCAACTCAAAGCACTCTGTGATTCTGTGACCAAAAGTTAAAGTCTGTTAAGGACATTGTCCAAATATGCCTTAAACACTCAACAGGCTTTTGGGGCATTGACCACCTCTGTAGGAAGCCTGTTCCAGTGTTTGGCCTCCCTTTGGTAAATGGGTTAATGTGCTAATGTCCTGTTTAAACCTCTTCTCAGAATAGTTTTGAAGCATTCCCATGTATCCTGTCACTGGATCTCTGGGAGAAAGGATCAGCACCTCTCTCTCTGCTTCACTTCCTCAGGAAGCTGTACAGAGCTATGAGGTTGCTCCTCAGCTCCCTTTTCTCCAAGGAACTGAAAGTGTTTGTGTAAAGAAGTCTTGAAAACTTCAAGGATTCTACAACTTCCCCAAAAATTTAGTCTGCAATGCTTAAAACTAGAAACAATTATTTTTCTATATCACATTTAGGGTTTTTTTTTCAGTTTTAAAAATCCACCCTAGATGTACAGTTCTTGGAGTTGTAGTACCATCAGTATGTCCAGTGGTTAATTAAAGCCACTTTATTACTAATTTTTAGCTCACTTTCAAGTTTGGTTTAAAAATCTTTTCCTCTACTACACTGCATTGCTCTTCCAGATTAGGGGTAACTTTCTTGCAGACATCCAGAGATTCTGCACTCAGAGAAGACCATGCAGTCATCACATTTTCTCTCCCACATATCACAGACTTTTATATTTTGTGCTGTTACCCAATACTTTGCATTTGAATTAAGCATAGCTTTTATTTTGGCTAAAATATATTTTCTGGAAAAGCATCTAATTTTGATATGAATACATCAGGAAATGGATAATCAATCATTTCCTTTAGAAGTTTGTTGCAGTGGTTAATTGCTGTCACTGTTTGAAAAATTGTGACCGTTTTGAATTTCTGATTTCAACTTCCAGTTACCGGTTCTCATTATGCTTTTTTCTGCCAGATGTAAGAACCCTTTAGTATCCAGTACATTCTTTTCTGGAAGTAACTACACAGTGTAATCAAGACATCACTCCTCTTTTTCTTCAAAATAAACTCAGTAGATGGGTCTTTAAATCTCTTACAGTCAGGTGTCTCCTTCATTCATCAGGTCAGCCTAACACTTGTTCTTTCGTGTCCTTTCAGTTGTTTATAGAGGTTGGTAAAAACTGGACTAGACTTCTGTGAGATGTTGTACTGTGAGAAGATAAGAACACATTACTGCTTGCTGCTCCCTTGTTTGTGGGAGGATTCCAGCCATAGGGCTCATTCTTGGGCATCCATCTTTGCAGCTCTTGGAATAAGTCATTCTGTTAGCATCTTCTTCCTTCGGGGTTCTCTGAGTGGGTATATGGATCATGGGAACAACCTGTCCTTTTTTATAGTCTTTCTGGAATTAGTATTTTCATGGGGTGTTACTTGCCCACTGTGATTCCCAAACCATTCTCCAGAATCGCAGCTTTCCAGGATCCAGGGTTCTGTCAGGTTTACTTTGCTCTCTGCCTTAGAGATCACCTTTGCACTTGACTGCATTTTGTTCAAATGGACTCCCTTTAACAAGTGACCCAAAATACTCTCAGCATTAGTATTTTCTCCTCATCGTTATTTACCAGGCTGCTAATATTTGTGTCAGCCATCTGTCTATCAGTGCTGATTTTATATTCCCTTGCAGAGCATCAGTGAAAACGCTGAATAGCACCGAGTATACTTCAAAGCCCTGCAGAAAGCCAGTAAAGAATCCTCATTTGATGATGATCTGATTGACGCAGCTGGGTTTTGAGTTATGCTAAATAGCCGTGTCTTAGCCATTTAACATAAGTTCCCTTCATGTTATATAGTGTTTATCTAGTAAGTATGTCATGCACTAAGTCTAAAGCCTCGAGAAAGCCTGCTACATCTGTACAGTTGGCTTTTTCTTTGCAAGCAGAACATGAAACCAGTTTTATTTGAGCTATTTTCCATAAACACACATTGACTGGCAGTAATTAAAATCTTGTTCTTTCATGTTTTAGCAGTTCAGTCCTGTCTCAGTTTTTCCACTTTTTTACCTGGGATTGATGTGAGGTTAGCTGCTCAATAACTCCTCTGTAATTGTACTTGGTTTCCTGTTCTCCCTCTCTCCTCTTTTCTCTCTTTATATCTATCTCTGACTTTCTTTTTTTTTTCCCCGCAGGTTACTACCCTGCTTCAAGTCACCTGGAATCCCTCTGATATTAAAATTTATTAAAAATTAACATTAGCGAGCCAGAGTTCTCTTCAGTCAAATATTTTAGGACCCCTGGGTGTTATTTATCCAGGCCTGCTGATTTAAAAATGTTTATCTTTACTGGATGATGTTTAACATCCTGCTTATTTCCTAATGGGCTGGAAAGTACTTATTCAACCTTGGTCTCATATAAACACCATCAAGATATTACTTTTCAAAATACCAAATGGAAACATTTATTGAACAAGTCTGGCTTTTTGTATTGTTGTTCTCAATACTACTGTATGCAATTCAGACATTCCTCAAAAAAACCTGCTCAGTATTGCCACAGGCCAGTTTTTCACAATCTCTTTATTTTCCAATTTAAGTTTCTCTTCGATTTAGACAGTTGCTCTATTTTCCCTATTTGTTGAATATTTAAAACACTTTACACTTGGTTTACCACTGCAGTAGTTGAGCCTTAGCCAGTCTGTCCTTGATGATGCTGATGGACTGACTATTCTGAAAGAACTTCTGATTTCCATTCATGTTTTCCTCTCTGATTTCTTCCTCCCACTCACTGTTTTCTCATAATTTTCCTCAGCTGGAGGATATTAGCCATTGGGAAGTACCAGCTACAATTGTCTTAATTTTGTCCACTTTTAATTACCAGCTCTTAGGATAATGTCACTTGCCAGCTGTATGACTGCTACATTCTCTGTTAATCAGAATGAGTTGCAAAATGAGTAGTTGATGTTGGATGAAGTATCTTTTCCTGATGTAAATGCATAAGCACAGGTTGTCATCCCATCACTTCCTCACTCTCATTTGGATGAACTGCATTGCACCCAGGATGAACGAGATCATTAAGATTTATCCAGAAACATGGGTCAGGTCTGGGAACTGTGCACTGGACTCAGGCCTGAACCTCACCTTCTCTGGAGGATAACAGACATCAGGCTTTGCTTTTCATTTTGGCCTTATCTCACATTCGTTTCATTCCTCTCTGCCTAAATTGCTCCATATTCTGATGCCTTCCTCAGGGCTCACTGCTGCAGATGGTGTATTTATATTAACTTAAAGATTGCATTCCATTCCATCTTTCAAATGAGATTAATATATTTTTCAGGCCATTGTGGTTACCCGACCTGACCTCCCATAAACGCAGCCTATAATTCTTCACCCGGATTCCAGCATCTGGTCCTATAACTCATACTTGAAACATGGCATGTCATTTTTAGAAATGCATCTCGTGGACATGCAAAATCTCTGTCACTTGGACATTTTCCCTTATTTAGAATAAAATCCATTCTCCTGATGATGTATAAACATCGCACTCCCTGTGGCTGTTTATAAGTGTGCAGCAGTGTCATACTTCTAACTGTGTTTCAATATCTGTCTTCTACCTACTTAAAATACTGTCCTTACTTTCTTCCAAGTGGATATTGTTCTAGCCACAAAGATGGGATCTGGAAGTCACTGTGAATTACCGATGCTTAATGAAAAATGCATGATAAAAACCAAAATAATCCAATTATTTATAATGCCAAACTTCTTAGATACATGTGCAGGGGTCGACTGTATCTGATTGCTATGTTTTACATTTCTGTAATATCTTTTAAATGAGGATGGAGATACAGCTGCTGGAATTAGGAGGGCATTGTCATTTGCTCTGTGAAATGGACACACATTTTTGTATGTATGATTAGTGTCAGAAAACAGGAACTGGAGTAGAGTGTTCAACATCTTTGCTAGTACTCTTGGGGTTTACACTTATTTTTTATTTCATTTAATTTCTTCTTCTGTGGTGAGATTTTACACTGAACCCTAATATACTCTTGTAGAATGGCATTCTCCTGGGCCTATTTGAAATTCTTGATCTTTTCTGCATCTGTTTAAATCCTGCGTTCATGCACGTACAGTACAAGGTCAACCCTTTTGTTTGTTATTTTTATGGAGTTTAAAGAAAGTCCAAATACCTGACCGAGGTACCTGTCTGGTGCAGCCTTGTGACAGTTGCAAAATCTTCAGGCTCAGAGAATCACATGATTAAGTGTTTCTTGAGGAACAGAGGGAACCAGGACATCAGGGGTGCACTTTGCAGCTAACGGGTGGTTCGGGCTGGCTCACCACCGATCAGAACGCAGAAGGTGGTGAGCTGCCTGCTCACAGGAAAACAGCCAAGAATATGTTGCTGACTCATGCTCCAAACAGAGCCCTGCATACAGGGAGGAGGTCAAGAGCTCACAAACAAACCACAAAGCTTAGCTCTTCCTTAGGTTTATCACCTTCAAATTCAATCTTACCCCACAGCATAGCTGACCAGCTTCAGAAGACAAAAGGGTGTGCAAGTAAAGACGATCTGCCAAGAATGTTTTGGGTTATTTCTGCAGAAGGTATGCTCGAGTCTGGGCACTGGCGCTTTCCAACTCAATATTGAACTGAGACTCCAGTTCAATGTTATTAGAGGTGTCAAACTCCTAGGGTGTTGTTGCCTGTCTCAAAAACAAAGCTGGGCTGCCTATTGTGCAACTGTCTGCACTGCTAAAATCCCAAGAACTTGCTCATGAAAAGTCTAGTTTTGGAATGGCTACAGTTAGCCCTGAAATTATAATTACTTTCAATTTTTATCTGCTTTTTGTTTTTCATCCCAAAAGATAAGCTCCCTTCAGACATTTGAAGAGATTTTGTTATATTTCTGCAACATTTTATTGGTGTGAATCTTTGGGGAGAGGTTGATGTCTAAAGGAAATTTATTATTAAGAACTAGCTATACTGTTTCCCAGCAGTGAGCTTGTTACTGACACATCTTCTTCTAAACTCTGTAATTGGTAATTATGTTTGTCTGACCTACATTCTTCTGCGTAATTGTACTGAGATATGGTATCTTTCAATTCCTGAGTAAAAATGTCCACACCAGTTGTGAAGTGTTGCTGGGCAGAAGCTTTCACCCTCAAAAGGCAGTAGTATTTTTGAGGCGGAGGATGCATTTTTAAAAAATTTATGTACCACTAGAATCCTATGGGGGTGAAAAGCACTGTTGAAATAAGTTAGATATAATGACATGATTTTTCAGAACCTAGGAAACTAATGGTCAATTAAGTCCCAGTGGAGGATTTGTATTAGCTTCCTAATTTGTTTTGGATCCATGACTGGAATGTGTATGCACATGCTATTCAGTCCGGAGCATTCATGTGAAAGATCCTTTGGGTAATTTAACAGCTACAAATGGTACTTCCATCTAAAATTGTTATTGTGTTGTGTTTCTGCACCAATTGAGCCTTCAGTAATAGATCTGATGATCAGGTTAGAAAATTCTCTCTCCTATTGATTCTATCATCAAAAAAAAGGAAAATTCAGGTTCCTTATAAGGTTCTTCAGAGAAAAAAACCCTTCCTTTCCACTTAACAGAAAATGTTATTTCCCATCAGTAACATGGGAAATGTCTTTCCTACTGCTTCACCTCAGAAGTTTTTCAACATTTTGCACCCATGAACACTGGAGGAGCTAGTGGATTATTAGCATTTCCCCATATGTGGACTAGATAATTCGACCAAAACCTTGTTTCTGAGCCTTTCACTCTCTGGCTTATTGACCCAAAAGTTTTTCATCTGCTCCTTGGGGGCTGCTGAGAATTTTGATATTTTCTCCATCTGTTTCTCGAAATTTCCCTTGTGAGCACTCGGCATGTTTCCCTGTTCCTTCCAGATGACCCTTGCTTGCTGTTCCCACTGGGTGTCATAAACTCCATGACTCCTTCCAAGAAATGTTAAGGTGAGTCGCATTTTATTTATTGTGCTGAGTAATGCCATTAACACATTCCAAATTGATCCATCAAAGAAATCAGCCTGGAGAGCCTGCTCAGTGAGCAACTTCAGGTCAAATATTTAGGTGGGGCACTGCCTCTCACCTGAGCGCTCTGTGAAGTGTATACACTGAAGTGTATCACCCAAAATACCCCTTTGGAGTCTGCTGGAGTTGCTGGTCTATTCCATGAAGTCAAACAGCTGCTCCTTTTAGAGTACCCTTCTGAAATGTGAGCACAGGACAGGGAAATTTTTGTCCCACTGGATCATTCATCTGGAAGAGATATTATTAATAAAGAGTGATAGACTTCCCATTGATTTGGGATGAAGGGTTGTCCATTTTATGGGTGGTTTATTTTCTCATGTTTTGAGCCCAGTGCTGAGCCCCTGAGCACAGCCTGGCAGAGGCTGAACCTTGCTTTAGGGGAAGTGCACAATGTTGACACTTCCAATGGCTGCAAGGAATGCAATCTCCTCACCTGGGGGAAACCAAAAAAGTAAAAAAAAAAAAGAATCAGATCATTCCTTGTGATGTATTAGAAATATGAAAGCTGCTGTCTGGAGCTTCTCATAAATTGCTTATTTGTCCTCAAGCTGTCTGTAGGGCAAAACCAACAGATACTTGTTCTCTAAAAACCCAAAGAGGTTAATTTAATAAAAAGTTATACTAAACCTATTTCTCCTTACATATTTTACTAGGTGACTTCACTGAAACTCTGTTGTTCCTCTTGATCCTGTTCTCTTCCAGTTGTGTAGCCACCTTAGTCTGCATGTGCAATAATGTTTCATGATCCACCCTTTGGGAGAGGGGGGAGCAACCCTTAGAGGAGTCCCAGCCGCAGGAGTGCTGGGCAAGCTGGGAGCCTGGCACACGGGGGAGAATGTGAAGAACAAGTCCACAGAATTACAGTGTTCCTGGTTACCAGGGAAACAATCCTAAATTGGAGCTTTTTTTTTCAATCAGAATATTTGTTTTCATTTGAAATATTTTGATAAGGGGTTTAGTTTTTGATTTAAAACTAATAATTTTCATGAGAATGTCTATTTTTAAATTCTTACGTTTTTTAAAAATCAGTATTTATAAAACACAGATTTCATTTAGAAAAAATGCGGTGAGTTAAATCATCGTCATCTTTTCATTAACACCTAACCTTGTACATAACTTTATAGAAATACAGAGATCATTGATGTGGCTGGAGGGACTTAGAGGGGTCCACTGGTACAGAACAGGATTAACCACACCTGAATTTCCTCCACCAGGTATTTGTTTAACACGCTTGCAGGGGAGCTTCAATTGTGGAGATTTCTCAGTCATCTTAGGCTTCCCTACCCCCACAGAAAAAACAGTATGTTTTTTTCTGATATCAGTCTAATCTTTGTCACAATTTTAAAATGGTTAAACACAAATGTTGACTTCACTCTGCAAAGCAATCTTTCACATGTTTGCAGACCATTATGTGTCCTCTTCCTCTTCCAAATACAGTAATGTCAACATTACTTTCTTGGTCAGAGGTCTATAAATCCATGACCTCTCATGCTTGTTCTCTTTATGCTCTTTCTTAAAGTGTCATGCCCACAGCTCACATCAATGGTTATCCCAGCATGCACATTTCTGAATGCAGAAAGGATCCTACTTTTTAAGCAATATCTGCATCTTTTCCTTTGAGCTGAACAGATATCTCACTATATCCAAAACTGTGTGTTTAAACATATTTTACCCTTCATGCCTATATAACAACAATATTTTGACAATGTAATTCGTCAGTAGCATCCTCCTGTTAAGAGCTATCATCTATAATCTGAAGAAGTGATACAAATCTTAAGTACTCATAACCCTCTTGACTTGTTCATCGAAGATGATCTTACGTAGCCTTCACACCTGCCATTTCTCTGGCATTTTCCTCCACAGTATCCATTTGATGCTCATTAGGTTTTCAAGTTATTTTCCCAGCTTTTTAACTATGTGTGCAATCTTGTATTCTAAATAGGGTTGTTTATGCCCCATGTGTTTCAGTGAGTATTTTGGTAACAGTACACAAGCAGGCGATATATTTGTCCTACACATCTTTGTCCCAGCATTCTGCAGTTCCTTCCCACTCGTGCCTGAAAATTGGAGTACACTGGTTTTTTTCCTTCATCTCATCATTGTTGTTGTATTTTTTTTACCCTCTAGCATTTTTAGAACATAACATATTTTCATGTAAGTAGTGTTAATTATGTAACAGTAATTTATCTCAGATAAGATCTTTTATTTTTGTTTCAATTTGGCAATTAGAATGCAGAAAATTTCAGGCTTTGAACCCTGCCTTTTATGTCAAGTTGTCTGCCCACAACTGATGAGTATAAGTATCTTATTTGCTTCAGAAAAGGAAGTGAAAAAAGTACCATCTGCAAATTTATTGAGAGTTTAAATATCTTGGAGGTATGGCTGAAGAAATAGATCACAGAGCAGGCAAAGTGTTCTGCAATAGTGACCACAGAGTACTTGGATTCAAACCATTATCAAAGGGCATCATGAATAAATGTAGATATTGCTTCAGAAACAAGAGGTTAAAGCAACTGGCCAGTGTCTGATCCACAGAGAATTGCATGGGAGGGAACAAAAAGGAACCTTTTTTGCTTAGAATTTACTGGGGTTCTTTGAAGAGGTCAGCAAGCATGTAGATAAGGCAAAGCTAATACATACAGTCTACCTGGATGTCTAAAAACTATTTATAATGCTTTTGGGAACTGTAATAGTGGTTGGAGAAGAGGAAGGACTGTTGCATGAATTAAAATGGCTTAAAATGTGTAAAATAGCACAGCAAATGGCAACTCTCAAAGTGGACTGCTGCAGGGATATGTAGAAATGTGAATGGCAAGTCTCACAAGTGAATACTACACAGATCTATTTTAACCTCTGATCTTATAACCATCCCTGTGTTCTAATTTAGTCAGTGCACCATGTGCTTGATCCAGGACTCTTGACTGAATGGTAAGTCTTACCTCATATGTCCTAAAAATATTGCTTCCACGTGAACTCCTTCTTTAACATGACTTCATAGACATGGTGTTTGTTAGGGAACCAAAACCAGTGAGGACTCAGTGCTCTACTGCTTCTTTAGGAAGTTCAAATTTTAACTTCAGTATCAGTTACAGCAGAAAATTTAGTGCTGGGTACACAGACAAATTTGATCCAATATTCCCTGGCTGCCTTCCTGCAAATCTGGATGTTTGATGTTGTGTCATCTTTAGGACATGGGTGTTGTATTATCCTTAGGAGATCTTACTGTGGTGGTACAGAGCAGGCACACTAAGTTTCCCAGTAATTCTGGGATGATCTATAGTGTTCTGCTTTGTTCTTTTATTCTTATGGAAAACATCTCTAGATATTCATCTATCTCTCACCATCCCTCAGAATACCTTAGTGACAGAATTATCACAATCAGAGACCTTGATTTAGGAATTCTTTCCATGTTGATAGAACGCTGTAAGTCCCATGTTCTCTATGAACTGCCATGGCACTGCTGTGCTATGGAGGATGTTACTCACTGCACTGTATCTATTGCTGGCAGATTTGACTGTCCTCATCAAACCAATCAGCTGACAAATAGAATGTATTGCCTTGAACGTCAGAGTAGATTTTTCTAACTAGGTCTAGCTACTGAGCATATGCAGGAGCCAGAATAGCAGTTGCCTGCCTTTATTTCATCCTCCTCCTCTTGACAAAGCTAAACTAGCTGATGCTCCCTACCCAACATGATCTTTCAGGCCTTTTAGCATCCTCTATTCAAACAGCTCTAACTCTCACAAATTGTAGCCTCTTCAAACCTCATGGGAGGGAATGGTGGAGAGGAATTACCTGGGGTGGGAAGACCCTTGCACATATATGACTCAATAGACATCATGCATTACCAAGAAATGTAATCTCTAGCTATCTTCAAATATGTACCTTTCTGACCTTGAACAACCACAGAACAGCATTCTCATGACACTCTAGGCTGTACATCTAGAAAGGAGTATAACTTCATCACAGTCCACTAAAGCAGAACCTTCTGAACTATTACTTTGAAATGCTATCATTGCTGGCTCTCTGCTGCAGCAGAGCTCCGTGGTGTACAGAAAGTCCTAATCACACAGAGCCCCGATGGCTGTCACTCCTACATGTGTAAAGTGGCAGATCTAGCTCAGCAGATCTAGCTCAGGGAAAAATTTTGTTTGGGAACCTGAGTGTTTCAGAGAGGGGAACACTTCCCAGGGATACACAGTGCTGGGGGACACGAGAGCACTACAGCGCTGTGAGTAATGCATCTATTTGGTGTGTTTTCTTCACATGGCCAGGCTTAAATCAGTCACCAGATTTGGGCTGAGCAAAGAACATTTCTACAGCAGGTACCAACACCTGTCTCTGCTTCGTATAGTTTTGTCTTTTTCTGCAGCATAGTGCATGGTCTGTTTTCCAGGGACTGTATGTTCCAAATCTTGTCCACTGTATCCACTTATATGAAGTGGCCAAATAACAGTTATCAGCATTACTATTCTCAGATCACCCACACAGTTTCACCTACAAATGCCCATGAGTCACAGTGAACCACCCTCAACAGTCTCTGTCATTAATTTATCCTGTATTTGTCATTGTACATAGTCCAGTCTTGAGGTGTTAGCTTGTCAGTGAGAAAGTTTAAATTGGGTTTTTGGAACTGTTTTGTGATTAGAGATGTCTAGGGCTGGGGGGAAGATAAAGGAGAAACTTATTTCTTTCTTTACTCGCCTTTCATGTACTATGACAGGGACTGTAGAAACCTGGTCCTGATGACCCAGCTACAATGTTCTCATTCACTTTTTCCTCTCCCTTGAAGGACTGTAGCTCTTCAGCAAAAGGTAAATAACCCTTTTTCCTCTGACCCAGAAATACTTACATGAGTCATAATGTTCTAAATGTGCTTGTTGGTGTAAAACTACATGCTGATGTGAAATCCTTCTTTGGTTTTCAAGGTTGTTTCAGAACAAAGTGGTTTATAATTCTTAACAAATGTTTCACTTTATTGTCCTCAGAACTGGGAATGAAGGGACCTATATGTGATTTTATTAACACAGAGCAAATATCTGATTGTTTACTTCCAGTCTTGTAACTGCACCCTGATGAGGACAGGAAAGGGAGATGGGGAAAGGAGACTGCAGAGATTTAAGCAATTCTGACAACAACAGGAAAGAAATCAATGCTTCTAAAGAAGCTCTGTCTCCTAAATTTCTCTGTAGTGCCTAGTGGACCATCTGTAATCCCCACCAAGCAGGATCTTCAGAACTATTGGAGAGGCCACAGAGACTTGAAGTCTTTCATAATTTGTCTTCTTGAGCAAAGAGATTCCTCTCAAGTACCTACATGTTATTCAAAATAAGTTAAGCAAAGGGAATTCACTTTCTAATGAACTCAGGTAGACACACCACCATACCTAAAACTTATCCTAAAACTTCAAGAAACAAACTCCTTTGTGAGTGGAATTACAGAAGGAGGCAGACAAAACTGAACAATTGCTGGGAATATGAAAATTATATAGGGCCAATAATGTGTTTATCATAAAGAAGAGCTGGCTAAAAGCTGTAGGAGGACAGTGACAGCTTGCCAGGTTTTCTTGTGGTTTTTTTATCACTATTTTAAATTTTCAGAAAAATTATCTTTTCTGCAGAAATAATGCTTTGATATTCTTTAAAATATATGGTAGCCAGCATAGTCTCTTGCAACTCTGGAGGTGTTGCTCCTTCTGTCTCTGGAGAAACTGTGACCGTGCAGGTCCCAGGTGAAACCCCTCTGTAAGTACAGTCTGCCCCACGTGGGCTTTACAGAGTTGGGAGATGCTAGTTTTGACAGCCTAGATCTGAACCTTGAATGACTATAGGAGGGGAGGAGGGGAGTAGAGACACCAAATGGCTCTGTCATAATTATTCAGGAAGTATTTAAGGCAGTGCCACAGACTCTATTGCTTTGTGTTCCACATTTCTGAGTAAAGCCATCAAAGACAAGAGTTCCTCATCCTGCTGCAGATCTAAAGTGGAGTTGTGAGTACAGGTAAGCAAAGTGTGAGGCAATCCTCAGTGCACCAAGAGATTAGGACTAAAGAAATTATTGCATCATGGCAGACCTCAAAAATGGCAGGCAACCACTTTAACCTACATGAAGGTTTTAAAGGTCTCTACATGCCTCTTTCTCCTGTATCAAAATCCAAATCATAGTCCATAAAATACTGTCAGAAACATTAGAGCAATAGCAAAGGGTGTGAAACAAACTATAACATGTTTCTGGATAAAAGCAAGAAAGAGATAATTCTGCTGATGTCCAAGGACCCTATGATAGCCAGAAATCTGTGTTGGAGAAAACTCACCAATGGCTCATGGGAAGCAGATAATGGTCCAGAGTACACAGAGAGAGGAGAACCAGCAGCAACCCTCCCAAAGAAGTTCCCTCCACATTCAAATATGGTTGTCAGCTTGAAATTTGGGTCTGTGCAAGCATACCTGACTATGAACCAGATTTAGCAGCTGGGAAGAGAACGGTATAGGGCATGAATGGTCTGCTACAGGCATGAAGCAGAGATGAAGAAATCCTGCTTACTAATTCTTGTGCTGATTTTACAGAATGGTGAATTGAAGAAGAAAAGAGAAAAACTGATCACAGCCTTGAATTGTGCTTACATCTGAAGGCACGGGGATCTGGGTTTTGCTTTGGAAAAATGATAATTAGAAAAGATGATTTTGAGCCCAGATCAAACAGAAGGGCTGGAAGCAGCAAGAGCAGTGTGAATTTTTTTTTCCTTATAACTGTGCATACTGTAACTGCTGTACATTGGTGCCATCTACTGCCTGGCCTGGGGCTGTCCCTGCCTGGATCTCTGAGGGCATCACTGGAGATAGGTGCAGCAAAAGTGCAAAAAAGCTAGGAAAAGCCTTACTTACTTGATGCCCTGACATTACAAGAAAAATCCTAAATACTTGTCCTGATGAAAGGTGCACTGATTTAAAGAGAACAAAGCTGTTAACCAGTGATACAGCTCACTTGCCTTGGAGGTAGAACAGAAACCATGGGTGAGCATCCCTTTGGCCTGCAGGAAACATAAAGGAATCAGCTGGATTCCTTAACTGTGTCATGTACTATGGCACAATAAGTCTCATCTGATCCCATACAGATGCCAACAGCAGTGAGACACTTTGAGAGACAGGGGAGGAGATCCTGCAGCTTTTACAATGCTGATGGCTGCTTCCCTGGGGTCAAAACAGATGTTCTTGTGGCACCCATGCCAGGCGATTGGCATCAGGGCATAGCCCCCAGCTCACAGCCTGCAGCCACCGTGATTGTCACCATAAGCAGGCTGCTGTACACTCCTGAAACTCCTCTTTGCATGCCAGGGGTTCTCTGTAGTCCATGTCTCTCTTTTAATGTCATTACCATAATCTACCATAAAGCTTTGGTGGTGATCCATTAAGCTGCTGTTCACATTTGCTGTAAAAATAATACATGTAGGGGGTGTTTCCATCATCTGGTCTGAGCTGTACAGCACATTTCACATCATCACAGCTAACTCAACAGTCTGCTCCAGAAAACTTTGTCTGTAGGGAAGGTGGGAGAATGATCAAATGTGAGAGAGGTTGTGGTTGTACATAGGGTTATGCTATCAGAGGACTGAATAATGAAGCAGCTCCTCACAGATGGCAGAGATTGACTCCTTAAATAACCATAGAAATTGTGAAACCTCTCTTAATCTAGAAAAATTATTCCTATTAAACTTCAGTAATCTGCAGGTATCTTGAGTTGACCTATAGGAAACTTACAAAGAGCCTGCTTGCTGCCTCACATTCAGCAGCAGTGGAGTTTTCAGTGAGCAGTGGCATCTGACAAAAAAAATAAAAAAATTCTAGCAAGGGCAGAGAGAAGCAAAAAGGGCAGTTAAGTTTCCAGGACAAGAAGGGTCTGACCTAAGAGAATGGAAATTCAGTGCCTTGTATCCTCAGAAAATCTTAAAGAGGAACACTTCATAAATTTCAAGGACTGTACATTTAAAATCTGAAAATAAATGTCTTTATATCACATATTGGTGATGTCATTCACTGTCCAAAGTGTCTGAGAGGATGGGAGGGTATGATTGACAGTCAAATTACTTAGACACTCAGGTGTGCACTGCAGGAAATCCTCAGGAATTGCTCAGGCTGGTAACAGTGCTCCCTCCAGGTGGGACAGCCACAGGGATCAGGGGCAGGACCTGGCATCCTTCCCTGGCAGAACAGGAATAGGGTTCATTAGTCCAAGGCATTTGTTCTTATTAGCCATCAAACTGAACATTTACAGGGTGAAAACCTGATGAAACCCTTAGCACCAAGGTGGTTAAGGGTTTCATCAATACACTGTGCCCTCTTTGTCAGCGTGCTCTCCTCCTTTCACAGGCAACAGCAGCCAAAATCCCAAATCCCAGGTTTGTGACCAGCCTTCAAGCCAGTGCCCAGGCATCAAGAGCACAACCAGCACAAGCAGAAAAATGCCATCTTCCAAAAGACCTGCCCAGAGGAAAAGAGGGAAGAGTACTTGAAGACAGACCTGACTCACAGTTCAAGGTGAAGTCTCATTTAATGACACAAGTGTCTGTTTACTTTGTGACAGAGATTGTCTCAAATATTTTCAATCTGTGGGTAAATGCTGACTTTTCTAACATGTCATTCTGAAGCCCCGTTTGATCATTATGTTTACAAGGTAATCTCATAACCAGAAACTCTTTTAAGTGCTCATGGAGTGCCCGAGTTCAAAAGGAAATGTCTTAAGTTTCCTCTGCTTCAAATGAAAATCAATACCCATCATAAACATCCCAAAGCCAGTTCCTATTCAAGGATAAAAATTTTTGTAAGTAATATAAGTAGTATATATTTGTTATTATGGAAATTATAGTTTAAAACCATATAAATAAAAGGGGTTTCATTCTCTTCTTCAGAAGTTATGGAAAATTACCTTTCTTAATAATTCAGTTTTATACAAATGGAACATAAACTCTGAGAACGTGAGAAAAAAGAATGAACATTTTCTCAGAGCTGCAAATCAGTGTTCCTGCCTTTCAGGAGAAGAAACTTGAGTTTCCCACTGGGAGCTGATCCACATACAACTTTTAGGAAGACCAGCCATGGCCACCAACAGATACACCGTCAGAGCCAAACATAAGCCTTTGGGGGAATGTGATCTGACAAGCAGCTGCCACTGCTGAAAACTTTCTTTGTAGACCCTGACATCTGGCTTCCTCAGCTGCCAAGCTTTGGCCTCCTCCAAGGTGCCACAGGAGACATGTCACTAGAGCAGGTAGGAAACTGGGAGGACAAAGATCACAATTTGATGTGACTGGGAAGTAGGAGACGAGCTTGGCTGGATAAAGGACATTAATTTGCAAGGCCTTTGTGACACCTTTTATTTTCTACAGGTTTGTTCATGAATTTGCAGTTCTATATGCATAAATTGTTTTAGTAGAAGAGAAAGGGGAAGAAAGGAATGGGAAGGGTCACACCAGAACTTTCAAGCTATGTTTGTATATTCACCAAATTGATATAATTTCATGTGGCTTCAAACCAGAGCTCCAAATCCAGTGCCTTGCTACATGGAAGAGGATGTGCACACCAGTATTAAAGGTGTCAGCAGAACAAAATTAGGTGGAACAAATGCATGAGTGAAGAAGGTTGACCAGTTGGTGGTCTTTTGAACCACCCTGAATATTGTGGACCCAGTAACTGGAGACTCCCCTGAGTTCAACACGGCAGTGTTCTGCTCCATGTCTGGAGCTGAGCTCCCTGCCAGTCTGCAGTGGTTTTGTTTGACACACAGACCATGAGCACTTCAGTCCTTTATAAGGTGTGGGTGAGACCAAGCTGAGGCTTTTTCAGATACTGAGTAAGCCAAGATTTCATTTCAAGAGGGGCCCACTAGAGACCTGAATGGTGAGATAGGGTGAAGGGGAGTTCATGTTGCTACACTAGGTGTGACTGCAATGTCACAGTGAGAACAAGGTGTTTGTTTTCCCTGGCTTGCCAACTGCTAGCTGTACAGGGAAGGAGGAAAAGACCAAGATGAGTCACTCTTTGAAAGTAGGATTTCTTACTCCTTTCTCTGAAGTGTCTGTTCTCAGTGTGGGAGACAGGCTAAGTCACTGGTTTCAGAGAGAAAACTACTTTGAGTTGAGTCTTGGCACTGTGCAAATACCAGTTTTCCAAAAAGGTTTAAATGGTTCTTTGCTTTATAATAATTTTTGCATATAATTCACTGAACTGCTTTGTTCAAAACTTGGCTCCTGCCTAGACCTCAGTGAGGAGGAAAAGTAATTGCCTGAGTTTAAATAGTCCCCTGTTTACAATCCAAACACTGCAGCATGGAACCATTGCATGAGAACTGGGAAGTAAATCTGACTACAAGCCAGCTCCTCACAAATGTGAAACAAATGTCAGCTTTTCATTATCCATGACAAAATGTAAAGCAAGCAGCTTCCGAGGAAATTCACTTTTTTACCTATCTCATTAAAGGATAGAGGTTTTCCTTGCAATGCAGAGGAGAATATTAACTATAAATACTTTATAATGGTGAAATCATAGAATGGTTTGGGATAAGAAGGACCTCAAAAATCACCTCATTTCAAGCCCCATGCCTTAAACAGGGACACCTTCCTCTAGACCAGTTTGCTTAGTGCCCCATCCAGTCTGGCCTTGAACACATCCATGGATGGGGCATCCACAACTTCTCTGGGCAACTTGTGCCAGTGTCTCACAGCACTCAGAGTGAAGAATTTCTTCCTTGTATCTAATTTAACCTGCTCTGTTTCAGTTTAATGCCATTGCCCCTTGTCCTATCAATCCATGACCTTGTAAAAAGTCTCCCTCCAGCTTTCTTGTAGGCCTTCAGTTTCTAGAAGGCTGGTATAATGGGTCTTCAGCAAGCATATTTTATATCCAATATACAGAGTTATCGCCAGGAATTATGACAGAGTAAACAGTACCTTTTAATGTCTACCACAAGATGGCAGAGTTGGACTTAAAACAATTACAATTTTGTGTAAACTAATACCTCTGAAACTTCAGACTAAAAAATGTCTGTGTCCTG
Source organism: Anthoscopus minutus (assembly GCA_013399455.1). NCBI lineage: Eukaryota > Metazoa > Chordata > Aves > Passeriformes > Paridae > Anthoscopus > Anthoscopus minutus. Next base: position 364,256 of record VWYI01036672.1, on the reverse strand, counting down.
TAGAAAAACAAACAATAGTCAGTTAATAAAGACACATGTTCCCATGGTATGGAACTGCACATCTGTATAAAACCAATAGTAGCAAACAAATTGATCAGATCTGACTGGACCCGAAGTAGGACAATGAAATGTGGGCCCCCTCCTGAATAACCTGGCCACAGTGAAGGGAATTACCTGGATGGTGACATGTAAGAGAACTGAGGAGTGATTTTGTGGTACCTCTTTGTTTCCCAGGTCAGGCAAAAGCCAGCCAGCAGCAATTGAAAGTTAATTCCAAAGATGCCAGAAATGCACATGATGCAAACAGCCAGTGTTTGCAGGGACTTTGTGACATCTTTTATGTTCTATAGGTTTGTGCATGAGTTTGCAGTTCTATTTGCATTAAACTTCCACAAATACATTTATCATAAAGAGAAAGTTGCTCACTTCTTGAGAAGTGCTGACCCTTACCGATTGTCTCTCCTAAACAGCTCCTTCCAAGGATTGCTTATCCATGGACAGATTTGTCTGTGCAACTCCCACTTTTCTAAAATAGGTCGTTCCACTCTTGTCAGGCTTCACAAAGGGTTTTTTTAGCCATCTCAGTGCCTGGCTAAGGTGTGAATTTCACTTTCCCACTAGGTGGCAGATTATCATAGTTGAAATCCTTGTTCTGGTCTATTAATTGAGCATCGTCTACTTGCCAGCTTTGTAGTTGAACTGTTTCATGTACGAATGCATTGGAACGAGAATAGATATGGTGATGTGCTCTTCACCAATTTGTTTAGAATTCAACAAGTTCGTTTACTTATTGATGGATCTACCTGAGCTCAGTCTGACATTGCAGTACCTACACAGCAGGACACATGGTTCTTGAGAAATGATTAGCATTCATCAGATGCACTTTGCATCTCCACATGACTTACACAGCTCCTCCGGGGCTCTGCAGGAAGGAGTGTGTTGGCCAAACCACTCTTCTACAGATCTAGGACACATGTTGTAGCTCTTTGGGATTTCTGGACATAGGGCATCTCAAAAAGCCCAGCACTATGACACAAAACATTTTTATTCCTCTCTGAAAGCTAAAGGAATTGAACATACTTTCTAAGAGCTGGTACCTCTTCTGGTTCCATATTCCAGAGTTTTTCAATGCTCTTTTCCCTTGCAAGTGATGAGCTTCTTTCATTTGGGCAGGTCCAGAATTTCAAAAAATCCCAGCAATAAAATCTGCAGTCCTGATGCTCCTGTGCTTACATGAAGTTCTCCTGGCTCCAGTTCTGGCTTGAAAATGCAAAGCAAACTCTTCTACAACTACCAGATTTTTCTTATTTCACTCAAACCCATAAATTATTACAGACCCCTAGAAAGATAACTTTGAATTACAGGACACTTCCCATAGGTGCAGATTTTCTCCCCTTGAACTTGTTATTTATAACCTTAAGAAATTCTACTGGAGCTTGTGCTGGTGTCATTCACTGTGTTTAATGGATTTTTTTATCTGCTTTTCTTTGGTGCAGCATCGATGACAGTTGGTCCTGGTGACTTCTCCCTTGCCCATGACTAAGTCTGCTATAGTGCTCTCCTGGCTCTACAGTCTGTGCTGAGGAAGTAGATGAACTGTTTAAGGATCAAGGTTTCTCCAGCTAAAACCGCAGCAGTTTTCCCCATCAGTGCTGGGGATTTAAGGTCCATTAGCCACAAGCAGGCTCTGGCACCTGAAATTTCACTTCTGAAGGAACATGTGTGAGCTTTGCATACGAAGGCAAATAACAAATTACACTTCTGGATGTGTTAACTTTGTCATGTGCTGTTGCTTCAGCAGTGGGGGCCTCTTAACACTCCCAGAGAGGTGTAATGTACTCACACCTATCTGTATCTGTTTTCACTAACTGTAGTGCAAGTCTTTCAAACTTTCATTTCAGAGGATCAATGCTTCCTAATAGGTTTTCAAGGGCATGGAGCAATCTCCCACTTTCCTGTGACCTAGGTAAGGACCTTGGCATCTCACAGAGTTGTCTGGAGTGTGTTACAGCTGCACTGACCTGTTGTACTGTGGTAGCATCAGACACATAAAGGCCACACAATCTCTTTTTGAGAATTCTCAAAATTTCTCAAAAATTCTTTTTGAGAATGATACCCCAAACTGGCTATATCCTGGAAGGTGGTGATCTCAATTCTTCCCACATCTAATTTGAATTACTCCTGTTGTGGTGGATTAACACTGACTGGACACAATAATCAGGACATTTCTGGTGCCCCATGCTGCTGGGAGATTCCTTGCCCTTGTTACACGGTAATCTTTTCCATGCATTTTGCAGATGTTGAGTTGCCAAAGCAATTGCCTGAGTTTGTTTTTTCCTTCCCTGCTTCTGGATCCTACTAGTTTTTCAGGGTAAAAGATGGATTTGCAGGTTCATCTCTAGGGGCGGGTCTGGCTCTTCAGAGAGCTGTACAAGTCCAGCAAATACAGCCATGTAGAAATACTTCATTTCCCCCAGATGTAGCCCTTCCTTCAGGCTCCCAGCCTGCTTCGAGCCCATTCCCATTTGTGTCTATCTGCAATTTGCTGCAAGTCTTTTGTTGCCAAGTATTTTTTGACTGCATACAAACAGAAGGTCCTTAGAAACTATCTGCATTGATCTAATGGAAATCTGAAGACTGTGGCAATGAAAAGCCCAGTTATATGGCAGTGACAGGTTTTCTGTGCATAAAAAGCTTGTGACTAAAAGTCCAATACTTCATAGACTGCAGAAGTGGGAGCTTTATATCATTTCCAGCTCACTAATAGTGTTGCCAACTCTCATGATTTTATCATGAGTCTCATGATATTCTTCTTAAAAGCTTAGTTTCTGAAGTCAGGCAATTACATGAGAATCTTTCTCTTCTTTTTAACATTCTTTTCTTAGCAGCAAGTTTCTAGCCCTGATGCTTCTAAGGGGGAAAAAAAAGAGGAAAGTAGAATAAAAAAAACAGAGAAAGCTTTAAGGTTTGTCCTGAAGACTCAAAAACACCAAGAATGCAAACCAAAAGAGGTACATAGATATTACTGTTTGCTTGTTTCTTTTTAATCTTGTGGGCTTTTTTAAAGCCAGCCTTATGTCCAACTCATGATTTTTGAATGCCTGGGATTGGCAGCTCTATTTTGACAGACCTAATGCCTATGTGTAGCACTGGAAGTCCTGTTACAGTATTTATTTTTGGAGAAGCTATTTTAGCTCATTTGGCACATTCTTTATAGCTTCATCTACCTCGTATAGTTAGACTCACGGGGCCAGATCCTTTGCTGGAGCAAATTAGAGCAAGACCCATGATTTAAACCATCTGGAGATCTAGCTCATGGTGCAGTCATCTGGCTTTACTGGCAAAGGGATACAAAATATAGTCCCAATAACATTTTTAAAAACTCCATAAACTGTGCCTAAAATAGTCTTCTGTCATTCTGGAGCAGATGTGGTAAATACAGAGAACGCAGGATGGAAAGCTTCAGAGGATTTTCTTGTTGCTTGTGTGAGTGCATCCCCATAGCTCACTCCATCAGGTCTGCCTGTCATGGATTTTGTACTCTCCCCATGCACTGCACCACAACTGAGCTGCTGCTTAAGTGTGTCTGTGCTGGGTGCTGTAAAATCATCTTCACAAAGGTGATTTCCATACAGGAAGATACCTACTGTGTTTCCTTCTCTTCATAACCTTTTACCCATTGCAGTAGAATAATGTAGCTTAGCATGAATGAAGGAACCCCTCAGAGAGTAGCTCACATGGAAATTTCTTTGTGCTGGACTCCCAAAACCCTCTGAGGTCAGACAAGGCCAGTGCTGCTCTAGAGTTGGATTCCTCAAGGACCACAGAGGAGCTGCAGGAAGTGGTCTTGGTGACTCAGCTGATGGTAATCCTCCTGCTGGGTCAGCATTGAGATGATGCCCAGCATGACATGAGAAGGTAATGTTTGCTTTGACATCCTTCAGATAAAGTGTAAGGTGAGGTTTCTGACCATTTGTTTCCAAAATATCTTACAAACTGTTTTGTAGGAACAAAAATTGGCATAACCTTTCAGGAGACTGAAGTAGTCAAAGAAATGTGATAGCTAATACAAATATAGGAAAACGGATTAAAAGAAAAACCAACTCATTTCCAGCCCTTTTTCCAGATGTTCTATATTGAAAGTCCCCACAGCACCATGCAGGCCTCCTGAATGTCACTAAACCATTCCCCTTTGCTGGCAGCACTTCATGAGGCTGAGCTCACCTTGCTGAGCTGTTACCAGTGTTGACTGGAGTAGTTTAAAGCTGCTCTTTGACTTCAGTTTCTGTGACTGTGTTGTTGGCACTGCACTAGAAGTCTGTGAGCCCCTCACCTGCTATTCAGCGATTCCAGTGATGATCACTGAGAAAATTAAACATCAATGCTCAGTCTGCTGTGCCTGCTGCTCACTGTCCTCGGGTGCTTTGTGGAAGCTGACTTTTGCAGCACACAGGAGCTCATTTCAAAGGTAGTGGTGGGAAGGAGGCCACAGCTCAGCAGCTCAGTGCCACATTGTGCACAGTTTGAACCACACTTGTGGCTGGAGCTCTTTGCTCCCAGGAAAGTGTCATACCCAGGGTGGCCCATTTCCTCAGGGACTGTACTCATGCAAAGCCCAGGGCTCACTGTGGCCTTCTGAACTGCTGGGTTTGGTTATTGTGGGCTTTCTCGTGGTTCTGCTTGCATCACTCTTTGATTGAGTTATTCTCCTACAATACAGTTTGATCTTTCCACCTCTGGACTACAGGCTGTGCACTGTCTCAGGTTACATGAGCTCCAGCCTTTTTCTCTGTTTGCTTTGCATTTTTCTCTGGACTCATTCAGTGCCTGATTAAATAACTTTGTCCTGGGTAGTTAACTCTTTAGAAAAGTTGGTAAAAAGGGTCATTGGCTAGAGAGCATTTGGAAAGGAACTGAGGTCGGCTGTGCCTAACACTCCTGGGAGAATGAGGGGCCTAACCCAGGCTAGTGAAAAGTGCTCTGCTGTAATACTTTGTAGATTCACCCACTTTTTGTCATGGTCTTCCAAAGTGCTGCACACTTCAGACAGCAGCTGTGATGTTCTGTGAGTTAAGGAAAAGACTGGGCAAGGACAACCCTTCAGGGTATACCTGGTTACTTTTACCATGATTTATTCTTCTGTGGTCAGAAGGGGAAAATGTAATTTAGTGGTGTAAGAAAATGTTGACTGGGTTAAGTGTGTTCAGAACACTGCAGTTTTCAGACAATTTGGGAAGAGTGTGTTGAGAGAAGTCTCAGGATGTAACAAACTGTTGGGCTGCACCAGAATCCCACAGGTTACAATCTCAGTTCTGGGGGACCCTGCTGATGCCTAGGGGTGCTGAAACCAAATAACAGAAGGACTTTTAACAGTATTTTTTCTGATATTTGGAATATATTCATATATTGGGACTACTGGGCTGTATTCAGTGTTTGTCAAGTTCTTTAGATAATCTTTGAAGAGATGACTGTTGTTCTTTGTGCTGATTGTAATCTGCATGGTGATAATGGATGTGTTCATGCCATAAGCTCCTGGCTGGGGGAAGCTCCACTCTCCTTGGGACTGCCTGGGTGAGTCATTCTCACTGTGTTACATTTAGCATTTGGGTTATGTCATATCAATTCTGCCAGCTGGAGTTGAGAAATTTGCAGTGATACTAGAAGATTAATTGTCCTATTAAGAGGTTATATTATCAAAGAACCAGATTTACCCCACATTTTTATATCAACATAATACAATGGAGTTTTTTCCTCCATGTTCTGTGCCAAATAATTATTTGATTTTTGATCCTGAGGAAATCAAAGATAAATAAACTACACATTAGTAGTATAACCTCTCTTCTTGTGTGTAAAATTGCTACTAGTATATTTTCTAGGATTTGTTCACTCCAAATTTTTGAAGTCTTTAGGGATAGAATTTATTTCGCCTTGGCTTGTTTATTAGTATAAATATTGTCATTTTCATTCTGCTTTGGAAAACTTTATTTGAATCCATGCATGAGAAACAATGGATTGAAATGAATGTATGGTTAGGAGGTGCCAGAGATTAATTTCAGACTTTTGATGAAAGTTTATATGGTCCTTGCTAGTCACCTTCTGCTGATGCCATCATTCTGTAAATGTATCAACAGATCTAAATTGTCTTGGATAATGAAACAGCTACTGCATTTAAGAGAAAGACATTAACATTGTAGTGTGATTCCAATGTATAGAAGTGGCGTGTTTATCCTGCGTATAGTTATGTGACCTAATGTATGTGTTACGTTCCACTGAGGACTTTATGCCATCTGCTTATCCCATGAGACATACACACACCTCCTGTGTGTAAAGCTAGCAGGATCTAGGCTGTTTTGGAAATGTTTGGGATGTTTCTGGAAGAAAGAAATCATACTAGTATTATAGAGCTCTCCTTTCTGTGCATATTATCCTAAAAGGCAGTAACAGAGACAGAGGTGCTTTAATTCTGTGGAAAGGTTTGATGCTGTGTGCTTTTCAATGGCCATAACTTTTGTCTCTGTGGATGTGTAGTTTTATAGCACCAGCTCCCTAAGTATATGTAAAATGTATTCTGCCAGTAAACCACTTCTTGTGTAGTCAACATGTATATTTATTGGTAAAACTTATGCACACCGTCATCTGTCCAATGTTTTACATTTTACTCAATTTCAAATGAACAGAATAAAACAACTGCATTAGCCTGCATTACATTGGTAAAAAATATTTATTCTCATCACAGGAAGCTCTGAAGCTCAGGAGTGACTGTGGTTCCTAGCACCAAGCCCAGTTAAATAGGGTATAGAATCTTGCCATGGTGGCAGTTTGGGCTGTGTTTCCTCCGTGCAGAGCACAAAGTAACACATTAAGTTCAGCAGCAAATCCAGAGAAAAGGGGCATCCAAGCATTAATCATTCATTGCAATGCTTCATGAAAGAAATCACAGTGAAAACAAAAGCAGGAAACTCAACCATTCTGAGAAGCACTTTGAGATAGCACTAATTTCAGCTGCCAGGTATTTGTACTATCAATCAAAATATATTTATTTATCAGCTGAATCATATATTAAAACTCCTGGCTATGCAGAATAAGAGGCAGAAGAGAAATATTGAATGTATACATACAAAATACTGAAACCTACATTTTCTAGAAATAATACATAAATGTCATTGGCTGACAGAAAAACAGATTGTTGTAAAAGGAACTCCAGCAATGACCTGACATCAGAATTACAATTTCCTGTGTCACAGGTTAGTGAGAAATTGCTTCTTTACAGCCTAACAATTCAAGGAATAATGACCTAACATTGTTCCACTGTGAATTGGGGCCAAGATATATATTTTTGCAGGTAGCAACAAATAAGAACAAACCTTTCAAAGAACTAGAATACATAAATCCTAAAGCACACCAGAGAATTCACCAGTTTTGACATAAGCAATCTATAAACAATATAACCAATTTGAAATATATTAAGTATGATTGCAAATGTTCCTTGTCTCTTCAGCAAAACCGGGCTGGACCTTTGTGGGCAGTACATAAGAGGGCTATCATTTAGGGATTTGGGGTACTTCTGATTCCAGATGTTTGTGCCACTCATTTATTCAGCAAATGTAATGGAAATTCACTTTGGCTTGGTAGAGTTTTCAGACACCTCCACTGCTGAACACTGCTGTTCAGCCAGCAGTTTCATATATCTGTGTCCACATTCTTTGCTCATCACTGTAAGATGTTAGTCAAGATTTACAATAAAGGATGGGTACTTTGGATGCTTGACTTGAGATAACTCACAGACAACTCATTTCTGAAGAAGACAGGCTACCCCTGAAAATCTGAGAACTGAACAATTGGAGCCCTTTCCAGAACTCTTAGTATTTATAAACTTTGGCTGTTGTTCTGCAACCCCTGGAGGTGTTATGTGGAGAAAAGGGCTCTTAGTACACAAGAATTCTGAGATGTCAGTGATGTGGTCATATTATATCTAATCCTCTTACTCCCTTACAGCCTCCTAAAACTACAACTAGCACAAGTGTTCGTGCTTTTCCTGAAATGCCATCCAGCATGGAGGATTTGTAATTCCTCCAATAGACTTAGAAAGAGTGATTTACAAAAGTAAATAAGATGAGATCATTTTGAATGCTTTATATACTGTTAAAGTCAGGGCAGAATAAAGCAGACTGAGCTCTGGCAAAGGATTTCTTTGTAAGACAGCATTATCTAGTAGCCTGTATTTGAATCTATGAATTGGGACTTCCTTTCCAGCTGTATCGGGGATTCTTTATCTGGCCTTGGATTAGATAAGCATTAGAGATCCTAATTAATGGTTATACAACTATGAAGTTTAAATGGATAAAGTTTTTTGGCTGGAGGAAAGCACAAACTTTTATTACAGACACTGGCCACAGTAGATAATGCTTCAGCTGTCCAACATCAGGGAAAATCAGTGCAAATTATTCATCTGTATGTATACACTGTGTATATGCAATACGGTATAATATGTACAGCACCAGGTTATACATTTTGTACTGACAAGGATTTCTATTTTTCTGCAAAACCTAACAATTTTTCTCTTCCTGGAGTAGAATAAAAAGTCTTCCTCTTAGTTTTCCTTATATTTCCTTCATGAAATATAAACACAGCTTCCAACAAATCTCATTGACTTTATATCAATGTCCGAGTTTTGCTTTCTGTTCATTGCCAATTCCAGTTGTTAGCAGTTCTTCACACAATGCCACTTACAGGTATTCCAGTTACTATTCTGAGCATTCCTGTGCCTGCTGTCTTCCCCTCCTCCCTATAAGGAGAGAACAGATTTTGAGTAACCCAATCAGCCCTGTGCAAGAGAATTGTTGTCTGTGCCCTAATCAAATCAAGCATTTTGCAAGGGACAGATGAAGCCCAAAGGAGCCCTGCAAGGCTGCTGTGCTGCCCTGCTCCCTCCTCAACCCCCAGGCAGGCAGAGCCCATCCTCCTGGCTGGCAGAAGGGGGCTGCAGTTAGAGGGTCAGGGAGAAGATGAATAAAGAATGAGAAATTGCAAGAGATTATGAGAAAAGACCATCCCTCAGAAGATGCACATTTTTCACATCTATGCCAAAGAGCAGTGCTTCTGCAGGGTCACTTGTTTTTCTTTCCCCACATAAGCACAAGGCACTGCTGCTTTTCTACAACTGGGAACACTGTGAGAGGTACAACTTATCCCCGAGCTTTTCATATTAAACTTTCTGTAGCTTGAGCTTGGAGTTGCCAGTCTTAGAGCAATTTGTGCCTCCTTTTTCAGGCCTGAGTGAGGAGGAACCTCTCACCATGTGACAGTAGGCTGGGTCTGGCCAGAGCAGCCACAAGTGCAGCACTTCTTGAAAACCATGCAGGAATGATAAGCTCTGTGCTTTCTTCACTTTGAAGAAGCTTCTGCCCTTCTAAGACAGGTAAGGATGGTGTGTGTATCCCTAGTCCATTGTGAATGCCCATGCAAATGGTTTGCTTTTCCGTGTATACAGTCATGTGAATAAGGTCTTGTTTTAGCAGGGCATTTCAATTTGAAGTTGAATAAGATCTTGCATGCTCCCTGAAATGAGAGGTAGGCTTCCAGACCAGTTTTGCAGTAAATAGAAGTACCAACTTCTTTGCTAAAATAGCACAGAAGTATCATTTCATAATCACAGAAAACCCTTACAAGAGTTTATGGTAATAGTTCAATATTCATGATCCAATATAGATTAAAGCTGGCAAAAATGGATCCTTCCAATACAGCAAAATCCTCCCAATCCTCTCCCCCAAAACCAAACCAAACCCAAAAAAAGACAAACAAACAAAACCAAAGCAGCAACTATAAGGAAATTAGAATTGAAGTTATAATTTGAATATACTTAGGGGAGAGGAAAAATAAAATAAGGCTTAATAAAAATGTAGAATGCAGGAAGATAGCACCTGCTGTGAGAAACTTAACACTGAAGTTTTAAACAAGAGACAACACATACATGGAGGCAGATAGGAATCAGAGCTGCATATCATCCCCATGAGTATTGTCTCATTGTCTACCCACAGCTACGATTTCCCCCAGGTAACAGGGCAACTTTAAAAAAAGAAAGGAATTTACTGTGCCAAAAATTCTTTCCCATTCTCTTAGTAAAATTCTGAGCCAGCATTGCACATGACATTGTTAATTCATTAAATATCATTGTGATTAATTACATTCAATAGATTCGAGGTGCATTCAGGTTCAGAGCAACTTCATTGACCCCAAAGCTGGTACAGCTGTTTAAATCAGGGCAGAACTGGTCATGTACTACTTCCCACTTGGACTTAAACCAGACATCATAAAGATATAAGTTGCAAGAAACATGGTTTTAGGCTTCTATCTCCTAGTCATCATCCCACATGTAATTATTTTCTACATTCCAAAAGAGAAGCATATTTAAATGTCGGGGGTTTTTTTCCTGGTAGCTTCTACCTGTGAGTATCCTTTGGAATACTCAAATGAGCCTTTTAATTTATCACAAGGATTTATGAAGATTTATGGAAACAAATTCTATAGACATGAATGGAACAGACACGAATAGAACATTCCCCATTGGTTTTTCAACAATTTTCTTTTAAGATGTACTTTAATAAAAAATTACAGTCCTTTTTCAGACCTATATCAAACATTTTAACAGCCACATTTGTTCCTTTTGAGGCTAGTCTAACTTCCAGGTTCTTTCCACTGACCTAACAGAAATGGGACAGATCCCAGATTAGCAATCTGGGATCACACCTGGTGTTATGTCAATCTTTTTTCATTGTGAGAGAATTTTTTTTAAACTGTGATTAAAAAATCCTCTTTCCTTAGTCCTGAACATTTTGGAATGTATCTTCTATATCCACATGATCGTGCTACAGCAAGATATAGGAAGTGAACGTTGTCATATATCTTTACATCCCTACTTGGTTTCATCCCTATCAAGTTGTACAAGAGCAGGAGGGAAGACCAGAGGGAAGGCTGCACTTTGACCCGTTGTTCATATTTTGGTTCTTTTATGTGTACCAAATGTCAGTCAAACTGTCGTCTATTTAATCTTGGACACCTATGGAAGATTAAGAGAGGGCAGTTGAATGAGCAGAGCAGGAGAGGCAAGGATAGATGAGCTGCAGCAGGCAGATAATGTACAAGCCATCTCAAACTTCTCAAAAAACTCCAGCCATTGCCAGCCATCATCCTTCAGACAAAAAGGACGAGTTTCCAGACTTTAAAATCTCCATCTTCTAAAGGACTGACATGTGAGAATTCTAGGATGGAAAACTGTCCTTCTTTACATAACTCTGAATTAATCCTTCCTTATTTTTATTTTAAATATGTTCTTGGCCAACAGTCTGGATGTACACGTTTATAACTATGCAGCAAGTATTTAGAAAATACCTAGTGTTAATGTTTTGCCCTCTTGTAATTTTGATCCAGCCAAAACCCCGTTATTCTAACCTATCTCCCAAGCTGCTGGGTCATCTTTCCCTAGTAAAGTAACCTGTGAATAAAAGTGGGCTTTGTTTTTTGGAGATCAAAGACTTTTTTTGATCCTTATTTTGGTAACCAAAGACCCCTCTCCCTTGTATGGTGCTCATCAGTAGTAGGTGCAATGAAACTCCTCTCAGCACAGAATTGTCCACTTGGATGGGGTAAGGCTGTGCTGCTGTGCCAGCACCGACTGCATGTGTACGAGAGAGGAGGGAATTTCTTTGGATAAAACAGTGAGTGCATATTAATGTGAGACTTTGACCCAAAAAAAAATAAGTCGCACTATTGGTGGTTGGCAAAATAACCTACCTTACAATCCTTCCCGGGCTACCTGATGGGAGTGCATGGTGATCCACTTGTCACCCTCAGATACCAGCCTTCTAATGACATCCAAAAGAGAAGGGGGGAAAAAAAGGCATGTGTGTAAAATTTCAGACAGAAGACACCCAAATTGGTAGCTGTTTTTTAGGATTAAAATTGTACTATGGAGGAGTCCAGCCAGGTTTCTTTGCACAGGCTAGAAGAGGAAGGTTTCTGAGTGGTTTGTGCTCATTTTCCACTTGCCCGGACCTGGGCTGCGTGTCGGGCAAATCCGCTGGCAAATGTTAACACTGCCCAAGGGACTGAAAGTGAAGCTGGGGGCTGATGTGGCATGCGGTTGCCATGGTACTGGCCATAATCCTGCCGGAGTCAGATACCCTGATGATACGGCGAGTTTGAGCTTGCTCAGGGGTACAGCACAGTGACCCTTCCCAACAGCATCTGGTTGTGTTTTAAACTTTTGATAAATTCCATAGCCAAAGAAATCAAAACAAATCAAATAACAAGCCCAGCCTGGCCAAAGTCCAAGTTCAGGCTGCTGCGTTTCTCATTGGTACTGCTGTTTAATGTAGCTCGAAGCAAAAGCCAAGATATTCGGGGTGGGAAAGGGGCACTTTTTGGACATTCTTTCTCTCCTCCTCGTAGTCTCAGTCCCAAAACATGAGGACGAAACAAAATAATCGTGCTCCAGTGAGGTTGCTTATCGCGTTTAGGGAACATTAAGTCTTTAATGAATGCGTTTCTCCCCCTGGTTGTTCCTGGCGGGTAAAGCCGCCCGTGTGCGAGGATGTTCCGCGGAGCTCGGCTGCCTGCAGCGCTGCTGGGGCGGGGGCTTGAAAAAGTCGCGCAAACTCGCGGGGAAAAAGCAACCACCAAAGTTGAAGGAAAACCACCCCCAGCTCCATCCCCGCCTCTGCGCGAGCGAATCTGCACAGGCCAAACTTGTGCTGTTTGGGGAGGCGGGGGGCGGCTTTCCCCGAGGAAGGGGGATTTGTGCGGGTTCGCTGCAGATGCGCTCCAGCTGAGCGGGGTGTGCGGGGGCTCCCGGCGCTCCTGAGCGGCGCGACGGGGCCGGGCTGGCGGAGCGGATCCCACCGAGCCCCACAGAACGCCCCGCACCCGAAATGGTGCGGTTCGTCGAGGGGAGGGGGCGATCCGGGATGAAAGGGGCTGGGGGGAGGAGAGAGATCCGGAGCGCTGCTCCCGCGCTGAAAGGGTGGGAAGGTTTAGATTTCCCTTTTTTTCTTAAAGGGCGGGTGGAAGAGAAAACAGACCCTAGAGCCAGCTTTCCCCTTGTGTCAGGGCTTGAAAGCGCTCCAGCGTCTTCCTGCAGGCTGCTCAACTTCATCCATCGTGTGTATGCATGTGTGTGTATATCTATTATATACATAAAGTACGTGTACGTGTGCGCTCCGTGTCCCGCCGGCGGCCCGGGCGGACGGGCAGCAGGAGCCCCGCGCCTCTGCACGCCGCCCCCGGCCCTCCAGAGCCGGCCCTCCCCGCCCGCCTCCGCGGAGCTGCTCCGCGGCTGCAGACGGGAGAACGCCGAGCCACCACCGCGATCCGCGGCAGCTTTTGGCGAGGAGCGGAGCGGAGGAGAGGCACAAAAGGGAAGGACAGAGGGAAAGTCCCTCCCACGCCCCCCTCCCCCAAGTTTATGATGGGGGTCCGGAGGAGCAGCGCTGCTCCGCGGCAACCGCTCGTCTGCTGAAAACTTGCTGCTCCGCTTTTTGGGTAAAGTTGATGCTTATTGTGTCTTTTCATTGTGCTTTTTATTCTTTTTTTTTTTTTTTTCGTCCTCTTCTCCCGCTTTGGTTGGAGCTGCCCTGCGCCGGTGGGGGGTGTGTGTGAGGGAGGGTACAGATTTGGTAAGGGTCTCTCCTCGCAGCGGGAGCCTGAGGGGGCCCGTCCCGTGTCTCCCCCAGCCTCGCAGGTGAGCGGGGAGGATGGGGCCGCGCGTGTGTCCGGTGTGTCCCCCCCCTTTCCCTTTCCCTGTCCAGACCCCTCTGGGACCGTGCCTCCATGGCCATTGTTTTTCCCGGGGGCTGCGGTGACAGTCCGTGCCCCGGACTGCTGCCGGGACCGCCTTGCCCTGGGTCCCGGAGGACGGCAGGGCTCCCGAAGGCCAGCATTGAGTTTGTCTTTTTTTCAGAAGAAAAATGAAGTTGCCCCCTCTCCTCCTTGTCATCCCCCCATCCGGGAGGGGCAATCTTTCGACAAGTATATTTGCTGAGGAATTTAAAAAATTCCCTGCTGCAACTTGATCCCTGTGTGATGAGGAGCGGCTTGGAGAGACCCGGACTCCAATCCTATTAAGGACTTAGAGAGTTGAGAGTTTTTTCCCCGGACTCGGTGGCTTTAAAACAATCAGGGAGGAGGGGAGGGAGATGGGCTCATCTAGATGCCTTTTCTGCCTCAAGTGATTGCCATCATTTCCTGGGAAACCTGACTTTTCCAGCGCGGGGGCTTAGGTTGATTTATCGGTGGTCCTGCTGCCGGCTTTTCCGAGGTTTACGGGCTTATTTATTTATTTATTCATTTAGCTAACCTGCAGCCAGGGCTTCAAAACTTCCCGGGCTGGGGCTGCGGCTCGGGCGCAGAGCGGTGCCCCCTCCGCGGGGCCGGGACCCGGCTCGGTCCCCGGTACGTGGCCCGGGGGACCAAAAGTCCAGGCGGGGGTCGCCGCCAGCAGGACCAGCGAGGCTTGTGTCTTCCTACCTCTGCCCTCGCATTTCATACTGCCCCAGGTGCTGGAAAACTTCGTGCATACAGAAATTAGCATTTTATTGGCGCATCGTGTTTATATTTTTACGGCCACAGCTAAAGGCACTAGTTGTAAAATCTTGTCTACCCCCTACCAATCCTTTTCTTTTTTCTTTTTTTTTCTTTTTCTTTTTTCTTTTTTCTTTTTTCTTTTTTTTTTCTCAACTGAGGCTCTTGGGATGTACGAGAATTTGAAAGTAAGCATTACTAGCATGTGCATAAAACAGCATTTAAACAAATATTGTATTGGCATGGGCTGTGGAGTTGGTGCCAAAAAAGTTAAGTAAATAAGCCGTGAAATTCAAAATACACACAAGTGGAATAGACTGATTTGTTATAAGACTTGCTGATTTTATCTGTTTGTTCTAGCTACCTTGCTTTAAGAGAAACTTTGGAGGTCTTTTGGGGTTTGGTTTTGTTTTGTTGGTTTTTTTTCTAGTTCTAAACCTAGTAAAATTTATTTCAATAGAAAAGAAACTACATTCACTTGGAAAAGAGGATCTTGCTAAATAATTAAATAATTGTTTATGCTGCTGGTATGTTTGAATTGCATGATAATTGCTGCATACAACAGCTACAATTGGTGAATTGATTTTGTTCAACTTTTCTGATGGGTGGATATGGTAATTTGTATTTTGGCTGTAACGTCAGGAAATGTTGACACCTGTCAAACTTTGAATTGCAATAAAAATGTTGTATTGAATGTTATTGCAAAACTGACAACTTTTAAGAAGCGAATGAAATTCATTATGGCTTTTCCACTGTAAACAACTCTTGGAAATTTGTCATTTGATTGAAAGCGTGGCCTATCTGTAGCACTGAAAAGTGCCTGATTCAGTGAAGATGAACTTGTTCATCTATAGGTATGTGTATATGCAACCTCTGGTATGTGTTTGTGAAAGAGTTGATCTTTTTAAAGCAAGTCGAGGTAAGATTCACTTAATTGCGAATGTTGTTATTGCTTAAAGTATGTGACTTTGAAGTGCCCAGAAATGCAACTGCTGTTCTTCAAAGGAAAACAGATCTTGAGGACTGTTTCCAGCTTCCTTTCAATGTCTTTCTCTTTTTTTTCTGCAGTGTGTCTAAGGGGATGTGTACAGATGGACAAATACTATTTGTGTTAGGTCATTCAATTAGAGAAAAATTAGAGCCATAGAAGAATTTGAACTAGATGCATACGTCAATATAAATCTAGCATAATTTCATTGAAGCTGCTCCAGGTTTTACTTGGATAAAAGAGACAGAACTTGACCTTAGACATCCAGTACATAGCAGCTTGCATTCCCGAATGTCACACTGAAGTCACATTTAGGAAAGACAACCTTCTGGCTGCATATATATATATAATGAGCAGTATTTTTGTCATTGTTTTGAAAACCAGCTTGAACTTCTATGTCAAAGAACCGTTTTTGATCATGTTTTCTGTTTTTCTAATGATCTTACAAGTTTATACCACAACTTCCCTTTCAGTGGCACAGTTGTATAGATGCTGCACAGGCTCTGGTGCTGTGGGATCAGCTGTATACAGAAAGGGCTATGTGATCACTACAGTTTTGTCTGACTTAAAAATATGTTTTCCATGATCTCGATACTTCATTGAGAACATTTGAATTTCTCAGTCCTCTGGACCCATCTTTTTTTTTTTTTTTTAATTTAAGGCTAGAGTAGAGCATATAACCTAATAATGCAGCTGCATTATTTTCATTCTCTGTTTGCAAGTGCGGGAGACACTTGGTTAACTGCCTGCCCCTGTTTTTGGTGGCCTACTGTAAGCCAATTGTTTGCCCTGTAGTCTGAAAGGTACACAGATACTTCATGCTTTTGTACTCTGAGAAGTGCTCTGTTCATAGTGAAGTTTCCAGTGCAGATTAGTGAAGGCAGTGGATTCAGTAAGCAGTCACCAAAATCTGTATGTATTTGTGGAGCAAACACCTATCTATGGGCCTGTCACAAAGCCTCCACTTAATAATCTGGCCAAGGATTTCAAGGCAGAGAGTTTTTCAAAGCATCTACTTAGGAACATTAGATGTGACTATAGCATCAAACTAATTAGTTGCCACTCCATTTCTATGAAGCTTCTAGGGCTTTATAGAAATGCAATATTTGCACTTCTCACTTGCTGCTAAGGCATTGAGGTTAAACGGTCTCTGCTTTTTGTCCGCTTTCTTACTGATGGGAAAGATTCCAGGGCATTGTTCAAGAGCTGCACAACCCCCTTATGTACCTGGGTAAATATTTTAAACAGTTGCACATTTGGACAACTTGCCACAAAGCATTAAGTGGTATTTAGGGTTTGCATCAGCTCTGTTGCCAGGATCCTTTTAAAGAAAACCAAAACAACGGTAGGTATTTGGGAATTAATTAATACAGCACTAAATAAAATAACAGGAAAGAATGAATCCTCATATGAATGACAGCAAGGAGGCATTGTGTTCAAAAGGCAAGTAATACATGTGTGCCTGTGCATATCTGCATCTGTGTGTATGCATGAAATATGCACAATTCATGACCTGTGAATACAGCAGATCCCATATATATGCATCTTCTGGAAACTAACTGTTGTTTAGTGTAAAAGGAATGAGAATTGCATCTTGTGGGGCAATCTTGAGGGTTCAGGAGGCAAAATTGCAGGTTTCCCTTGTGAACAAGTGACTGGAATGGAAATAATGGATAATCAGGTCAGATTTTCTATAGACCAGTTCCAGTTGGGAGTGAATACATGTGAGATGTGTGTAGTCTAGAAAGGCCACAGAACTTTCGTGCATTCACTCTTGGCTACTCTAAAACCACAGCCCATACCCTTTAACTTCCTATAAACAAAGTGAACCCATATATGCTAAAACTGTAATGTGTTACACAAAGGGAACAAGAAAATTGTCCTTTAATTCAGAAGGTCAGAGCTGTAAAAATTGTTTGGGATTTGTGAATATTCAGTACCAAAGCAAAAAGAGGCCTCGGTGCCTGGAAGTGGACACCCAAATTAGAAAAAAATTGAAAACAGGCTCCCTTGGGCTCCTATTGTAATGAGTGGAAGCGTTTCTGATACTGTCATGGGCATGACTGCCCAAATACATTAGTCACTGGTGAATCTTTTCTCATAGTTTCACAATTATTTGTGATTGGCTGTCACCTTTCTGCAATTATAAATATTCTAAGAGGAAACAATACAAATTAGAACTGTAGGTACCAGGATCTTTGTACTGGATGTATTTCTTTTACTTTCTAAGTGTTCTTTTTCATATGAAAAGAGTCTTGCAGCTTTATCCTTATTCAGGTCTTTTCTTTTTGTATCTACTGGGGAGAAAACCATTAATTTTGAGGAATGGTGAGAGTAAGCCTTAAGCTGTCTTTGACATTTTAGTTTAACTTGAATAGGTTAATTTTTTTTTTTTTAAAGAAAACAAGTTGGTGGGAAGTGTGTTTTAACTGTGAGCGCCCGATTTCGACTATTAGCATAAGAAAAAAAGTTTTAGTGCATTTACTATTGTATTGAATGAAGAGTTCCAACAGTCAGGGAAAAGAAAGTAAAAGGCTGTAAAGAAATGATGGTCTATTCAGATTATTCAGCAGCCCAGAGCTCTGGTCATCTGCCTCTGAAATCTGTGATCGGGATATCACTTTTATCTTCCTGTGCCTTTCTCTCGCCTTTTTCACATGTTCACTTTTGTCAAGGTTTATTGATCACGTTTTCTTCTCTGCAAATCTGTGGAAAATTTAATGAACCAAAAACAACTGAGAAATAAAAGGAACTTTTTATTCATTAGCCACTAGATTGAATTTTGTTCTATAGTCATTACCCTCTTGCCTCCCATGTGCCTCATTGTGTCATTCCTGCAGCAGTTACAGTATGTACAGTTGGGATGGCCACATTATTAATTCTCTTCCAGGGAAAAGTTTGTTTAAAGTTGTGAACTCATGACAGCCCCAGCTCTGCTCCTTGGCTTTTCTCTGCCTTCCTGACGTGTGGATTCTTGACTGTGGTGCTTCTGTCACTAAATACCTTTAAGTGTGTATTCCGCAGAGCATTTACCTCTTCAAGAATTAAATGTATTTGCTGCCTAGCAATTAAATCCAAATTTAAATGATTGCAGATTAATAGTAGTTATTTACAGTCCTGATTGTTTTGGTGCTGTGATCCTTGTTCATTACACATCTGCTTTGCCGTGGTGCTGCCCCAGAGCGTTTTGTGATGCAAATGCTTTTGTTAACTTACAAATAGTTTCAGTATCTATATCATCTCAGGTGACATATTTAAGTCGCTTCTTTTTTTCCCAGATGGACTTAAAAAGCTGTAATTAAATGTGGCTTCCAGTATGATTAAGCTTTGCTAACATTTTCCATGGAATGATTTACTTGAACTCTGGCACTTTCTGAACTTGTCACTGGAAGATTTTTTCAATAAACGCCCCTTTTAACATTAATTTCATTTCATTGCATTTAGTGCAGCTTGTAAGTGTAGGGAAATGAGTTAAAATGAAACATATATCTGCCTGAGAGATTACTTGGATGTTTCTTAAGAACTTTACTGCTACCTCATGTTAAATGCTAAGTCTAAATCCCAGGGGAAGCAAAACCATAGAGTTCTGCAGAATAGTCGCAAGTACTCTTCTAATGAATCAATCCTGATACTTTTAAGGGATGATCTAAAAGCCACCAAAGGGACTCTGGACTTGAGCTTGTAATGGCACATCCGTGACTGTGTCTGTTTTTCTCTGTGTGGAGTAACTGTTCTGTAGGAGTAGACACTTACAAGCTTAAACTGCCTGTAAATCTAGAGAGAGGACTTTGTGTTGAGCAGAATGAACCCTGCCGGAAAAATCTGGGCTTCTGGGGTGGGGAGAAATAATAAAAAGCCTTCTATCCCCTGTGAAATGTAGGATTTTAGTGTAGATAACTCACTCAGATGAAACTAATGAAATCTTTTCAGAGGAAGAACCTTCTCTGGGATGCCCCGCTGCACGGTGGAAGTCAGCGTAGGCCCGGCTCTCAGAGATGAGCACCCTGTAGTCACAGTCCCTCACCCCCACCGTGAGGTGACAAATATCCCCAGTAGGGAACCAGCTGGTTCTTCCCAGAATCTGCAAGGGATGAGCAGCTGCACAGCTTAATTCCTGCAATGGCAATGGAAAAATTTCCTATGTTACAAATACAATTCAGAAGAGTAGAGATGCTGTAATATTACAGTGCTGTGGCTTATATTCATCACTAGGAGCTTTAAATGTCCAGTCTCTGGCAGTTAAATCCTGTTTTGTTTAAATGTCCTGTATATTTAGTTATATTCTATTCAGGCAAGTGGATCACCTGGAAATTGTTTAGCATTGTGTTAAGCAGTTCAATTCTGTCGCTAAAATTCATTGAAAACCCCTTGAAAACATCTCACCATTTGTTTTTTTTCAGCTTGGGAAGTGGCATTCCTAACTAGAATCAGTGTATTACTCCCCTCCATGCTGACCTGAGGAGCTCTATTAGAGCCCTTTTATCACACCGTCTTTAAAAGCAAGGTCTGTTGATTGCAGCAGTGTTAAAAGAGCATCAGTTCCCAACACCAAGATCGCTCCTTTTCACAGCAGTGCTCAGCAATGCCCCTTTGTGCCGTGGACAATGCAATAAGTCAGACAGGACTTTCTGAGCCACCTCTATAAGGAACTGTAAGGGCTGCTGAAGTACACTTGTGTTAAGTTGAATTGATTGAAATTTAATGGCTGTTAGTAGCTATGAATGGTAATGATTTTCTAGAGTATCTTCACCGTGCTTGACATTAATAACTGTAGAGTGTGTATGTGTGACGCTAGTATGTTATTCATTTTTAAAGATGCTTTCTCCAGCCCTCTTTCCCATAATTTAGTTGTTTTGATGCTTCAGAAAAAAAATAAAATCTTGTGCTTCAAAGAGCACGTACATCTTGTCAACATAATTTTGTGCTCAAGATTTTTATTTTTTCCAATTCTAACATAAATCAGACTACAATATAGTGAGAGTGATGAATTTGTTTTACATGCCATCATGAATTAATGTTATGCAAATAAAAGCATTACAGGTGCCATGATTTACTTAATAATTTCAAGTTTCTAATATTTAAGCTCATTCATTATGTTTGAGTAAAAAGAAACCACAACATGTTCATATTTTAAAATGTGGAATGTGAGATTTGTGTGCATTTGCTGTGTGTAGTTGCTGTGTAAGCACATTTGATGGCTAAGAAAGAATCAATCAGTGTTTGTATTCGGCATCCTATGCCTGTAGATGTTACAGAGACATTTCAAAGAGAATAATCAAATATTTGTATGTAAGGAGAGGAAGATGGTGGTGGTAAAATATCCTTCACAGATACAAAGAAGCAGAAAACTGCCAAAGAAAAGTTTTTTGGCCTTCCGAATTTGAGCAGGGCAGCACAATTTTGCTATGCAAAGTGGCCTTTATTTTATCCTGAGCAGTTAGCTCCCAGACCTGCTGCCTTTGCCATGGTGGGGATGAACTGAGGAGCTGGTGAGAGCTGTAGGCATGCTGGGTCAAAGGTGTCTATGAATGGGATCGCAGGGTTTTCAGGCTTTGATAAAATTTTTAGTGATCCTAAAGGCTAAGGACAAGGTGGAGAAAGTTTGACACATAAATACATCTTGAATCTCTGAAGATAAGAATAGTTTTTGACTTTATTTTTCAAAAATTGAGGTCACAGTGGTCTGATGACAGGCTGAAAGCCCATCACTCAATTTTTTTTCATGTTTCTTTATTTTTTTCCCCAAATGAACAGACATATTCCTAGTTTTGATACATTGTACACATTGAGTTAGTGACAGCATATTCAGGTTTTGAAGCTTGTGGCCCCAGGATCAAGGTTTAGCACCAGCATTCAGGCCTCCCTGCTTGAGTGGTAGTGATTTTACTGGTAATGACATAAAAGAATCAAACCTCTTGAATTTGGTAACAGTGAACTAAAAGTGAATCTTTACAAAATGCAAGAGGGTCATGTGTTTCTGTGATTGCTACAGTTCATAGTTGTGGAAGAAGGCTATTGCTCCTTGACCTTTTCAAGCCCAGGGGACCATTGGCCAGGGAGCAGAGTGGTACTTGGCTTTTAGTAATTTTGACAACTTCTCCTTTTGCTCTGTGTTCTCGAGGAACTCAGAGGAGAAATTCATGCGGATGCGCCATTCAAGCCAAGGATTTAGCTGGTTGTTAAAGGGCCATTTGGGAAGTGGCACACAGTGTATGTACCGTGATCAAGTTAATTATGTTGCTTTAGCAACCTCAGCTTTGGTATTTCCTGGCTAGGACTCGTTGATGGAATCATATTCCAATATCTGGCATCATCAACACTAAAATCTTCTACAAAACCGGGTCAGTGTTGTAAAGAAGTAGCAGAAAAAAGAGATGGAGGATTTTTCTGAGAGTGTTAACAATTCGTTGTTTTACAGGCTTTGTGTTGAAGTAAGTTTCTGTTTAGAATTTTAAAGTATAATTCTATTGTTGGAAATACAGTAGCAATACAATTGCTTTTCCAGTGGACTCCAAGTGATTGTTTTAGAATTCCTTTTGTGGACAATTTCATCATTTTGAGGTTTTGTTTCAATTCACAATAAAGCAGATTTGGAAGCCTTACATTTCTTTGTAACTGCACTAACTGGATTCTTAACTTTGCTCTCTGCTTCTGAGAGCTGTAGGGGAACACAGGGCTGAGCACAGCACATGTGTTACCATGGCCAATTTTTTCATCTTTGATTTATTGCATGTGCTGTTGGGGTCTTTTTCCCGTTTTTTTCAGAGAAAAGGGAATGAGGGGAGAAATTTTGTGCATATTGAAGTTGCATTATCTTAGCAAAGCTTGTACTTCTTTAGAGACCCTGCTGCAGCATTCTAAATTTCCACTTTCTATTTGAGTAAATGTTCCTACTTCTGCATTTTACTCTAAGGCCTCTGGCATGGCATGGTAAAATTTAAACTATGCGTTGAACTTCTGAGAAATTCACTGATGCTGGAGGTGAGTTCATCCCTGTGGGACAAAGCACATGGGGAAGTGGGTGGTGAAAGGCAGGTCTAGATCTGTGTTGAGAGGATGGGGATGAAACGCAGCAGTGCTGGCAGCTGCTGGAGGTTGCACCATTCTCCCAGGAGTGTGCAGGGTGAGGGATCTTCCTCTTCTCCGTTCCAGAGGGCATTTCCAAGGTGCAGATAGCAGGATGGTCTTTGCCAATGCATTTGTTTCCTTTA
Organism: Anthoscopus minutus; assembly: GCA_013399455.1. Lineage (NCBI taxonomy): Eukaryota > Metazoa > Chordata > Aves > Passeriformes > Paridae > Anthoscopus > Anthoscopus minutus. The sequence goes on along the minus strand of VWYI01036672.1, from coordinate 341,483 downwards.
ATCTCTTCTTGGGGTAGAGAGACATCCAAGAATCAGACTCCATCCAAGCTGTTGAAGGTGGGAGATGAGATGGGCTTTCTTGGTAGAGAGGAGCTCACTGCTTGTGAGCTGGTGTTGCTTTCTGCTGCACACTTTGGGCCGGCCCATTTCTGGTCACTGTGGGTTCCCTCTGCACCAGCTGGTGGCTTTCCAGGGAGGCACTGCCTCAGATTAAGCTAGAAATGTTTAGTGCATTGGGTGCCATCAGGTGGTGACATGTTCCAGCTGTCAGGCTGGAGGAAGGGGACACAAAACAACTTGAGACCCCTAAACCCAGTCATTTTAGTGTCTTCCTCCTTTGCTGCTGAAGATGCAACTTTTCAGCCTAAGGGGACCTCCTGCCATAACCCCACCCCCTCCTCCTGCTACTGCATGTGGAATAACTAGTGCATTCATGAGTTTTACCAGAATCAGATCCCCAGTGAAGTGTAGGACCCTCCAGAGGAAGTGAAGAAGGCAACTACACAGGATATCTTCTTCAAAGTGACTTCTCCTGCTTTCCCTCAGTCACTCTGTTCTGGTGTGGTGCAGCCCAGGGGCTGCCACCTGGGACTAGCAGGCTGTTAGCCTTGCCCTAACAAAAGAGGAGCAGTTGGGGGATTTTTATCTGGTTTGTTTTATTCCTCTCTTGCCGTGTGTTGTTGGGTTGCTAGGATGAGGTCTGTGGTCCTGGTGTGCTTTCTGCGTGTGCTAAACCACTCATCCCACAAACCTCCCGTGTAGGCTGGACTGGGAGTCCTTGGTGCAGCAGTTCAAACAGAGTGCAGTGCTGCAGGTGCTCTTTTGCTGGCTGATTGCTTCAAATGTCACACCTATCCTCAGCTTAACATCTGTGCTGTTTCAACATCTTATGTGAGCTAATGCAGTTTAGGCATCACCCATTTCTCTCTCTGTCTCTTTCCCTGGAGGTTACAGATTTCCAGTTTCCCTTGAGATGGAGTTTTAAGGTCATCAATGGCATTTTTAGGTCACAGAACTGGAGGACCTTGTCTTCTTGCCAGCTAATCAAATGACTAATTAGTTCATATATTGCTGCTGTTATCTTTCTCTCTAGCTTTAGTTCAGCTCTGCAGGAGGAAGCCTGCTAGGAGGTGACATCTGAGAATTATTTGATTGGAAACTTAGAGGCAGATATGGTCAAGAGGTTCCATATGAACAATCACTGGTGCCTGTGTTAGTCTCTGTACCCCAATTCATCCACGTGTATTAATGCGTCTGTCAAAGCACAGTATTTAAAAACAGCCTTGCTGTAAGCCTTTCTGTGATTATGGCAGTGAATATTCAAAATATGCAGCACTTTTAATTCCATTGTAATTTGAGTAATTTCCACAAGACTGTATTTTTAACAGAGGTAGCTGTATACCTGTATTTTAATTTATTTTAATCTGTGAGCAATCTGGGCACTTTATCCTGCACCCTCTAAAATGCTCACAAATAGGGACTTGGGCAGTGCAAGCCTTTGTGCTTATCACAGCCACATTAACCCACTTTATTTCACACTTTTCTCAGGTGTTGATGGCATCTGGTTGTGACAGATGCTTTCTGATAAAGTCTTCAGATCAACATGCCTTTGGAGACATCAGCGCTCTGTGTTGGTACTTGCAGAGTGCTGTATCCAAATACTCTTCTTTAATTGTCTTATTAAGTAGAGAATTAAGCTGCGTGCTTTGACTGTTTTGGTGCCAGTGATTCTTATTGCAGGCTTTGGCACGGCACCACGTTGTGTTTTAAAGAGACAGCATCACTTTAATGATGTGGGAATTGAGTTGGAGGCTAAAAATCCACTGAGAAAATGGCTGACTGAAAGTACAGTGTGTAAAATCTGATTTTATGTTCTTCCCCTCAGACTATTAGGTGGAGGGTTTAGTTCAAATGCCTGTGATGATTTAAGAAATAAAAAGCAGAAATTTTCCCTGCTGCCAGACCACAGGCTCCTCAGCGCCAGACTTGCAGACGAATGTCACATGTTGCTGTATGTTTTGAAAGCATACCATGTGTTACTCTTTAGCTGTCTCAGTCTTCCCCCCCAGCTATATCATCTTCCCCATAGCCAATCTCACAGGAAAACTTTTAATGAAAAAAAACTTTCCTCTTCCCCCGTCCAGCGCAGACCCCAGGATGTGTTCCCCTGTACCTGTCACTCCATGTGAAGGTCTCTGCCCACAAACTTGCAGAAGTGATTTTAACTTGACTTCGTGTAACTCTGCTTCTTACACTTTAAATCAGACACTTTTGACACTGATATTGCAGCTTATGTTGTGTGTTAGGATCAAGAGCTCACAAATGACTAAACATATGGTTCAAACGTTTTTTTTCATGAAATATAATATGTTTCAGTTTAACTCGGCTGTGGGTCTAGATAACAAACCTCCACAGTTTGCCATTAGAATAATTGCATTTCCAGAAACAATTTTTTACTCCTTCTTTTCTACTGTCTAGGATTAATGTTTCCTCCAGCTAATGACAGGACTGGACATGCAAACTGGATTAGAGCATAGTGTAAGTAGTATGAGCTGAACACGCTGGCATCTCACTTTACTGCCTACAAGGTTGAGCAGTTTACTGTGAGGTTACAAGAAGTAAACTGAAAGCAAAAAGGCAAATTAATCCAGATCTCTTGGCTTATGTCAGTAACAAGCGTGGCTCCCAGGGCATTTGACTCTAAAATTTTGTTTTGCCTGTCCCCACAACCTGCAGCAGTGGAACTTTCCCACTTATGGCCAACTTGTGCTTAGATGGGAGGTCAGAGTCCAGCCGCCCTTCAGGTACCTGGGTGTCAGTCCAGCAGCACGGCCACGGGATGCCGCTCCTCCTCCTGATCTCCAGTGCCAGGATGAACGTGGCAGAAAAGTTGGCAGCAGCAGCCTGGAGCTGCGACTCTTGTGAATGATAAAGGCTGCTTTGCATTAGAGCTGCTCCCTGGGGCTGCCTCTTTGCAGGAGGTCTGCTCCCAATTTCAGCAGGGGTAGGAAGCAGCCAGCACTTGTGCTCGACATCTCTATTAAGTTCACTGTACCAAGAAAAAAAATGGCTATTCGGGAAAGCCACTGCTGGGGTTTCTGCAAAAAGTGTTGAGCTGGTCCCCTGGCAAAACTTCTCTGATAAGCAAGAAACTGCTGGAGATTAATGTTAGGATAAAGGATAGGGCTGGGAAGACCTGGGCAGATTGTGCAAGGGATCATACATGCATCACACCTATGTGTGCTAGCTAGACTGTTGCTGAAAATTAATCATACTTCATTTGTATTCCTTCTATTTTTCCTTTTTCCTTTTTCTTTTTTTTTTATTTAGTTGTTGGTTTTGTTTGTTTGTTTGTTTTTTTAAACACTGCCATGAATGGAATTTCTGTAAGCACCTGCATCCAGCAGTATGTTGTAATTGTAGGTGGTATTTTCACCAGCCTATGAGCTTAGGTGCTGGGTGTACCCTCTGATGTCCCAGTTTGCAAGTGGACTGGTCATACTGGGGAAACTGAATCAGTCCGCTCACTGACTGTACAGAAAGGCTTAGATTTGAATCCATGTTGAAAGGCTGGATCACAGCCTGTGTCTTGAGCATCTTGGGCTTGTAATTCTCTTTTCAGTCGAAATGAAAGATTTATTGGTTTTCTATGAAAACAATAATAGAAAGTTTGTGTTTCACGTTTAGGTATAATTATGAGTGTGATGCTTGAATAATGAGGTGTACTGTGTTCAGAAAGAAACCTGGCACCATCCCACATGAGTGAAAGATCAATTCAACAACTCCTGCTTTACTGGGACCTCCTTCCTCACCAGTCCCTCATGTTTTTACTGGGGAGCTTCAGTGCTCAACTGGACTCAGCAGCCCAGCTGAGTTGTAGTGGTAGAAATACTGCAGGGACACGGCAAGTGCCCATGCTGGGACTCAGCCTAAGGCAGAGTGACTCCTGTTGTACCGAGTTGCCTGTATAGCTTATATTGGTGGGGAGGAAAGATGGATGTTATGTTTCTCCTCTTGGAAGTCAGTGGGAACTTCACCAGAGTGCCACAACTTCTCAAATACAGTGGAAGGTGGTTTAGCCCCTTCATCCACCAGCTCCCTCAGGACCCACAGCTTAGTCCCTTAGAAACACCAGTAAATGTTGCAGCTCTGGTCCCCTCACCAAGGGCACATGACTGGGTTTTGTATCTCAGGTTCATAGCAAAGATCTAATGAGTGATGACTGCTTTGTGAGACCAAGTGTGACCAGGAAGACACTTCCTGCCTTGTGTTACCAGTCCCTTTTCACGTGGACCCCTGTGACCCCTGTTAGTTTGTACTAATGTGTTCGATCTGGAGCTGTGCCTTGGAACCATGCAGAGCTTGTGCTGGAGCAGAATGGTGACTTACCCTGCAGCCTTCCACAACCAGTGATACACACTGTGCTTCCCTGTGCTTTGTCTGCCTAAAGGTAGGCAGGGGCTTTTCAAGATAATTGCTATAAACTGGAAATGTCCACCATGCTTGGGATTCGCATGATTGGGACAGACCTTTCCTTTGTAATGCTGTCATGGTGGCACATGAGAAACTACCTGAACCTGATCCCCTTGATTTATGAAAGAAAGGGTTGTAAGTTTGATTATTTCCCAGGGGATTCTCAGAAAAAAAATGCTTTCCCTGCCCTTTCCTTATCTGAGGGAGCCCTTCCTGTGGCCTGCCAAGATCACCTTACTTTTGGGGCATTTGTGGGACATGCATGTTTTACAGTTCTAGTTGGTAACAATGCTTGTGTAGTTTATCATAAAAAGACTATTGCATTATTATATAGGATGTTCACAGAATTTTCACAGTCTATTTTTGTAAGGGAGATCTTTGCCTTAAATTCATTGCTTTTCAGCAGAGGAGCCAATGCCCCAATAGAAGAGGAGGCTGGAATGTGAAGTTATCAGCTCTCTGTCTGCTAGACCTGCAGGCTGCTAGGCTGGCACAAAACCACATTTAGCTCCCAAGCAGCCACTTGGCTCACAAATAGTTAAGGGACATGAAGGAGTCCCAAGGAGACAGATGCACAGACAACCTGGTGGCAGCTGGGAAAATACTGTGGGGGGCAAAGAAGGGATGTAAGACACCCAACCTGTAGGAAACCAGTCTTCATTAGTTCTGCAACTTGTCTGACTACTTGCGCTCTTATATTAACTTTTTATTACGGCAAAAGTGACTAGAATAAAAATAGTCTAGGTGCCAAGGGGATAAACAGTGAATTCAAAGGATTAAGTTCTGAACACTTTACTGCTTTTAGAAAGATGTTATTTGATTTACTGGCTTAAGTTAAATTTACATGACTGAATTACTTCTTAACTTAATAATGACTTTTGTGGGGTAAAAAACCCCATCTATTTAAGTGTTTTAGAAGGACTTAATCCAGAATACATCATAACTCTTCAGGCCATTATGGAAGAGTGGAGCAGCTCTCCTTTGTGTCATAAGCTAAATGAGTGCTGACTGGGATTTGAGTCTTCTGGAAGTCAGCATGACCTGCACGTGGCATAGGGATTGATAACAACTCAAAAGATAGCAAGGGAACTGTTCCCAGTGTTACATTAGCTATGTTGCCAACTGTGATATTTTTGATTGTTTCATTTTTCATAAACTCTTGAGATACTTTAGGATAACTTGTCAGGGTTCTTTTAAAATATAAAAGTCTTTGTTTTCCAAAGACAGCTCATGGTGATTCTGTTTGAGATCATCTGCAATAAACTTCTCTCCTGATATCTGTCAATGCAGTCTAGACAAGCTCCTGCCCTTTATGAGGGTTCAGAGTTGCTGGCAGTTTGTGTTGTTATCCTCTGAATCCACAGTGCTTGTTTGTGGCTCTTTCTTCCCCCCACAGCTCCTCACACAGCACACTTGCATGTTGGACTGAGTCCAAATTTCCTCCCTCCTGGGGATTCCTTTGCTGTTAATTTAAGTGATGGCAAATGCAAACTTCTTGCCAGAGCTTGCTGTGTGTTTTTTGGATGCTTTTTATAGCTGTTCCCTGAGGGGTCAGCTTTTGTCCTTCCCCACCATGCTTTCTTCTGTGGGGAGAGAGGCCTTGAACTGGAGCTGATTGGTCCCACCTGGCTTTGAATACATCTCTGACGTGGCTTCAGGATCTTGCTGTCTTTCACAGTTTTCGAAGACTTTTGCTTTGTTGTTGTTTGCACAAAGCTGAGCTTTATAATAACTTGGGTGTATATGTAATCTTAAAAGCAGAATGAATCATTCATGCCTGTAATAGAGTGTGTCTAAGTTCTTATTAGATGGTTTTCTGCAGCACTGTGACCTGATGATTTTAGATGCTACATGAAAGTTACAATTAGGGAGAAAAATGACTATTTTTAATAGGTATGCAAAATAGCTTTTCTCTTCAAAAGTCGAGGTGAAGACATGGTGTTAATATGAGACAGAGTGAATGTGTTGAAGAGAAGTGAGTGCCCATCTGCTGTAAGCCTGAACTGTACATTTATGGAATATCTTCTCAAACTGGGGATGTTCACACAGACCAGATCACAGGCTAGAAAAGTACTCAGCCTCTTTCCAGGAAGACCAGCAATAGCCAGGAAAGCTGAAAGGCAGCTCTTCAGTTTGAAGTTATATGTGCTTTTGCTCATTTCCCTTCAAGAGGTCTGCCCTTGTCACCAGAGGGGACTTGAGCACCTCCCCCAGCCACAAGTTCTGCTTCCCAGGCTTATTCTCCAGGGCCTTTGTCCTGCTGTGAGGTTTGTGCTTGCACAACTGAGAACCCATTTAGTTGTGGTTTTAACTCTTCAGTTTTCAGTAGTCCTCCTCTGATTGTCCAGACAGTTTTGTTGAAGGAGCTGTGCAGCAGGACATGTTCACAGGACAGGGTGGAACAATACTGGCTTTATGGAGATGCACATGTTGGAAGAATGTCATCTGTTCATGCTTCATTTTGCATTGGGGTCCTGCAGGACACTTTGTTTTCTATGATCATCTGGGCTGTTGTAGAAGGCAGAACATTTGGTTTAGCACAAGGGTTTGTAACACCAGTCACTGCATAGGTTTGGTGTCCCATTTTGTGTTGAATTGAAAGTCTCTGGTGGAATCAGAGAATCATAGGAATGGTCTGTGATGGAAATGATGGTGAAGGAGTTCTCCATCATGGCATCCTGGATGGAGGAATAAACCCTTTGAGTCTGGAAGCAGTGTGGTGGGCAGACTCAGTGTTTGGTGAAGGTGATTTGTGGAGACCATGCAAGATGCAGCACAGCATTTCAAAAGGGGATTCAGGTAGGAAGAACACCTAGGTTATCTGGGGAGAAAAATCCAGAGGAGTGGACATCTAGGATGCAGCATCTGTTGGGATGCCTAGGCCCTTGGTAATTAATAACTGAGCATGAAGATCTTGCAAATTTGCTGCTTTTCGTAACCCATAAAGACCCCCCCCCCAAAAAAAACACCTTATGTTGCTTGTCGTGCACTGAGGCAGCAGATGGGACTGAGGACACAGTACTGGTAACTGCAGAAAGTGTAATGCATTCAGGTCTGCTTCACTCCATTACAATAGAGATTGACAAATTGGAGAGAGTTCAGGAGAAAAAAAGAAGTAACAAGAGAGCTTGAGGGATTGACTTACAAGAGAAGACCGAAAGAGCTGAATATAGATAACTTGGCTAAAGGATGACAAATGGGGTGGTTGAGATATAAATCTACAAATATCTGAAGGGTGTAAACACCAAGGCTATGAAGAATTATTTAGAGTGGTACAATGGGGTGTAACTAGAAGTAATGGGATGAAATTTAGGAGAAGGCAAATTTCAGTTGAATAATGGGAGAAGCTTTTTGACAGTGTGATGTATTAAGCCATGGGCTGCTTTTCCAGCAGTAGTCCTGTTGCTCGCTGTTTAGGGCACAACCCTGTTTGCTTAAGAAGCCAGAGTTTTCCAGAGTCGTTATTAAGGACAGTTTCAAATCATGCCTTTTGTGTTTTATGTCTGTGATGCAGAGGCATGCAGACCATGCACCGAAGTTGCTGTGCCTCTCCACACATGTACCATGTCTGAGTGTGACATAGCAGCTCCTGGTGGTGTGGTGGTGGAGGTAATGGCAAAGGTGTGAGCAACCTCCTGAGCCACAGTTCAGCCCAGAGGGCCCTGCTGGCATGGCAAGCTTGGCCAGGTCAGTAGTACCTGCTCTTTGATCAGGACCTTCTTTCACCTCCCACATTTCTCCCATCCAGGTGCTGTAGTGTTACCTTTTGGGGGTTAGTTCACTTATGGTCTCTGGAATAGATATCAAAGTTATGCTGCAGCTCTGCACCAAGAAATCTCCCACTTTTCTTCAAAGAAACCAGGACAAACAAGATCCCATTGATGCACATGGTCTATGATCTTTTATAAATCTACAAGACTGTACCCTAACTTTTTCTTTAGAAACTCCCATTTCTTTTTCTGCTTTTCACTTCACTTGAAATGCAAACTAAGGTCAGAGGATCACTTTCCTACTGGCAGAACACACTGCATTGTCTGTCATTTTAAAATGTCCTCCACAGTAACTGAGGAAACGTTCATTACTTTTTATGCTTAAGAGTGACTCTTGAATGGATTTTGATTGTCTTAATCTAGAAGGGCTAAATTAGAAAATTAGGTAAATAGCTGTGTAGATCAAGTTAGAGTTATCTCAACTAAAATGGTAGCATGGGTAAGATTGCAGATTCATGTAAACAGAGAAACAAATGCAGCTGTAGCACTTAGCTCACACTGGCAACTTGGCTATTTTGTTGAAGAGAGGGAGAACAGAAAACTTTAAAGCACTGGCATTCTTGGAACATAAATGAGATGAGCTGAAAGTGTCTTTTATAATTGTTCTTAAATGTGTTTTGTATTGCTCGTGCTCTCCCTGAAGAGGTCTGAGTTCATATGCTTCAGGGAAACTTCTGAATTATAGCCTCTCTCAGTCTGTGGGAAGAATGAACTGCTGAAGGGTTTCATTCTCCTCTGCATGGGGATGAATATTTTTCTTGCTGAAAAATGCAGTTTTGGTCTCCTCAGGACTGGATTCATTTGGTGGATGATTTTCATGGGGAATTTTGTATGTGGGAAATGTCAAAACGATTGTGTCTTCATTGCATTCCCATTACTGAGGGCTGTGGTGAGAGAAAACTCCTGGAGAGGAGAGCTTTGCTTTGAACCACTTTTCACATCCAGACCAAGAGTGGATGTGTGCTCAGGCCCCATCGTCTCAGGAGAACAGCATAACCACTAAGCTACCTCAAGTTTGCCACCTTAATCTAAGTGGTTTCCATTCAGCAGAAATAAATCATTTATGTCAGTATGACTCCAGAATTATTTTTTTAAAATTGTTTGGTTTCACTGCTGTGCATATCAATTATCCTCCTTACCTTATTTCTGAGGCCACTTTAAAAAGGAGTTTTAATTATGCAGCTGGGGGTCTCTAATAGCATTTGCAGGAGACATCATTGAGGTTTTTTTCCTGGAGGTTGATTGATGATGCTTTTGCACCTCTATTAGTAGACTTAGGCCCAACCCATTTACAAGGCACACTTTCCATGCAGGCACTTCTCAAGAGGACAGTGTAAACTTGGTCAGGTTTCTTTTAATTTTTTGCCACAAACTTCTCTGAACTTTGCTGGTGGAAGACATCTTTGCAAAGCCTAGCTTGAGGCAACTGAGGGAAGTGTTTTGGGGGAAAGGATGCCTCAGAATAAACTGCAGCAAATTTTAAGGTCACTATAGCAGTCCAAGCCAGTTTTAACTTCACAGCAGGGCTGGATTATGATCTGGAACATTTGGAATATTCCCAGCCGTGTTGGTGTTAGTTGATAATGTGCAGCTGAAGGGCCAGGAAGATGGTGGGAGCCATGAAGTCCTAGCAGGAGCAGCAGAAATTCATCTCCCAGAAACCCTGGCTTGCAAGAGCCAGGCTGGGCAGCATGGTAGACTATAAGGCACAGTAAGCATACTTTTTATCGGTGTAAGAAAGTAAAAGGCTGCCCTCCCTCCTTATCTGTTGAGGGCAATGAAAAATCTTGAGCCAGCTTGTGCAGTGAAAGGATTAATTTGCTGTGGATGTTTGATTAATAAAGCAGTAGTTTATCTCATTACATTTCCCCATAGTAACTGCAAAGGAGTTTCAGATGTGCGTGGCCTTTGCCACTCTCCCCCTGCTGTGAAACAGATGTCTTGCTGACTGCCCCTGCAAAGGACAGATCAGCACCCAAACCCTCCTTCTGGCAGCATATGAGAGGCCAAAACTGAGGGAGGGAGTCAGCCCAAGTGCAAGGAACATGCCTTTCTTTTTCTTCTACAATATGAGAAAACATAAATGGGTGTGCATGAAAGCCAGCCGATGGAATCAGATTATTTTGACTTAAAGTGCAGTATTAGTTTTCTTCAGCAGAATTTAAAAGTTGGAAAGTTTTTAGCTAACTTTACTGGACAGTGGCACAGTTTCTTTACTGCCTTTTGTCATTTTCCGGGGCATCTATCCTTCATTACTCCATACTAGTGCCCTGCCTTTATCTCTTGCAAGTCCTGCTCCTCGGCCCAGCATTGTGGGCCTCCAAGAATAAATGTTTATAATGTTAATTTAGCTTTCAGTGAAATCTCTTCCAGCTTTCAAAGAAAGCTCTTTAGTTTGGTCTGCACAGATGTAAACTTTTGATAGGAGAAATTCCCTGTGTTCAGCTAATGGCTTCAGGACTCCGAGTGCTGCTGATGTGCTGTAGTTCAGAGTCCTTGTAACTGCATGTAAAAACCATGTGCTACCTCTGATTTTGAGTTTCAGCTCTCTAGAAGAATGGATTTAGTCCTTCTATACATGCAGCATGTACTCACAGCACCTTGTTTTGTTTATGTATAAATAAGATGTCTCTCCGCAAGATCTGTTGGAAGCCAAGTATGGGGTTTAAAAAAGGAATAAATAAGCAGTGGAACAGTAATTCTGTCATAAGGTGCATTGTGTCAACAGAAGTTTATTTTATTTACCTCTCAGACTAGGAAATACTCTTGACTTGTTAGTTTGTTGTTGCTTTCTGATGTGTTGGATTCTAACATGGTTCTCAGTGACTTTTGTATTCTTGTTTTCCCAGGAAAAGCCTTATATCACAGTTTCAGTTATTTTCCTTGGCAAAACTTTGTATTTTATTTATTGTTAGCTGCCACAGGTTACAGATGAACTAGCTTATGCTTAGAGCTACATAGTTCATTCACTTACTTTGCACATTAATTTAGAAAACTGAGGAGATGGTGCCAGCCATAGGTGATGGGAGATTTCCTCTGATGCATTCTCATTTCATGACAAATCTAGCAATGACTGAAGGGCTAAGGGATGGGGATTTTTTCCCATCAACACCCATACAAGTATTTTTCTCCCATATGTCTCAAAGTGCTTTAAAGAAATGCTTGAATATTATGTACCAGATGCTTGTGTTAGGAGACTGAGTCACAGATGGACAGTCAGGGGTATCAGGACATCTGATAATACTGTCAGATAATAGGGATCCTTTGCTCCCTTGTCCTGGCAATTAGACTGCTGCTTCATGCTCCCCACCTCTGTCCCACTGCAGAAGTGGCATAAGGTCTGCTGGAATTTCAGGATCCTTTATTCTAATGCAGAACAAATTTTACAGGATTTATTAGGATGTCCACAAAATCAGCTGTCTTTGCAATACATCCACTCTGGATGAATCATTTCTTGTCACTTTTTTCTGACAAAATGGGAAACTGAGTGGCCATAACTCTGAGCTGTGTCCTCCACGTCTCCTGAGGGCCAGGAGGAAAGGGCAGTGCTGGGACTGGGTTCCCTTGGTATGTACTGTGAGGTGAGGTGCAGCTTTATCACCTCTGAGCTAGCATCAGGTGAGCAAGTGATAAGGCAGGTCCTGGCAGCACACTGATGACGTTGAGTAGCCCAGTACTGGATTGCCCTGGACTGGCCATCCCCAGCCCAGAGGTGTCCTAACATGCTCCACACACAGCTGTGTCTGGAAATTACTTCCAGAGCTAGCAGGCTGGGGACTTGCACTAGACTAAAATTCCCTTAGGAATGTAGAAATAGAGGTGGAATAATTAACAACCAACCAGTGCTGGACCCCTGAATTATTCTACCTCTGTTATGGTTTACACCCATAAATTCTGATAGCTGTTGTAAGGCCATGTGTGTATGGGAGTGGGGAGAGGAGGCGAGAACTTCTGGTAGTGATCAAACAGGATCTTAAACTCTGGTTTGTGTTGAGCCAGAAGGGTTTAATTATATATATGTAACATGTAATGAAAAGCAAGATGGGTCTTGGGTAGACCATATGTCTTAAGTGCTGCTTGGGATGATTGAGAGCTGCAGAACCAAGCTTTAGATTTTGGAGATGTGGTTTGGACACAGAATTGTGCTGGTGTCCCTAAATTTTCCTGGTTTTGAATAACATTTTTTTAGCTGAGGTTTTGCAAGTATGAAGCCTGAAGCCAGCTTAAGGAAAGTTTATGATGTGAAAATTAAGTTTTCTTTAGTAAGCTGCAGTTTGTCAAAACAACTGCACACATTCCTGTTTGGCTAGAGTTTGGCAGGATGCAAAGAGTGCATCTCTGTCTTTGAATATCCGAAGAAAATGGAAACCTGGCATTTTAATCTTGCATGGATTTCTACACATCCCTTTCAACAGCTGGGATAAACTCCTCTGCTTTCTCACACATTTTCCCTTGTGTTTTGAATCACCACCTTCTCTTCAGGCAGTTCACACACAGGATTCTTCAGTCTTTGGAAGCTGGTGTGTTTGACTAAGGGGAGCAAAAAAGGGTTCTAAAGGGACTTGTCCAAGGATAAGATGGATCTCAAATTTGGTTGTGTGACAAGAAATGAATTGTCATATAATTGGAGCTGGTGCTGACATTTCTGCTTTTGGGGGAAATATTTTGGGAAAATTCATTCTGTTTTCCAACAGAGCTCTTAAGAGGGTCTCACAGAGAGGAAATTCCATGCATTTTTTTGCTTTGGAAGCAAAAAAAAAAAAAAAGAAAAAAAGAAAAACCCCAAAACTGGTTTTAGCTGATTACTCTGAAATGAAAGAGAACAGCTGTCTGCTGCAGCTCCTCACTCCCAGGGAAGGAGGCTTAAAGCCCCCTTTAAGCTTCATGTTAAGCTTGGATTCATGGAGCTCTCATAAACTTTGTGTTCCTGCCAGCAGCTTTCTATGGGCATCCTGGCTCCCAGGTGCAGAAGGCAGTCCATGAGGTTGGGTTGTCTTCCTGGACAGCTGCTGAGGAAAGAAGCATGTTGGGACCCACCTCATGAGCAGTTCTCTCTAGCTGTTACACAGCCATAGACATTTCCAGTGTGGACAATCTGATGTTTCCATTGGAAATCTTGTGTGACAGGAGCTCCTGACCTCTTTTGCACAGGTTTTGGTATATATGCAATGTGTAGTATATTGCTGATAAAGCTGTATAGTGCCATTAAGATTTGGAGTATTGCTGGAGAGACCTCATTTGGGGAATCTGCCTTGGAAGGTCACTGTTTGGATAGGAGTTTAATGGTGGTACCCAAGCAGGTGATCAATAAATCAGAAATGTCGGAGTTATTCCCTTTCTGCTTTGCGACCTCACTATTTTAGATATTTCCCTTTTCTTAAACTCACCCTGTGTGAATTTGCTCACAGCTGTACGAGCGATTTAGTTCCACTCATTAGTGATGAAGCAAAGGTCCATAATAAAAAAGAAGGAATAATACATCACCTAATGCATTTTCTTCCTGGACTTGATACATATGGAGCACTTTAAAGTATTAGCTGTTTTCAGATATAGTAGAAGTATTGTGTGTTTTGGAAAACTTAACTGCGTAAGTAATAGGAGACCTCAGCCATACGCTTCACTATTAAATCTTTTCTGAGAAATATGGAGAAATGTGTTTGCTCTGCGTGTGTTTGTGTGAGTTATGGGCTGTGCAGATCAGCGAAATGCAAATTAGCAGTCCTCTACTGTCCTGTCATATCTCGACTCGTAATAGCAGAGTTCAGAAGTTCATTGCTTGGGGGAGGTAAAAACAAGGAATAAAAAAAAGAAAGTTTGCTCTGACTTACTTGTGCTTTTATGAAGACTGTCTGGAGCTAAATAACCCCTGGTGAACTTGTATCCTCCACCCCAGCTGCAGCTTTTCAGCTCCAACAAAGACCACTCACTAAATCCAGGAAATCGAGCGGCGCGTGGGTGAGTGGCTGACTCCGCATTCACACCCTGCCTGTGTTCCTGGGGAGCCGCTCTGCCCAGCCCTGCGAGCAAAACCCTCTGCATGTGCGCCTGGAAAAAATAATTCCTCACCGTCCACAGAAAGCTGCTCTTTCCATTGAGTTTTTCCAGCAGTGCAGCTTTGTAGAAACCACAATAAAAACATGGGGCTGCAGGATTTTTTTATTCTTTACATTCCTCACTGCACAAAAAGCAGCACCAAATGTTTTTCTGGAAGCAGGATTTCCAGCCATGGAACAATGATTTAGGAGAGTGAGAATATCAGTTTCCAAGAATGTTTAGTTTGGAAAACTTTTGAGATTAATTTGAGACATTACCAATCTATCTCCTCTGCTTTGATTTCTCCGTTTCCACATACACTTATTTAGCCACTGGCTGTTGTTCTTTTACCCTCGAAAAATCTGTTTTGATGCCCCTAAACATCGTCTTCTTTGTTATGCTAAGGCAGGAGATAGAGCGGCATGCAGGGAGAGAGATAAAAGCAGTGTTGTTTTATGGATCCTACGCAGTGTACTTTGCAGGAACTTTAAAAATAATTTGCACAGTGCTCCTCAGTGGGATAAATGTTCTCTAAGATCATTTACAAAACACGAACAAAAGAATATTAACAAAGATGAGTAAGCACAGATTTCCTTATTTCGCAGGTGAAGAAACAAAGTTCTGTAAAACTTATTTGTTGATACAGAGCCTGGTCAGGGTTAAAAAGGGTGAGGCTCAGCCTGCAGGGCCATGATGTCCATATATCATAGTAGTTGCAGCGAGATGGGAGTTTAAAGTGAGGAAAGAAGTGGCTGTTTAGCAGTTTAGTCATTAGACTTTGCTGCTTGTGTAGCATGACATTTTGGAGATATGTTTAGGTGACGTGGATTTCTATCATTGGAGTGTAAAAACAACACAGAACTTCAACTGCCCCTGCCAGATGCTCTAATATTTTGTATTAGGAAACTTTATATTTAAAAAAATTAAAATTTTGTGGTTCTCAAAGACCAGAAATTTCCTTGGGAACTTCAGCACTGCAGCCTGAAATGAAGCAAGTGGGCTGTTGTGACAAGGGGGAGAGTGTCCCCAAAGGAACAGCTATGGAGGAATGCCTGGCTGGCCCTGGCACTATCCATTTGCACTTTTTATTAAAACCAGTGATTGGTGGTTTAAAAATAGTTACCATAAAACTTGTGAGAAGAGGTTAATGCACAGTAGTTAGAGCTTTGCACATCTCTTTCTGACTGTGCTGTTCTTCAGCTGCTGCCTGGTGGCCTCTCTTGGGAGGCAGATGGTTTTCAAACTCACTGTACTTGGGGCAGTGCTCTTGGTCAGTGGCAGATTCACAGGAATGCTGTCAGGATGGGACTTGGAGCCCACATGCCTTGCCTGGAAACCATCATGAATCTCCTCAGCCTGCCTTTGAAAGGCTGAAAAATTGTCCAAGGTGCCTTGTGGAGCCGCATTAATGGGCTTTACTGGCCCCCTTCCACTTGCACCGGGATGCCCCAGTCTCTGCTACTTGTGAGACAATGTATTTAGAATTTTTCCTCTGCAGGATATTGGTCAAAGGCAACTTAAAATGATCCAGCTGTTACAGTTGTGTTTCTGTCTTTACCCTACTGGCACTTGTATGGTCATACATTATATATATTCAGATGCTGAAAACATTTTTTTTTAAAAATTCATCCCAGAATCATGTTTTTTTGTCTTGATCAGTTCCCTGAACTGATTGACACTGTGATTGTATTAATGTGAGCACAGGAGAATGGGATGGAAGATGGGGACAGGCAGGACAATGGGATCACAGCATCCCAGGCTCAGTTTGGTGAAGGCTGTCTCCTTGGTTGCTCAAACAGGCTGTATTTGTAGTGGCTAGTGAGGCATAAATTTGAAGATAATTTGTGCAGGAGAATACAGCAAAAAAAAATTCCATTGATTGACCTCCCAAGCCAGTGGAGGTAATCCTGTATCTCAGCTACTACATAGCCTAAGTAATACTGTATCTTATATTTTTTAATTTATTTTTTTAATCAGTTGGTTATACAGTGGTTTCACTCTATGTTGTCCATGCTTAGTTGTGCTTCTGCAGTGTAATCCCATTTATCAGTAACTGGGATTATTCTGTAGCTGGAGTTGAATCTCTCATTGAGCAGCTCCAGGAGGAGGGCTGGTCCCCAGAGGCTGGTCTGAGCAGATGTACACCAAGAGTTTTACAGCCTGCAAATGTCAGGCTGATGTTTTTTCCTTTTCTCACTGGATGTTTCTCGGTCCTCATAACTGTGGGTACAGCTGCCTTTTCTTCAATCACCTGCAGCATCAAGGCAAAAATTCCTTTGGCTTTCAGTGCTTCTGGCTGGGTTGCTTTCCTCCTTACTGTTCTCAGGCACATCCTGGGACGCAGACTGACTGTCCTGGCCTAGCCTTTCTACGAGCTGTTCTCTGCTCACTTCTAGCTCTGCTTCAGTCATGTCTCCCAATGGGCTTGACAGTAAACTGGAATAATCTGTCTAGCAAATGGCCTTGTCTTTAATTAGAAAATCTTTAATGTCTGCAGAGTCACACATGGGTGCCAGAGTTTGCAGCTCTGGAATGTAAGTTCTGTTGACTTGCTGGTTTTAGGTGTAAAGTTTTAAAAAAATTTTCTCTTGAGCCTTAGGATAGTAGTATCCATTGAACTCTGGTAGCAGATATTCATGAGTTAATTCTGGCCAGAAAACCACCCCCTCTAATTTATATTTTTACACCAGTGAAACACTAAAAAAGGTCTCCATTTTCTCATCTTCATCCCCAATGGCCAGCTGTTTATTTTCATGGTCTCTGTACAAGTGCTAATGCGTTTTTTTGTTTTGTGTTGTGTTTTTCTGGTTTTGTCCTGTAGTTAGGTATCCTGAGCCTGTTTGCTCTGTGTCAGGCATTAGCTTTTTTCCTGTTAATGCCATGCTGCTCCTGGCTGTAGCTTTTGCGGTCTGGCTGCTGCTGCCAGGTTTTGCGCATATCATGTGCTGGGTGGCACTGACAGAGCAGTATGTGACTCTGAACTGCAGATGAGAGAATCTCTGATGAGAGATTCTTTAGGAATTCTGTGACGAGCCAGAGTAGAAACCATGGAGGCTTCTTGGTGTACCTTCCCAGTCTCTCTCATCCCTGTTCATCCTGTGTTATGGGAACCTACCTTGCTCCAGGCTTCAAAGGAGCCGTGTCAAAGGGCAGGACCTTGGGTGAGTTCTTTACCAATAAAGCTCCTGAACTTTTTTCCAGTTTTGTAGGAACTAGAAAAGCATTAACCATAACTTAGCTTATGGGCTTGTAGGGGAGAGACATAGCCCAAGCCTAGATGGACCACCAGTTTCTTGTTCCCTTTTTCATTCCTAAAAATTGTTGCTATATATTGTAGGATGAGGAAAGGATTGGCTTCTTTCCAGAGGCTAGTATTCCCAATTATGGGAAGCATTTCGTGGAGAAAGATTGTTGAGTTGTGCAGAGAAAACTATTAATGAAGTAAAACAGCTTCATGAGAAGCAACACTTAGTGCTTTGTCTGTGGCGGAATCAGTCTTTTATGAAAGACTTTGTGTTCCCTGATTGATTTATTTATTTATTTTTCCATTGAATGAGCAAGATTGTTTAAAAAGGGTGGTGGGGAATGTCACTTGGGAAAAGCCCCCTCCTCTACTCACTCATCGATTCTTATAACATTAAAAAAATTAATTTAAATTGCCACTTTCCTCAAAATGAAGTGTAAAGCTTCCATAGTTCTGTTGTTTAATTTCCCAACTGGATATGAAATTAAGGAAATTGTAATTGTTTGACCTCTCGCATCAGGGAGTCTAGGTATTTTTTCGTCTGTTTCACCGGAGTACATCTATATGAGAATAATGGCTTCCCTAGAGACTCCATTTCTTGTAAAATACAATCTAACGAATTAAAATACAATCTAATGAATTAAAATATATCTCCTCTTCTTGGTGGTTTCTCATGCTGTGACCTGACTTGGGTTTGAGTCCTGTTGAATTGTCTGAAGGCTCTCGGCATAATTCCTCCTACTGAATTGTTCTTCCCGAAGTTTGCCCATTGGTTTCATCCTCTGGCTTGGGTCGGTTGTCTTTCTTACACGGTTCATTAATTTTTCCTCACTGAGCATTGCTAATGTGCCTTCCACAAACTTGCAGCTTTTTGAGCTTTGATCCAGGAACCTTTCCAAAATCAGCAAAAACAACTAAAGAAGCGGGACTTTTTTTTTTCCTCCTCCTTTCTTTGTGTCCTTTGTTACTGAAGAGGACTGCAGATATTTAGTACCATTTAAAGCCAGACAAAAAAACTCCTCTCATTTGGTGATTTCTGCAAAACACCAGTTGATTATTGTTGGCAGAGATATCACACTGGAAAGGACTAGCTGTTCTGTGTGGTTTTGAGGCCAGAATACTGCTGGGATTGTCCCTGCTGGCTGGGTGGAGCTCACTGGGTACCTGCCTGAGAGCCACAGTGTCCTCATGCAGCAGATGGAGCTCTCTTGGAGGGAGGGAATAAGTTGATACCAAACAAAACTCTTGTCTCCCAAAAGGTAAAAAAATAAATTGAGTATTGCTGAGAAAGCAGCAAATGTTGGTCTTGAGATCTCTGTGCTCTGTCTATCTGAAAAGATGGATGCAAGATTTTTCAGGGGATCTAATGTACTGCCTTTTAGAAATCATCTGGGTATGTCAGAGTGTGAAGTAAGGGAAAATTCAATTCAAAATTTAAAAAATGCATTCATTTTGAGGGCTCTTACAGAGAAATTTTTGTCCGAAAATCAGCACTGGGAGAGATGGAAATGGAGGCTGAGCTGACTTGCCACCAGAATAACTGTATTTTGCTCTTGAAGAGAAAAGGTGAGCAAACATCAACTTCACCGATATATTTAGCACTCGGTGATTGCAAGGATGAGTTCAACTGGATCCATAATCCCTTGCTTAGCTCTTATTTCCCAAACAGGCCACACAAGTGGTCTCATGCACACCCATAGCAGCTGGTAAAACAGCTCCACTTGCGCAATGGAAGAAGTTGGCAGGAGAGGACTGTCAGGAAGGTTTTGCCAGGATTTCATGGCAGAGAGGTGATTTTGCCAATACCACACAAAAATTGGTCCAGATCTGATCAGAACTCAGGACCTACTCTGTCTCATTTCAGGTATTAGAAGCTCTGGTTTATGTAGCTTGTGTATCTGAGCTCTTAATATGTAAAAATCCTTGAATTTATTTCCCTTTCTCCAATCCCATTGCTTAAAAGGACAGGAACTTTTCAGCGAGCCCCAAAGAAGAAAGTGACAAAAAGGCTAGCTGTGGTTCAGGGCAAACCCCTCCATCTCAGGCTGGTACAGGAGGCTCCCAGGAGTAGGGTGATGGCAGGGGTGCTCTGTATGCTGCCAGACCACAGTGGTGTGTGCTGAGCTGAGCTGAGCTGAGCACGGGAGCAGAGCCCTGCCCGTGTCCCAGAGGCAGCTGCGAGGCAGCAGCAGCCAGCTCGCTGCCAGCACGGCTCTGGCACCGCAGAGAATCGAGCCCTTTGTATCTAACCATCCAGACCTAATACACTGACATGGTCGGCATCAGATACAGTTGACACATGTATCTCGCTGCTTTGAACAACTGGGAAAGTGTTCTTGGACTGCTTTGCTCTCCACATTTCTACGGAGTTTCCCACTGTCCATTTTCCATAGTTACTTACAGCAATTAACTGGAATCCAGGGCTGTGGCGGCTGCACGCATAGTCTCTCAAACCACACCTGTGGCTTTTTTGTGTCACACATAATTCATGACTGAGTGACACTTCCTGCCTTGTCATCTTTAGTCCTGGATGAATGAATGGTGTAGCTAAATCAGCTTAGCATCGGACTAAAGTGGTGGTTCATATTTAACTGTGGCTCTTGCACAAGTTGTGCAGAAACTTATTTGTGTTGGTATGGCTGGGTGTTCACTGGAGGCTCCAGGAGCTCTTTTGATATCGGATCCACTCACAGCTTGCATGTCCTGCCTCAGCTTTATTTTCCCTTCCAGAGGCATAGATACTGCATGAATCACTCACTGCGTCTTTGCAGAGGCTCCAATGGGCAAAGGTATTTGTGCTGAAACCTCACCAGGCTGTAATTAATCTGTAGACGAAAGGAAATGGTTTTGTGACAGCTAAATGAAGACCAAATAATGCGATGTGATGAAAGGTATGCTCAGCAGTCAGATTCAGGATCTGAAGTTATATGAGTTGAGCTTTATGGTGAGCTGAAAAGTGTTTGAAAAAAGAATTGCCTCAAGTCCCACTTATCAGCGGACAAAGCAGAGGAAAACCTGCATGTAATTATATATTAATATGCAGAAAAGTGAGAAGAGATTAAAAAAGTTACACCGTGTTATTCCTTGTATTTGAAAGCATTTGGGAAACTTACACATAAACTATAT
This sequence comes from Anthoscopus minutus, assembly GCA_013399455.1. Taxonomy (NCBI): domain Eukaryota; kingdom Metazoa; phylum Chordata; class Aves; order Passeriformes; family Paridae; genus Anthoscopus; species Anthoscopus minutus. Next base: position 320,837 of record VWYI01036672.1, on the reverse strand, counting down.
GTGAGTGCTGTAAACAAAGGCATGTGCTTTCTGCATTAGATCTGTGAGATCAGTATATGTGCCAGTGAACATGCTGTCTTTTCTTTGGGCTTTAGTTATGCTGAGATAGATATCTGAAAACCTTAACAAAAATACTGCAGACTTTTGTAAATTAGGCTGAAGAGTTTGGTTTTTTCTCCATCCCCCCACCCCCCCTCCCCAGTTTGAAATGTTTTGCAGAAGGAAAGAAGTTGCTGGTTATCTTGCTTGAAAGTTAAATATTTCTCCAGTGAAAAGTTTGAGGGTCATCTTATTGTTTGTTTTTAAAGAATGAAGTAATATTTTAAAGTCATGTTTCAACTTGTTCATCATCAGTTACTCCTCTGATGCAGGTTCTCTCATATTACTTCATGTGTAGCTGGGGTTGATTTTAGCAAAAAGGCCCAGTGGTACATGTGGCAGCTTCTCTGTAGTTTGCTGGCTCTGACCTCTGGAGTAAGCACTCAGACTGGTTGATGCTGAACATTTCAAGCAGCAGCAGCCGTGAATCCTTAGCTAAATCCAAAGCATTGAGATTTTTCATCTCCAGTTCTGCAGGATCACAGAATCCCAGAAATTTCAGGTAACAGAAAGCAGAGTGGGGGCTCTTTGTCCCCAGCCTCCAGCCCCTGTGTGGGGCCTGCCACCAGTGCTATGTGAAATTGGTCACGGTTTGTCTAGTGGGGTCTTGCAAAAACCTCTTTGGAAAGTTATGCCTCAGCCTCTCTGGGTGACCTGGTCCAACACTGCATGATCTTCCTGGAGAAAACTTTTCCGAACATCCAGCCTGAACTCTCTAGGGAGTGTTAAGTCATTTGCCACTACCAGAAAAGGTTTGGCTTCATTAGAGTTACATTAGATCATGTATACATGCTTATTTTCTGTTTTATCCCCATACTTTGATAACAAAACTGCAGTTAGACTGTATGTAAGATAAAACCAGATTAGGATTACCAAATTTTAATGAAATCTTAATTTCACTGGAATTTCACTAGTTATCATATGATAACTATACCTTAGCAGCATTATACTGTGACAGTATTGTTATTAGGACTATGATTGCTTTCATCACTATTTATCTCTATACACAACAGGAGCATACCATTTCAGGTTGCCATCCCTAGTTTTGATAGCAGAAAGCAATGTTTTTTATGACTGGACAGAGTTGCATACTGGTAGGAGAACGAGTTTGATTCTCTTATGACTTCAGCATCATCAACAAAATGATCAGGTACTGTAAATTTGCATTATAATTATGATGTCAGGAACAATATAACTTGGTTTTCAGGTTGACTGAGAATATGCCCTGGGAATTTGGAGGAAATATATTTTCCTCATTTGGAAGCTGAATAAGTCCTAACAGAAATATTTCAAGAATATTTATGTAGTTCAGTGATGTTATACTCAGCAAGTATTTTATAAATAGCTGAAGTTTTAAGACCGGAGCATCTCATTTTTAGTTCCCATTTTATTTACTTGTCATAAATGAACTCAGGACTCTGCACCTTTTGTTTTTTTGGTTTTTTTTTGCTTCAATATGATTTGCATCCTACACACCTATAGCAATACTCACTTTTCTCTGAGACGGAAATTACTCATTCAAGGGAACAGGTTGTAGATAACGTGAATCTTGAGAAATGAATGTTGAAGGAAAAGCTGTGTTTCAGTACTTTGGTTAAGACATAGGACAGTGTTTTCAGAGAGAGAAGAGAATAGGCTGCTGAAATTTTAGACACTCTGGAATACCTTGTATGTGTAGAGAGGGCTACATATCTTAACTACTTGTGGCTGTATATATTTAAAGCATCTTGTCATGGGCGTCCAAAATCCTCTAGAAGCGAACAAAGGCGATACCTGGGTAGCTCTGATAGAGAAGATAATCCAGAGCCATACAGGACACAGGCTGCTTCTTCATGTCATGTGAAGGAGACTATTCTTCCTCAAACCAAGTCTTTGTACCTCTAGTGACTTAGTGTCAGAAGGGCTTTGTCTTCAAGATCTTTCTGGTTCTTCCTTAAGGAAGGCCTCTCTCAGTTCTGCTTAAGGGGTTGTCCTGGAGGAGGTGGGGAAAGCAAAGGGCACAGTGGTGTGAGAATGATGCCGTCTCTCATACCACAGTGGGTATGTGAGCTCATCTACTGTGATGGGAGGCAATAGCCCTTCCACCGGCAGCTGGTGTTGCTCCTGTTGGTGCTGGTGTCTGATTCCAGTCACCTGCTTTGAAAACAAACAGCATCCACTGGAGCTGGGCATCCTGGCTGTGCAGCAGCACAGCTCTGTGAGTTTTCTTTCTTGCCTTCATGCCTCTCTCCTCTCCTTCCCCCACAGTTCCTCCTATGCGTTCTCTTGTAGACAGCAATATAGGATCAGACTGCTTTTCATTTCCATCACTTTTCCCTGCTGTGACTGAATCTGTTGCAATTAAATTTTAATTGAGATGCACACTGCTTAAATAGACACAAGACAGCTACAGCTATCGCTAATTAATTTTCTTCCAAAATGACAACATTTAATAATTATATTCCTTGTCACTTACATTATTTATACAAGTTTAACTCTGGGAATTTTTTTAAAGACACGTCAGCTGTGAAAGTGCTTTATGGTGTTAATCTCCTGTAAGGCAATTGTGATTAACTTCAGAAGTGGAAGTCTGTTTATGCATTTATTAAAATAGCATGTAGCTCTGCAAGTTTCAGGAAAGACTGAGGTATTTCTACAATAAGGTAACAGTGTTTCTGGCTGCGGTATTCAAACCTAGAGAATCCCTAATGGTAATAATTTGTACTTCTCTGATCAGATGATCTCTAAGCATTTTCTGACTACAAATGAACAAGCCCACACCTTTTGCAGAGATCCTTCTCTGGTTTCTCACTTCACCTGACATAGCACAAAAACATCATCTGCTGCCCCAGCTTGCAAAAGTCCTTGCCCTCTGCTACCTTGCTCTAATACTGGGCAAAGAAAATGACCTTTTTGTATTTTAGTCTGAGGAATCCATCACTGGTTGCTGTCAGACAGGGTGTTGGATGAGTGGGACCATTTGTCTGTTGCGATGTGACAGTCTATAGGCAGTGCTGTGACAATTTGGGGTTTCTGTCCGTGCTTGAATAAATCATTGCTGCCTCATGGCATGACTTCGGTGTTTGCAGAGAGGTGCATCATCATCAACCTCCAAACTTCAAACGCTCACAAAACAGGCAGAAATTTCTCAGGACAGCTGTGAGGAGAATTTTTCCAGCCTCTCCCGTGGGGATGTATGGCCGTGATGTTCCCTCTGCAGAACAAAGGAACTGGCTATTGAAGGTGAGATGCATCAGCCCTGTGGTTTTACTCGCAGATCAGGAAACTTTTGGAACAACTGAGGAATCAGAGAGCCTTTTTTATTCTCAGTTAGTGTCCTGTCTAGGGTGAAAGTTTAAGCTGGAAGCTGCAGCAGAGGGATTTTCTGGGTCAGAGAAATAAATGTAGGAGGGCGGGACAGGTAAGACTTGGATCTCTCAGAGACCACTAAAAGTCAAAACTAGGTGTGAAAAGTGACTGCAAATACCTGGGTGTGCATATTTTCTCTAATAGCATCCAGTAACTCTTTAGGAATCTTCACACCTTTCTGGTCACTAGCACAGTAAAGCTGCTCTGGGAGCAGAGCTGTGGGAAAGTGTGTGTTTGCATTTTTAAGGATGTTGGGGATTAGTACTGATGTTGCAGAGCAGAATGAGTTGGATGATGCAACCCTGTTCCAGGAAGGCTCAACAGAGAGGTTTTCCAAGGATGGCATGAAAAGCAATTGTACTGTGTGCTGCTGTGATCAGAGGAGATTAAGATGGTGTGGGTCTAGAGGGCTGATCAACTGGATATTTGTAACAACTCTGTCAAAGGAAATTTAATTAAATTTGTTAAATGTGTATATAATGAAACTCTTTTGTTGGGCATTTGGGACTATCATGATTATTACACAAATTTCAGCATTTTCTTAATGTTATTTTGATTCATTTTATAGTGAATATATAAATATATATATCAAAATAATTTACCTCTGTATGGTACCTCTGTATCCATCTTAAGATGGATTTGAATGAAAAGCTGTCTGGTCATCTGTTTATCCTCATGTACTGTCACAGCAGCAAAACTGCATTACAGAAGCTTTTCGTTGTCACTTCACTTTATTTTTCTCTCAACTTTGACAATAGCAACAGAGACTGGGCAATATTTATTGCTATTTTGGTATCTGGTTTCTTGTGCGGTGTTGCACTGTGGCAGGGGTAGGTAAGCCAGGAAACTGCATAGAGGATTTTTTAGAAGCAATGGAACCTTTTTGCACCTTTATTTTACTGCATTTCTCAGTCGACTGCAGTTTGTTACCCTCTTCCTAAGAAGGTAGAGCAGTTAATTATTTTTGTGCTTATTGGTAACACAGTTAATTCTTATCAGAGACACAGGTTCAGGCAGCACAGTGGGCTGGAGCAGCAAGCAGTGTGTTCCTTCCAAGTTCTGCGAGCTGAGGTCTGCTCCATTGCACCTGAAGAGACAGGAATCATGTCTTTCTCTAACACAGATCTCTTCCTGTGTGTGTTTTCCCTTTAGTTATTTACACACAATGTGTTTCGCTTTGAGGTCTCGCATGCTCTGTAATTTGCATGTGGTGCTGGAGTTGCAGATGGTTCCTTCCTTCGATTGCCAATTCTCAGTCTGGAACAGAGCTTTAGCTGCCAGCACCCTTGGGTGACTGGGGACTGGAACCCAAAAGGCCACAGGTTTGGTAGAAGCTGTAAGCTTCCTGCAGGACACACACCGTGAGTGTCCGGGTCCCAGGCAAGGGCCAGGCAGCAGCCGCGTGGCCTCGGGGCTGTGTTGTATCCCTGCGCTGATTGCCAGAAGGGAAAGCCTAAACATTAAGGAATGTTCACAGCTCCCAGTCCTGTGTTCTAAAAATCTCAGCGGGCTGCAGCAATGAAAGCCAGCCCAGCACGTGCTTCAGGTCTGTTTCTCTGAAGGCCTCTGCCTGTACATATTCTCTGAAATAAAGAACAATCTTTGGTTACAAGAGTGCTAAGGGAAGACATCTACTGTTTTTTCAATATGCCACTAATGATTGGGGAATGCCCAACAATTTTTTGCTTTCAAAAGATACATTTTCTCTTTTTTTTTTTAAATTAACATTTATAAGCATTTATTAGCAATAAACCTGTGAAGTACTGAGTTTGCAGTGAAGATACTGTCTTCAAAACAGAAAGTATGTTGAACTGTCTCACTTACAATACATTAAAGGCTGGGAAATGCCCAAGAGGACAAGGTGGTACCAAATGCTGGTTTAGATATAAGAAATTCTGTGGTCTTCTATAGCTGGTGACAAGTCCCCCATCCCTGTGCCTTAAGTTCTATACAAGTTTGGAGTCAAAAGGATGACTGTTGAGATGGGGAAAAAATAGATGTTTAATTTCTTCAGTAGAGAAAAAGCTAACTGTTTTTTTAGTCAAGTGCTAGGTTATGACAGCAATAAAAATGTATACTTGAAGAGGTTTTTCAGTATTTCTAGTGTATAATTTTGAATGTCAAGATTCCCTGATACTGTGTGTTATGCAGAGAGCAAGGGGATATAAGAAGTATAATCTTTCTTTTGGTAAGGGACAAGTGAGTTATGATAAATGGGTTATACAAGTGATTATTCCCTTACAGGAGGAAAAATAGCATTAACTGTGGAGCCCTAATACCTCTAAAAATAGAACAGGTGTATTCACTGGTTCCTGATTTTCTGAGGGCATCTGTTTCTTATATTGGAGACCTGTAATGAAACAGAAGGCAGCCCAAGTTAGTAGTTTCAGTAGTGAAAACTAGTTATGAGACTGGGAGTGGGCAGGTATCTCTGTCCTGTATGACCAAATCCACTCAACACATATTTAGGCCCTGATGGAAGTAAGTGCATATGCATTTGCTGAAGTTTCCTGAAGCCAATGAGATTGAAAGCATAGTGTGGTAGGCTTTGATAGGCTTTGAAAGAGGAGACAATGGCTGAGGCAAAACAAAAGAGCATGCCATCAAAGGGTGTAAAGCAAAGTGACAGGAAAAAAGTGACAAGCTAGGAAAATGTTCTTTGTTCCCACATTCTGAATGGCTGTGAAATCAGCTTTGTACTCATTAGAGCCAATGTAAAGGAACTTGCTGTAAATGAAAATGAATGGGTTAGAGGCTGGTGTTTTGAGTTCAGATGTGTAGGTGAGTGGCAGGAAGCTCAAGGAAGTGCCAAACTCTGAGACACTGTGCAGAAGGAAGAAGCAGGAGTCAGAGGTGGCCTAGAGGCAAAATCTTACAGTGAGGTTGGAGGAATCTGAGGACCACCCCAGGTTTCAAACTTGGAAAACAAACAAGATGCTATCCACTTCTACAGCATTTGGCATCTTTTGCTACCTTCTAACCACAGCCAGACTGCTATGAGAGATATTTGAGAGACAGACTGAAGGTTCTGTGTGGTTGGAGGGGAATTAGGTCCAAACTAGGTCAATCTGACAGTAAAATGTAGGTAAGATTCAGTGGAAAGAAAGCCCAGAGGCAACTGGGCATTGAATACAACTTAGCTGTAGTGAATAAGAAGGAAGATGGAATGAGTTATAGACACAAGTGATTTCAGGTGTTTAGAGTGAGGCAGACCAAGGCAGACCAGGAAAAAGAGAAAAGAAAAAAGAGAGAAAAGGCAAGAAGAGCAAGAAAAGTAGCTGTGGCATGGTTTAGAAGACGGTTGTGGAGGAGTGAGGTGATTAAAGAAAGGAGTAGATGAAACGTTAGAAACAGGGAGGGAGTTGTAGAAGGGAGGTAAAAGAGTTAGCTTGTTTTGACTGTTTTCTCGAAGTACTCAACAAGCTTGCATGCAGAAAAAGATACAGATATAGAATGTAATAATATGCATTAATATACAAGAGAAATAATGTACAATAACTGAAAGATAAATTGTAACTGCTTTAGCAAAAAGTTATATATTAGTTATAACTGGTTTACTTATAACTAAATAATAACTATAACTAAAACCAGATACATGTATATGTGTGTATACATGATTTCTCCTGTACAAGAGTTCTGTCCTGAATAATTGGTATGAATCCTTTGCATTTTGTCTTAAACTAGAAAGCATCAAGGAGCCAAAGCAAATAAGGAGACAGTATTTACAGAATCTGCTCAGGCCAGCCTTAATGATTTGAGTCTTATGTAATGAAATAGTTAAAAGAATCTTCTTGTGTCTAGTGGCCACATCTGTCACTGTGCCCTGAGCTCTGGTATAGCCTCTGAAAATCTATTTGGGTTCAACAGGTGCAAATACAGTTTCCAGTGCTTGGGCCCTGGCCTGGCTACCACCAAACACGGTTCTTCTGCTTCATTTGCTTCAACTGCACAGTAGTGTATGCACAACATGGTCCCTAAACCTTTCCCCTGAGCCATGGCAACCTGCTCACATTTGCTAAAACTTCACTGCTGGCCTGTGTTTTGTTCCAGTAAGTTTTGGGGACTTGAGATGTTCCGGCTTGTCAGCCCAGCTTGTTTTGTATGTGAAGCAGACACTGCAGGGCTGCGGAGGACCAGACCTCCTTGTATTCCCAGTCTTCTCTAGCCTGTGGAGAGACCACTACTGGGGTTGAGAAGGGGGGAGTTTCCCCTTAGCTTTTTTAATAAGAGAGTGAAATAAATTATGATGTTGTTTCTTTCTTTTTTTTGATACTGGCATCTGCTTACCAGATCAAGAAACAAAGCGAGTTCTTGCAGGCTACAAAGTGAAGATTGCAAGGATACTTTGTTGGTGAATGGTTTTATAATTTGTCTCAAATCAAAAGTCATCAAAATACTTGTAGCACAGTAGACATAACTGCTTAGCAAAGGAAGGCATATTCTGCAACATTGCTATTGGCAGGACATAAACACCTGTCCTAAGTCCTTATCACAAAAGAAAAGAAGGGAAGTTGGAGGGTTAGTTTGGTTGGCAGCAGAGACAGACATGCTAAAATTTAATCATAATAAATGCAGATGTTTTGATGTGTGAAGGTATGGCAAACCAACTGTTAATAATACCCTGATACATAGGTGCACAGAGGATCAAGGTACTGATCTAGTCTAGCCTTCTCTTTAATACCTTTAGAGGACTTTACTGTACTTACTTAAAGCCATCCTATGCTTAAAACCCGTGTCCTGTGATAAGTCTTTTCTCCTGGAAAAATACCTGAACAATATGTCAGCTCTGACATGCGAGAAAGTCTGGCACCAGCCTCAATCTAGAGCTCTTTTCTGTTGAAACTGGGAGCCTTGTTTATAATCTGAATTTCTCTAGTTTAATTTCTGTCTCAGCCTTTGCAATTGTGTATGTGTTAATATCACTGATCAAGTCATTCTGCAAGTGCCTCTCTGTTGACCCCTCTTTCATTTTTCTCCTGTGTGGCACAGGAGCATTTGCAATTTTCATCTCTCTGCTTGGACTGTGTGTACCAGAACTGCACATACTGTCAATTCAGGGTTAGGCAGAGAGGCATTACAGCCTCCCAAACTCTGTGTAGATGAACTCATATTGCTTTAATCATTTAAATATTGGTACCCTCCATAGAGCTTCTCAGCCACTGTCTGCCCACCATAAACATCAAGTCATCTCCAGTCAGTGTTTCTCAGACAGTTTTCATTTTAATCAGTTATTTTCCAGATGTGTGGCCTTGTATGTGGTTGCTTTAGAACCTATAATCTTTATTTAAGCCATCTAGGCTTGGAGAGCATCTCACTGGTATAAAGCAATCATCTTTACTTACCATGTCAACAGCCATTTGTCACTGACAGGCTTCTTGACTATATTTGTTTCCAGTCCCTGATACACAAAATGATTGTAACTTTACATTCACATGAATGTTTCCACCAGATTCAGTAATACCAGCCAGGAATAATTTGTGTATTAAAGGAGCTATTGCACTTCTTGTTTATTACTCATGTTCGTGGCGTTACAATCTACACAATTAAGGAATCTCTTCTCTTTGGGTCCCTTGGTACCTTGATTAATTTTAATCTTGACATCTTGATTTCTGGCTAAATGAGTGCTCATTTTCACCCTTGTCTTTTGTCATTAGCTTAATACCCTCCTGAATACTTTAGCCTGTCTCTTGAAAGACTTATTTCCATCCACTGTAATGACAGCCAGCCACACTGTAGAGTTTCTTTTCTCTGTAGAAGATGGACCTGCGCTGCTGAAAACATAGGGGCTCTGCCATTCACCACTTACTTAACCGTTAATTTCTGGAAAAATATATAGCCTTGTAACTTGGGTCACAGCTTGCAGAAATGGAATAATCTTCAAAGTATTGATTTAATTCTTCCTCATATAAAATTCCTTGCAAGGATTCTTGGTTGTTCTTGAATTTTTCTTCACCAGCATGCTTGTGTCCTTGCAGACAAGGCTTTGTTGTGGTTAATGGGTACATCCCATATAGCTCTGACTTCTACTAAAGCAGCTGTCAGATATTTCAACAGTTTTGGGGTTTTCAAATGCTACTTGTGAGCATAAGGCTGACCTTGATGACCTCCATAGGTCCTTTCCAACCCTAGATATTCTATGTTCCTCTGAGAAACTCTTCTCCCATTCTCATCTGCATGAATTTTTCTCCATCCTCCTGTTTATGAACTGCCAGCCATTTTATGTGGTCTGCATCCTGCCTTCAGCCGGCAACTGGAGTCTTATAAAGACAATCTGTGGAGTGAATAAAGTGTGGAATAGCAGCCTGTGTGGTGTATGTGTTCAGCAGAGGAAAATGAGCCAACAGAAGTGTTGCTTTTTTGTTTTTAATTACATTCTTGTTTCTTTCCCAGGCTTCTCTCTTCTGCATGCTTACATGTGTGCCTCTGGAGGAGAATTCAACAGTGTGATGAACAGAACTGTAATGTTTAAAAATAAACCAAATTTTGTAATAATGAAACATGTTCTGAAAGAACCTAGTTGCTATAGGGATTTTTGCAAGGAAGCAGTCCTTCATCTTTCATTGCTCAAAATAAAGATATTCATTTCTTGAGCCAAATGAGGGGTTTCTTATCCAAGCTTTGGAGCCTATTCAATGTCATCTGGATGGACTAGTCACTACAAGACATTATTACTCATCCCACCCCTACATAAAGGAAACCTATTAAACTTCAGTGCATGTGGTTTGTATTTGGGGTTTCATTCATGAGAGTTGAAAGTGCCCAAACTACTGCGGCACGGAAGTGAAACCCCGAGAGGATTCTCCTTCAGTCACCACCAAGCCAACAAAACATTCACTTCTCAAAACTTCCTTTGAATCTGATACCAAGGCAGCTCTTTTCCTGGTGGCCAGATCTCCTGTGCAGACCCTTCTCTGCTCTGTGGAATCTGCATAAACATCTCTGTTCAGAATCAGTTTCTGCTCCTCTTGTAGTATGTGCAGTTTACTTTTGTAGTATCTTTTACTGATAAACCTGATGAAAAGTCAATATATTATTAGTGATTTGCAATTAGAGTCTAATTTTGTTATAAACAGTTTAATGGTCCTCCACCCTGGTCTTCATACAGTCTGTCACCCTCCCTGTTTAGCTGTAACCCACCCTGGTATAGCTGCCAAGCATCACAGATGTTTTCTCTGACATGTTAGTTATTAGCAGTTTCTGCTGTTGTTGGAGCATGAAGACTTGATGAAGGGGGTTTTTGGGGGGTTCTATATTGCCTTTTTTATTTTTCTTTTTCTAGTTTGGTGTGCAAAGGTTTCCTGAAATGAAAACAGTACTTCTTCATTAGATACATGTGTGCACACATAGGTGGTATTTGTCTTCTTGGTTCTGTTTTTGGAAAAAGCCCAGACAATTGTGTAACTGGAAATTGAAAACTTATTTGGATTTACATCAAAAGCACAAACTTAGATGCTTTGCCACAATTCTCTCACTCTTACAACAAAAGCAAACAAATTAAAAAAAACCCAAGTGAAGATTCATGGACCAGTTATAATGGTGACGCATCAATTTTGAGCAGTTTTTGTTTACCTGGTGGCATCCTCCCATATTTTTTGCAGCATGTTAATGCAGAGTCTGAATGCAGGAGTGTCTTGATTATCTCCTTTGGCGGTTGTTCACATGTCGGAATTTGCTTAGTAGAAATTTTCTCATGATAAGACATGTAGGATTGGTTTTGTAAAATTACAAGCATGACTTTGTTTTCCTGTTCTACCACAAAATACTCTTCCCTCCAGCCCCACTCCTCCATCTTCTTAGTTCTTCCAAAGTAAGAAACAAAGATAACTTCTGAGGGAAAGTCAGATACCCCAGCTTGCATGTCTCAGCATGGACCAGTGCTGATTCTGTCTGGCTTTGAGCTTTTATGTCTGTTCGTATGTTTTGATGATGTATTGTGATTGTTTATAACCCAGCATCTGAAAGATAATTTTTGTTCAAGGCTCTAAGGTTGGCAACTTGAGAATATACTGGAAGTGTGGAAACTATTCAAATGTTCTGCTATTTTATGAATCAGACTTGTTTATAATGAAGTAGCAATATTAAAGTAACATTAATGTTTGTGAAAAATAGGAACACCAGGCTAAACCTGAAAAAAATGGCTGAAATGTTAGTTCCTCTATTCAATATCATCTCCTTTCCAAGAAATGCAGCCCAGAAAGTAAATGGCTTTAGAAAGGGAAAAATCATTTATGTTGCAATACAGTAGCCTCAGTGTTGTCATTTGGTGGTGGAGTGTCCTAGGATAGCCTGGCCTGTGGCTGATGTTCCTGAAGGGTGTCTCTCCCACATGTGCTATGCCACCTCTGTCAGCCCTGCCCATGACCAGGGGTCCCAGGGGCTGGCTGCCCCTCTGTGGATGCTGGCATTGCACCCTTGCTGTCCAGGATCCATCAGTGACTGGCTCCTGCTGGAGGCTGTCCTAGGAGCTGTTGAAGGCTGGTTCTTGAGCAGACAGCTGAATATTTACAGACAATCCATATGGTGATAGTTTCTGAGTGCCACCACTAACTCCATTCTCCTTGAGTGATGTAAGTGGAAGGCTGCTGTGGTCAGTGTCAGTGTAAGCAGTGGGGCAGCACTTGTGACTCTTTTTGAGATGCTTTCCTTTCACATAGCGGGCACCCCCTGAAGCAGTAACTTCTTTTTGTGCCTAGGCACAAAGTCTTAGATAATCCATGTACAAAGAGTGATGGAGCAGGCTGGAAGGCTGCATTATTTGAAGCTGTTTGCAGGGCATATTTCTTCTATTAGCGACCCTTCCATTTCACTTTTCTTACCTGTGTCTCTCTTCCCACTATGCCCTGCCTCCCTGTCCTGTCGCTGCCATTAGAGATGTCATGTTGTGCCTTCCCCTGCCCCAGCAGTGCATGTATCTCCATCTCTTGAGGAATTGGGTCTGCTTGCTGTCTCTTGCTTCTTCCTTTCCATGCTTCTCTGTTATCGCAGGATTTGACATTGTTTGTGCTTCATTCACTCATACTCTTCAGTAAGTCTTTTAGGTCATCCCCCTATCCCCGTTTCTGGTTTTCCAGGCTCTTGTCCATGTTCAGTAACTCGCTACTCTTTCCACATCCATCCTTGCAAACATTCCTCCTTCTCTAATGCCCTCTTCCTATCCTGCATTTTTCCTTTCTTTACTTTCCTGGACAGAGTTGTGCCTGAAATATCTCAGGTCTTCTGGGGCTGGTTGGAGGTGATGTTACTACAGTACAGAGAGACACTATCAAACACCAGTCAGTTCTGGGTGCACTTTGACCCCTCACAGTATTGCAGAGTGGCTTCTTCCTCGTGCTTTTGGTTTGCTGTTGCCATATGGAAATGGCAGATGGTGTTGATCAGGAAGTTAATCTAGAAGCGTATCCGTTTCATGCCATACACGAAGGATTCGTTCATTAAACTTAGAACTCTAATTTAAAGCCAATTAACAGAGTGATTTGAAGAGACTTGTTGTTTTTGAAGTTCAAAAGAGATGCTAAGTCTCTGATTTCAGCCTTTGTACATTCCAGAACCTGTATAACTATTTCAGTTTCGCCAACTCTTCTGGGGGTATTTTTTGTCTTTTTTTACTCCCTCTCCTTTTCTTTTTTTTCCCCTATTTTCATTTTTTTCAGTGATACAACCTGCCATGGGCTGTAACTATTTGGTGAAGCTTTGTGAGCACCCAGATTTCTCAGCAATTTTAGCCTTACATTTGGGACTAGGCAAGCAGAACTTGTGTATCTTCCTATCCTGTTTGCTGCTAGCACAGCTCCGTCCTCCCTCCCTTTGGCAGCCTGGTATTACTCCTTGAGCAGGAGTTGGGGTAGGGGGTAGAAAAACAGAATAAGCCCTGAGCAGCTGTGTGCCCTCCTAGCACTGTTTCTTCCAGCATGGGTTTGTCTCTGCTTCCTTTCTTCCCAGAAGCTGGTAGGGACCCACCACAAAAGGTTTCTTGAAGGGAAGGGCCAGGAGTAGCCCCCAGACAGAGAGCTACTGCCCCAGTGTACAGCTCTAATTTCTATGTGCAATCAACCCTGTAGGACTGGCCCAAGCAGACCATACCTAAGTAATGTCAAGATGGGAAACCTGTGTGTCAGGAGGACTTCAAAAGTGATTAGTTCTGAATTAATATTTATGCTGTTTTTACCTGAGGTTGATATTCTGTAAACTGTTGTAGGTCCTTCAGCAGCAGATAGCATGTTTGGATAGTCCCAAGATTTAGTAGTGGCATTTAGACAGAAAAAACTTTCTTTAGTAATTTGAAGCTGTTGCTGATATAAAAGAAAATAGAGAGGTCAAGTTTTGCTGTGGTACAGAGCCTATGACTTCACCGGGTTAACTGCTGCTACTTCCGTGTAATTGAGAACATAATTTGGCTCAAACCCTGGGAGACTGAAAAGGATCACAGCAGCCACTGTATTAAGCCAATGTTCAGAGCAGTTGGCTCACGCTGAATTTCATAAGTAGATCATGTATTCAGAAGGCTTTAGCTGTATGACATAGTCCCCTGCATAAGAAGAGCTGGTGAGATTATGTCCTTGTTTATCTTAACTAAAGCAGCTCACCAGGAAAAGCTATCAAACCTGGGATTGTACCTACATAGGGGTGATGTGGCAGAATTGATTGTCTCCTTGTGGATGCCTGAGCACAAACCTGGCAAGAGCTGTGCAAAGGCTGCCCTTGGTTATCCCAGCTCCCATCAGTCTTGCCAGGAGCCAGCAGCAGTGGAGCTGCATGCTGGCTGTGGTGCTGGTGTCAGCTGCCAGCACGCCTCCAGCGTGTCCCCTGGAGGTGATGCCACCTCACTAGCACTGCTAGGGCTGTGTATGGGGACATCAGGTGGAGATTAACTCAAAATGAGGAGAGGCTACACACTGGTCTGAGAAAGCCCAAAATACTCAAAAAGCAAGATGGCTTCTGGAAGCATTCTTTGGAAATCCCCTTCTGCCCCTACCATGGGACTACCAGGCTTGAAGGTGGCATTCAGGATTGGATCTGTGTCACAGGGTTACTGGCAGTGCCTGCCCTCTGCCAGAGAGGATCACTCCCATGGTGCTTCTTAATCTTCTAGCAGAAGTAGGCAAAATGGGTCATTCATTTTTCATAGAGAAGAAAAAAAAAGTTTTCTGCCCTGTCTAGGGGAGGAGAAGAGGGTTTCCTGAAGAAGGAAATAATTGCATTTTTTTAAAAACAGGTGTGCAGAGAGTATGGCTGATGAGTATCTGTTCATTCCTAAGTGTGCCAGCAGTCCTACTCACACTGATGCCCTCCAAAAGAGACAGGCATTTTTGGACAGCACTTGAGACCATTCCTCAAGCACTTAGCGGGAGGGATTGTTTTATTAGGAAAGTTTACGGCTTCTTGTTTTCCCTCAAAGGCAAATGTGACTTCGTTGTTTTTAATTCTGTTGGGATTTATCCCTTTTAATATGCAACACAGCTGTTAAAATAGCTGGGGTTGTCTAGGGCAAATCATATAGCACTTTCCTTGTTCAGATCTCAGATGGCTGCCTTTTTAGTGTCACTGCAGAATTATATTACAGGGCATATGAATAGTGCTGGTATTAGTGTCAAAATCAATTACCCAGCCCTCCTCTTGTAGAGAAAGCTACAAACCTTAGGAAAAATCTGAGTAATCCATTCTGGTTTTCTAATTCTGAGTAATGACGGAGGGCAGAGAGTTGTGCTTGAATAAGTGCATAGGGTCTTTCTCTGTATAGTCACTCCTAAATGCATGCTCTTTACAGGAAAAAGCAGGCTCCCTGTGAAACCCTTTTTCATGCCAAATGGCTCGCTGCTAAGATTAATCTGTCATTGAATTTATAAATTCTGTGTGGCACAGAGCAGCGGAAAAAGTTTAGCATCGAACAGAAAGCAAAGTATGCATTGCTTAAAAAATGAATGTTGTGCTCCTGGATAGTGTGGATTGACTGCCTCCACCAATATATCTTCTTATACTGGTAATAAAAACACTTCCTTAGCCTTGTGCCTCAAAGGATCTCAAAGCACTTTGCAAATAGGGCAAAGTACTATTTCCTATTTTATGGCTGTGGAAACCGGCTGCAAGAGAGAGGTTAAGCTTTTTGCCCAGGGCCACTGAGGAGACTGTATCAGGTCCATGATGGGGACCTAGATCTCCAGAGTTCCAGTGCTATGTCCTGGTCACACATTGCACCAGTGGTCACCAGCTCTTGGCCACTGCTGTGAAACCTCAGAAGGTGGGATATGAAGTCAGTGTTTGTGCTGCTTTGCTCACTGGTCTCTGTCCTGGTCTGTGGGCAGAGGTGCTGAGCAGAGCAGGATCTGGTGGGAAGGATGCTTGTGTCTTCCTGGGCTGGGATTATGAGCTCTGGCTGTGGGGTGCTGTGAAAGGAAAATTACTTTTGGTTGCTGCTGACCTGGGGAAAAGCTCAGAACTTCATAGTCAGCCTGCTCTGCCCCAGGCACCTTTACAAAGCAAAAATAATTATAGACTTACTACCCTAAATCCTATGAGATTAGAGTAGTTGCATTATTTATTTTTTTTTCTAATCTGGTATTTGAGGATTTACCTGTTTAATACAACCACTTATTACAAACACTTGAATTTTTTTTAAATTCATAATTCATCTGAAAAGGGAGCATTACAGCTACAAAGACCAGATTTTCAAATACAGGCATGATCTCCTGTCACATTCCAGTTGGATAAATGACACATCTGAAAAACTGGGTCCCTACTGAGGTGTCTGTGGCAGGGATGTAGAGATTTTGCTTCAGGCATCTTTGGAAAAAAACCCCATGGCTGTAACCTGCATGTTTCACAGAACAAGTCCTGTTACCAGTTCCTTCCTTCCCCTTGCTGGCTGCTGAGCTCTTCAGTGCCCGAGGATGCTCCCTCAGCCCCGGGGCTGCCTCAGGGTCAGGGTACCCAGAGGAGGGGGGTTGGGGTGCGAGGGCCAGTGTCTGGTTTCAAAAAAAGTGCAAAGCCTTGAAAGGAGGGACTAAGAAGAAACAGGTGGAGGGTTAGTAAGAGAGCCTCTGAAGTTTATTTGCTTAATGAACAGAAGCCCAGGCTGTCAGACCTAGGTCAAATATTCCTGCAGTTTGGGTGTATTTATTTCATACATGGTCTGTAACCCAACCTGATTCCTGGATTAAACCACTGTAAAGTCCTGGCCCCCAGGAACCCATGCCATGTTTGCCATCAAGCCCAGCACATGCCGGGGCAGGACCTTGAGGGGCCACCTCAGTATTCACTGGAGCCTTGTGTCATCAGTAAAGCCTGTAATTGTGGGTCCTGTCATTTCCAATGCGAGCTTTGCAGTTTACAGCTGCAGGCTCTGACCACAGATCCATCACTTCGTTGTCCCATTAACGGGAGCTGTGCCTGAAGGCTCCTGGGATAAGCTGCTCAGGCTGCAGCACCCGGCTGCTTGGTGGGACACCACTCTCCCACAGCCCAGGCACTGCTGACCGGCCTCTGCAACCACCATGCTTCCAGTCCCTGGCAGGGTGGGAATTCCTGAAAGCTTCGTGCTTTAAAGTTTTTAGGAGAGTTTACCTTTCAGTCCAGTATGTTCAGGAGTCAGTCAGTCCTCCAGAGCAAAGGAAGGGAAGTTTTTAATTGGCACAATGGCAATAAAACTACCCGCACACACAAAAAAGTTTTCTGGTTTCCCAGATATTCCCCCGATCCCACTAATTCCAGTGAGGTAAACAGCCAGTGTGCTCCAGAGTATTTCAGGAGCTGAAAAATTTGCATTTGAAAATTTGCATGTGAGAAATTGCAGATCTGCATTAAAATTAGAAAGGAAAGAGGAATTAGCAGTGGGTTTTCCCAAGACCAGCCTGAGGCTGGTAGTGCCAGGTAACTGTGCTGGTTATGTGCAAACAGGAG
Source organism: Anthoscopus minutus (assembly GCA_013399455.1). Lineage (NCBI taxonomy): Eukaryota > Metazoa > Chordata > Aves > Passeriformes > Paridae > Anthoscopus > Anthoscopus minutus. Next base: position 303,497 of record VWYI01036672.1, on the reverse strand, counting down.
TCAGGTGGAGACATGTGAAATCAAACAAGTTAAAATGAGGGGAACAAAAGTATTTGCATTCAAAAACAAAGTATGCCTCTTCATTTAAGAGAAACCCTGTTTTTACCCTAAATTTGGGATACCCAAATGTTTACTACTGGGAGACCATTAAAGTCTGAATCATGCAGAAAAAATGGTAAAGCTGACAAAAACTTCAAGAACTGCTATGTTTTATCAATCTAAATTTAAAAACTCCGGTTATTTGTACTTAGGTGTCTTGTTTTGAGGATATTTTATGGCCTTTAATTTACCATTGGTAGTGGAGGTAGAGCTGTAGCTGATTTTCAGATGCAATTGATCAGGATAGAAGAACTTTTCTGGGAGAGAGAGGGATTGATATTTGTTAGACCTCACCAGTGAGAACTTGATGGAATGTGGCAGACCTGCTGTGGTTTATCTGTAAGAAACAAAAACCACTTTAAATATATGTTGGAAATTTTATTGGAAATATTTAACTGAGTTTTTTCTTAGGATGGTCTAGGTCATGTATAGGATGGACAAATCCATTTTATGTGCACTAAATATTTGCATCTCACCTATCCTATAACCCTGGGAAGCCTTTTGGACCTGCAAACTTTACTGTGTAGCCCAAGCTTAGCTGGGCATTGTGTTTTGGTCCTGATCTTTGCAGGTCTCTGAAAACTCCCAGTCCATTACATGGTTGTGGCTTTTGTGCCTGTGACTGCTGGGACTGGCTGCACTGCTGGAGTTAGGAACCCAGGAATTTTTTGCTGCTTCCCATTTGCTTTTGAACTCTGACAAATGATCTTCCGCTTCACGGAGCTGATTTTTTCTGTTTTGTGAGTGGTGACCAGAATCTGGTTTTGTTTTATGTCCTGTAGGGTTCCTGAGCTGGAAGATGCCTGTCTAAGATGGAAACTTCTGCTTCAACAGCTGCTGGGAAAAAAGAAGGGAAAGGTGCTGTTCTGGAGGGGAATGGCTTTACAGAGACGGGGAAGAAACCCACTCCTTTAGCAGCAGCGGGAGCAGCAGTGGCACAAGGAGGTACTTTATGTTTTCCACAATTTGAAAGCAGCAGGGGTGTTTTTCATTAGACTGTAAGAATTTAATAAGTATGGTGGCATCTGTCTTCCTGTGAACACACTGAATTTATTGGGGTTCTTAGCTGTCAGAGGAACTGGAAGCTGTGTCACTGCATGGCATCTAAACATGACTGATAAGTCAGCACCACTCCCAGAGAGCTGGGCTGGGATGAGGGAGAGGATGAGTGGTGAAGGGTGGCTGTGGGGGTGTTGGGGCATCCCATCAATGCTTGTCACCATCTGACTGGTGCTGTGTAGTGTTAGCAGCACTGTGCCCTCCTCTCCTCCATGGTGGAGTTAAAGAATGGCTGGTGAGGCTGGCTGAGATGGGGAGCACCTCATTATCCTGGTCAGGAAGGGGTGTCGTGTGCCAGCTGTGATCCTGCTAATGAGCTAAAGAGACTGCATGGTCTTCAGACATTGCTGCTGGTATTTCATGGTTAGAGAGGAATTTGGGAATGTCTAGACCCAGTTCAAGAATGTTTATAAAGAAACCCTACATTTGTGCCGTTCCTGTTAAAGTCAGTGTGTTAAGCAAGATTTTGGTCTTGCTGCTGTTGAAGTTAAATGGGAAGTTCTTGTGGACACCTGCAGGCATGGAGCCATTACTGGTGGGTATAACTCTGGTGTGCAGGTGAACATGCAGGCATGTTGCTCCTGCCTGCTTTTGCTCACTCTGGCAGGCAAAACTCACCCCCATCCCTGGCATACATGTGCTGGTGGATCTCCAGAGCAGTGCCAGGGCCCATCACGCTGCCACAGCTGTAGGCAAGGCTGTGCCCACTTGGGAGCCACCATAGCTGCCCTCGCTGGTGACTGGGTGCCCTCCCTGGACAGGGTTATAAGGATACAAACTTTGAAGGGGCTGCACCAGTTCAGATGTGGCAAGAGACCTCAGCTGTGAAAACTTTGCAGGCAGCTTTTTTTTTCATTTTTGAAATGGACATTATTGCTAGCTAGAGTCTAGGTCAAAATGAATCTGTCCCCTCCCCTTCCTTCACTGCAGGGTGATTTTTCATTGGCCCAGGAGAACAGAAGGACTCTTCTGTGGTTTCTCTCTTTCTTACATAGATTGTCGGGAGAGTTTGAGTTTTTTGTCACCTGAGTTTTGAAGATAGCTTCCAACCAAAAAGGCTTAAATCTACTTTATTTCTCCTTTTTCGTAAACTTTGCTATTCAGGTTTCTTTTTTCAACTGACCTGTGATTCAAATGCACAGAATAAAGTGGGAGTGATTATAATATATCATATTAGTTCATTTGTTTGATAAACTTTTTCTTGAAAGCACCCAGAAAATCTTTTACAGAACTGTTTGGAAGAAAACACAGTTTTGTGGTCCTCGATGGATCTGAGCCACTTTCCTTGTGAACACTGCACAAAGTGGCAGAAAGGAAAGCTGGCCATGAAGCAGAAATAGGGGGGACAGCAAGGTGCAGGAGTTTGGCATCCCTCAGCAGATCCCTGAAGAAGGAACAGGCTATAGGAACTACTGAGGCAGCCCACTTGAAGTATCTCAGTGACTGGCAGACCTGAAGGGTTGATTTGCCCCAACATGGTCCAGGCATGTGCTAAAATTCACAATCCATAGATGTGCTGTTCTGAATAAATACCTTCTCCCCACTTGGAACTTGTCTTGGGAGTGCCTCCACTGAGGAAGCAGTCAGAACCTTTCCAGAAATCCAGACAAGGATGCCCAGAGGTGGAGTGTCCATCAGCCCATTTGGCATCCCTGGAGACCTTATTGGTTTTTAAGCATCCAGGATAATATGTTCTGTTAGCAGTGTGCTCTCACCTTTTGGAAAAACTGATTTATGGGCTCAGTATTTCTCCTTTTATTAGGAGGAAGCAGAGAAATAAGTTGAGGATTATTTTTCAAATATATATTTTTCAAGTAAGTTTGAAGAGGTCAGGAGAATTGTGATGAAAGCATTGTGTAATGAGATGTAAAGAGTGAAATCTATGTCATGCTGTGAAGAAAAGTGCTCGTAAATGACCCAAAATGGGGAGCAGTGGAGCAGCATGTGGTCAGACACTGGTCCCAGGACTCTGCAGGTGATGCACGTGCTCTTGTGGTTTGAAGGGCTTTCCTTTGAGCCCTGGCTAGACATAGCACAGGCTCCTGAAAGCGAGCAGCATGCTTGTGCATGTGCTTGGAAGTAGAAAAATTAATACAAAGTTGTTTTCTAACATGAGTTAACTGCAAGGTGTGATTTAGCAGGTGATAACAAAAAGGCTGGGCAGAGATGAGACTCTGCTTACATGGTGTTCATGCTAATATACCATGTTTGATTCCCTAAACTAGAGTAATTACTCACAACAGGCCAGAACTACGAGTATTTATGCTCATATTTTTACAGAAGAAAGCAGTTGAAGCTTGGAGATTAATTAGGAAGTTCAGCTTGAGGAGGGGATCAGCTTTAAAGGGTGGGCCTCTGAGCTCCCCACCCTGCTTTGAGGCCATATGAGCAAGTCTTTATTCTCATCCAAGACAAGCTCTTGATTTCATTTATTGCAGAGGTTTTACTCTTTGTACTAGCACATGAGAAAGTGGCAGTGGGGCTCAGCCAGTGCTGCAAATCGCCAAGCTTCTCTCCAGAGCCAAACAAATGTAATTCACAACACATTTCTTCCCCTTTATTCTACTGAGTCACACAGAAGGAATGCCATCATAGCATGTTTTGCATGTTTCTCAGATCATAAGGTTTTCTTTTTCACTTGTAGGAAGTAATAGATTCATGAGGTTTTATTTCTAATTAGCTGAAGGAATAAACTGAATATTAGTTAAATAATTGAAGATTAATTATTTAATTATATTATTATTTCGACTGTGTCATTATAAGATAATATGTTCAGTATGCATTTCTAGTTCCCTTGCTTTGGCTATTTGTCCCAAATGTTTCCAGCCTCTAACAAATTAAGTTATGGCTGTAGAAAGAGATCAATATTGTTGATGCTGGTGGTAGAGAAGAGTCCTTTTTGCATCCCATATTTTTAGTCTTCTGAAGCTGTCATCTTAAACATCATCTGTGACAGTTTTTTATAGTAACTCATTGATCAGATGTTCAGAAATTGGCCTCACAGATGTGACATCAGGGAAGTCTCTCCTAATTTTCTATTTTTCCATAAATCGTGTTGGCCGAGGAGTCAAAGCTCCTCTTTTCTCTTGCAGTAGGAGCACATGTGTATGTGTTACTGAGATGGAAACTGTTTAAAACGACAGTATGTAGGAACTATAGACAAGTTAGATCTGCAGAAGAGGCTCTTGGTTTTATTGTCTCTTCTTCTAGAAGGGCAACTTGTAAAAATTTGAGTTCAGAAAACCCTTGTGTTGAATGCAAAGTCCATATTGTTGTGTAGGGTAGGAGGATTTGGTGCAGAGCACCAAGAGTGAGGCTCGGTTGTGTCCTTCAGGCTGGCCCTGACACATGGCTCTGTACCTACAGGCATGAGGAAGCCCAGGCACATGGCTGTAGGGGAAATAAAAATGAGCCACTCTTTCAAAGGCAGAGATATTTAGGAAGATAGTTTTCTCATCTTGTAATAAAAATTAAATACAGATTCTCCTAAATGCTAACTGCCGGACTTTAACGAGGCCCAGAATGCACCTTTCCTGCTCACCCCACCCTCTGCATGACACAAACTCCAAGTTCCCAAATTGATGGTGTTTATGTTTGAAACATTTTTCTGATGTCGGGCTCTGTCAAGACTAATTTTAGCATTTCTAAAGCTGGGTAAAAATACAGCCTCATTACTTTGATGTCAGAGCATAGTTTACTATTAGTATATTCTGGGGTTTATCATTTTAGTCATGTTTAACACAGCTACAGCAGGCGTGCACCATTAAATCTGGCTTATTTTACATTCCTGTCCGAAATTATTTATTTGGAACAATTTCCTCTCTATCAAAAGACACGGCTAATGCTGAGTTTTAATGTGTTATTTACACACAAAATAACCTATTTACAACTCAGTATCTGCCGCAGGGAGAATGAATGGGGCAGTGCTCCCTTCATCCTGTTGTATCTGAGTTTAACAATCTGGATTGCTAATAGAACCATTTATCACGGGGTGGTAATTTATTTTATGTTAGCTGCACAGGTCTCCCTGCCTCTGATCTATGGAAATACTTTGTATATAATGAAGTTCAACAAGTCATTTGGTGTAAACATGGGGAAGCCAAGCTGCAGAACTAGTAGGATTCTGGTGGTGCTTTTTTTTTTCCCAGGAGGTAACGACTCTCCTCTGATATTAAGGCTTCAGTTGATGAAATACAGCTCTTTGCCCTGTGTGTGCTGTAAAGGCAGAGTACAGGGCTTTTCTGCAGTGGATCAGAGATTGGGATGGAGTTTGGTCACTTGATTTATGGCCTGGCAGGAATGCTTAGTTCTGCAGAAGTAGCACACTCAGCCCTTTCATAGGCACAGGAGAAGGGCAGGGAGCACCTCCCATCGCTCTCCAGAGGTCTTCCGTAAGCAAGCCCCAAGTGGCATTGGCAGGGAGTCCTTATGCAGTTCAGCTTGTCTTAGTGCTAGATTATGGGAAGACCATGTAAATGAGGTGGAGGAAATGCCAGCATCCCAGCAGACCTCAGCACGCTGAAAAAATACGTAGTTTGTGTGGCCCAAGACTGAGACATATTAGAATGAGAGCAGCCCCAATGAAGTCATGTCCTCTGTCCACCCTGAAGGAGCAGGAATCTTCTTAAATAATGTTTTTCATTCAGTTCACATTTTCCTGGAAAAGGAACATAACCAGTACAAGCACATTCTTAGCTTCCCTGCCCTGCACTGCTTTGCTGTGTACAGCTTAAAATGCTGAGAGATGTGTTCAATAGAAAAGCTGGGATTGGCTCCAGGGGGAAAGGGGGTGAGTGGTTAAAAATGAATGATGGGAAAATCCTGTAATTCAAACTGAGAAATTCTCCTGACAGCCACTGTCTATTCTCATGCATCTACTGCATAGAGTTCAGTGGCCCCCACCTTGGGTAGGGCTTCAGCGCAGGGCTGCCACAAGAGCAACAGCAATCCAGAACTGTATTTCTTCTTTGACTGTTTCTGTCAGCCTTTCATGAAACTAGTTCTGTTGGGTTCTAAAGTGTATTTCTTTGCTACTATAGCCCTTCTGAGTGGACAGATTGCCTACAGTCTGTTGTGTACCCACTCATGTCCTTTTGGGCAGCTGGATGTTTCAGATGCTCAGACTGGTGCAGTGCTGAGACTGTTCCTCAGTCACGAGATATCAAGGACAGTGACAAGTTTGCCAGCTTTGTCTCATGCTGGTCACCTGACACCTGCACTTTGGGATAGTTTAGAAGGATTTATGTAGAGATGGATGAAGTTAAAGCCATGCTGCACCATTTTTGTTTCGTGAGCAGTATCTGGTGTGTGGGCCTGGAAAGAGAGCACTCTGGGAGCAGCTGGTTTAGTTCTTCAGTTACAATGGCAGAATTTTGATAATTAAGATTGCTAAAAACTGTGCTACAAAAGCGTATCTTTTCTCCTGACTGCACTTTCTTTTATCCACAGCTTGCAATGCTGTCTCCTAGTTTCTTCTTTAAAAGTGTCACTCAGTCCAGGTAATCCTTTGCTTTGCTTAAATGAGCAATTGGAATTTGACTTCTTGGTTGGGGTTTTTTTTTCCTCATGGGGGAACCTCCTTGCCCAAGCCTCTCTACTGACTTTGTGTGGTAGCCAACCCTGTGGGCAAAGGTTCGACCTCAGAGTGGATATCCATTAATGTTTACAGACTTTTTGGTTCAAATTGTGTAGCCGTTAGATGATGCAGCAGCTGTATGGTTGGACTCGATGACCTTAAGGGTCTTTTCCAGCCTAAATGATTCTATAATTGATAACATCAGCTAGCATTCCCTGATTGTATACAGCTCCCCCACACTGTTATAGCAAAAGTTCCTATAATTTCAGCTCGTTAGAGAAGCAAAGGTGCTTTTGAAGACAGAGTAATTTTGTCTTATCCCTAAACACACTGCAGTTTTGTATGCCAAGTTGAAACACTTTTATGACCTTAAAATAGAAAAAAATATTCATAGGCTGATTGTGACATCGGTGATCCCAGCCATTAAGTACCACCTGGAAGACGTTTGTATTTTTTTGAGTGTATTATATTATCATTAATAAGAGTTTTAATATTAATCGCTTCCACATTTCTATGATTTTGTAAGCTCCAAAAGTTTATTCTGGCAAGTACTGATAAGTCTTTTTTGGGGACCCAGCTTAGACTTCATTAAAGTGCCCTTCAGAGGGTACCTAAATACAACCTTTTTAACTGATGCTAAACTTACCTATTGTGGACTGGTCAATTGTGGTCAAGTAAGAACATCCAGTGGTGATAATGGATTATCCCCTAGATTGTCTCCTCTGCCAGCACATCTCCATAGATTGATTTTTTAATATCTCTGGCCGCTTTTTGCCTGGACATCTGTGAATTTGCACAGATTTTATAAATCAGTTCTCCCAACACCAGCCATTAACCATGGTATTTGATGCATTTGTTATAATCATGGGGGGATTCAAAGGATGGAATTATTTTGTCTAAAGTTGTCTGCCTGAGTGTTAGGTGTCTAGTCTGGAATGCTTTTGCATTAGGCTGGAGTGAATCATGTTGTGTCGATGCCTGCTTTATTCCCTTGAGGGCTTCATGCCTGGTTTAATGTTAGGTGGAAAAATCCCAGTCTTCCCAGCCTTGCTAGAATTGCAGAGTGGGGTAAAGAGAGGAATCAAGGTGGGACAAGATTAATACTTTAAAGCCTTTCATTTATGTTCATCAGTCCATAGCTTGATGAGCAGTCTGGGAGCCCTGACTGCCAGCTCTGAACTGTAATCTCACCCCATGGCTTCTCAAGTTTTAGGCAAACTCAGCACCCAAATATCCCCACAGGCAGGGGAGCTGCTTCCCAGAGCTACTCCTGCTTTACACCAGCATTAGCAAAACTAGTGTTTTAACAGCCCATTCAGAGAGATGGGAAATTTAAAATCCCCACTAAAAATACAAGGGAAAAAACCATAGTGAATTCTCAAGGCTACAAAAAGCTCTTAAAAATAATGCAAATGGAGGAAGGCTATTAATGCAAAAGTAAATAGTTATGTTAAGGGAAACAACTAGAGAGGCCAATTGTGTAAATCACTTTAAGGGGAACAAGCCTTAGATAAAATCCATCCTTTTATCACATAGATTAAGTCTAGCTTTGGATGCTAAATAATTGATAGGGTTTGGCAGACCATTCCATGGCTGCCTGCACAGAGCAGTGGGACTGCTCCTGAGGTCAGACAAGTGGCAAAGAAAAATGTTCCTAGAAATGTTGTGCATCCAATACCAGCACCAAGAAACAGGACTTGTATTCCCAGCACCTCCTAAAGAATTTCTGCATGGCCTTGAGAAGGCATTCATAGACCTCACAGTGAAAAGAGGACTTGGCATTGTTCCTCAGCTTGTTAAACTGCCCCCATGAAATCAGATTGTCTGTATTCATGGTTTCATGTGGTGATGAGTGAGATGCAGAGGCCTGAGAGGACACAGCCTGTTCTATTGCATTATTTTTATTATTTTTTATAATTAGAGAAGCTTAATTGTGCTGTCTAGTGGCTTCTGGGGAGCCCAGGGCTTGTGGGGGGATTTCTTGCTTTGTGCAGCCCCTACACTTCAGCATCTATCAGCATATGAACATCCTGGCAAGACAGGGAGATGCCATTGCTCCCATTCTGCAGAAAGGAAGCAAAGGGGATTTTCTCCAGGGCCAAAGTGGCTGAAACAGGTTGAGCTGTTTTAGAGGGATGTCAAGAAGTGATTATCTCCAGGACTTCAGAAGTTCATATGTGATGTACATGGGACATTCATGATAGTACAGAGGTCTTAGCCCAGGTTCCTTGGTCCACCATATCCACTAGCAAGCCCTTCCTCTCTCATGATATGCCATGTAATCATGGTCAGATGACTCAAATCCTCATGCCCATCTGCCAAACGGAGGCGTTGTTTCTTTCCCTTCAGGAGAGCTGAACACAAGTTGTCTATGCATCATCCAGAGCCTCTGAGAACATCACGATGCAGCAGTCAGCTTCATTCCTCTTGGTTGCATAAGGGTATGAAAATACTCAGTAGCACAAATAAGTTATCACTGAATTTAAACTAATTCAGCAGTGGCTTTGTTCAGTACCTAGCACAGTGGGCTCATAATTAGGGGCTACAGATTTTCCAGAACCAAATGAGAAAAAAATTACAGAAACCTTAAATTCTGAAATAAATTGATATCCCATGAATTCTGTGTGGGGACTATGCTTGACAGGATGAGTTCTCTGATCATAATGGTAATGACAGAGAATAAAACTTCAGCCAAGATTGTAAATTTAGCTCTTGAAGGAATGAAGGGGATATAGTATTTTCCTGCAAACTTCTTCAGGACTATGTTAAACTCATGACTTTAAATGTGTTGGAAAATGGCCTAAACTGAGTGTTCTGTGACTCTCATAGTGGTATTGGGTTGCAATCAGGCAAACCTTGCTGGAAGAACTGAAAACAATTTTGGGCACCTAGGCTGAGTCCAAAATGAAAATAAATTTAAGAAATTGAATGTGATCCCAAATGATCACAAACTTGACTGAAATAAATTCTGCCTTTTCTGTAGTTTGTTAGAGAACTCAGTGGGGATTTCCCTCCTCTTTTCTTTTTTTTATACCTCTTTCCTTCTCCTGAAATCCCGGATCTTTTTAAGACCATCCCTTTGAAAATGCTTCCAATTGTAAGTAAATCATAAATAAGAAAAGGAGTATGGCAAGCAAAATATTTATATTTACTGCCACGAGTATCTGATTTTTTAAATACAGTGACATTTGCAGGGATTGAATGGTGCCATTTTAGCCAGAAAGCTGTTCTGTTCTGTTCTCTTCTCTTCCAGTGATCAGCTCCTGACTGACAGATTTTCAGAAAAAAACACAGCTTGCAACAGATGCACCCTTAAGTAAACAGTTAAAGTAGATGTTTTGATGGCTTCAGCTGTATTGATCTAAAAGATCAGTGTCTGACATTCCTGAAAACTATCCAATAGAGAAGGTATCTTCTTCTAAGCCCCTGGCCCTGTGTGTGCTGCTTCAACAATAGTTTAATAGTTTAAAGAAAGCAGAAATTTTATGCGCCTAATGAGATGCTCTGAGCCATGAGAGAGTGATAGGGGGTTAGCACCACTGGCCCTGGAGCCAAAATGTTGGATAATATTTAGATTTTTTTGAAATACAATTTTTGTTCTGTTTATGAGGTGGTTATCTTTTTCACTCAGTTCTATGTGAGGCTCACCCTCGTTTGTGGCTGCTCTTTGTGGGATGGACCAGCAGTGATGGGGGGAATTTCCTACATCCTGGCTAGAGTGAATATCCCTGTACTGTGTTAATGTGTGCAAGTGCCTTCTTGCAAGTGAGGCTTGAGGTTAAGCCAAATCTGTTTGTGTCGGTCTGCAGGTACAGCTGGTAATTTTCCTTCAGAGGCATTTACAGCCACACTATAAAGCCAAGCCAGAGAAACACAAAGGTGAGGACTTTAGGCATTGGTTTGCACGTCCCGTTTTAACGAGAGGAATTATTATGTGTTGTGGGAAGCTGATCTGACTCCCAGAGGCTGCTTGTGTGAAGATACCCAATTTTTTTGGCGGCTCCCTACAGTGAGGGCACAGAACTAAGCCTGGAGAAAATTAGTTTCAGTTCCTGATGAAGTCCCAAACTTCCTTCATGATTTTGGGAAAGCTGCATGACTTCCCTTCACTCCCTCATTTATATAATGAACTGGGGTTGTTCTTTGGGCCTCCAGGCCCATCCATCAGCATCTGCTTAGCATGTTTATGGCATCAGTCACACGGAAACACTTAAGGGATCAGACTGCAGGGAGGTTACCATTTCCCACTCCCCACCACCTGCAAGAGGGTGCTGCTGCCCCTGGGTGCTGCCTTACAAGGGTGACCTTGTTCACATGTCTTAGGTGTCACCCTGCTGCTGTCCAAAGGGGACAATGAAACAGTTTTGCAGGGGTGGGGAAGATAAGTTTAAGTTCTTACACTGAAGGTGTTTTCAATATCTGTAGTGGAGAGACCATTTGGGGGTATAGAGATTGAGTGTATTCCAAAGGGCTGTGCTTCCTCTGAAGTGAGAAAGTTTTTCAGGTGATCTTACCTGGAACTCAGCTGGAGAGAATAAAATTATTAATAATAATGTAAATATTCTGTATCAAAACAAAAGAAAATTATTTTTCTTAGTTCAAAACAGCTTCCTGCTTACATAATCTGTGGGTGAGCTCCAGGTAACTGGGTGGGATTTTGCACACACCTGGATGAATTTACTGAAACCGTGGAGAGCTTCAGAGTTTACCCTGACCCAAGCAGTAGACACCCAATAGGAATGTATATTCACCCAGTCTAGCAGCAGACAGTGGTCTTAGCAAAGTCCTTTGTAATTCGACTATTGGATGCCAGGTGACAGAAGGATAAAATCATTTTCATGGGATAACAGCTTTGGAGAGAAACTTAGTTTCAGCTTGCCTTCCCATTGGTCTGCTGTGCACATGCACACTCTAATACTGTAATCGGCTGCAGAGGAGCTGGGAGTACTCTTGTTTGGTGCAATTTTTCCCTTTGAAAACTCCAGAGGAACTTTCCTGTTCGGTTACAAAGACGTCCTTAAAACATCTTTACTGCAGGGTCCTGTGTTTCAACTGCTGGAGCAGCGACTCTTAAAATAGATATGAGATGACTGAATGTGTGAAAAAACATTTGCATCTCTTTTTCTGAAATCAGTGCATTCTGCATCACTTCTGCAAGCAAGTTAAAAGGGTTGAGAGTTCTGCAAATGTTTTTACTGCTTTTAATTCCACTCAGAACAATGTCTTTGCAGATGAAATAAGATCCAAGGCTATCTTTTGGTCACATAGAGTCACTGACACTTGAAACAGGCTGGATTTATATGTAGTTACTAAAAAATATATAGCAAAATTAAAGTTTCAGACACTGAGTTCACATACATTGCCCATTGTAAAGATAAGTAACGGCTGTTATAAGAACACTTAAATGGTTACCTTTGGGACATAAAAGGGATCTTTGAAGACAGTAAGTCTTAATACAGAAATGTTTACTCATAAAAAATACATTTGGAATGGGGGAGGGGAACACATTTCCTATTAATGTGGGGTTTGCCTTTTATGGCAGGTTGTAGCTGGTCTTTAACCTCTGTAGCACTTGAGTGAGGATAGAAATGAGCTTCTCTAAGTATCAGCCCAAAGGGCTTTTCCTCAGTGTCTGTATCTTCAATGGTTTTAGTTTATTTTTCCTTTCTGTGACAGTAATGAAAAACTATTCCAACCTCAAAACCTTCCCATAGTTAAGTCCTGAGGGCAGAATAGAAATGTCCTCCTGAATTTGCTTCACTTAACCTTGTGTTTAGTGAGATATGGGGCTGATGGCCCAAACCAGTGGGGATTTGAAGACAATGTCAGCTGAATAAGGCACAAGAAGAGAAGAAGAAATTGGCGTCTGAAACCCATGGCTATGGATACTGCAAAGAAGGGATGATGTCTCCCTGGACACCTACAAAGGGTGCAGCTGTGCCCAGCATTCCCAGTCTGCCTCTGGGTGCACATGAAGTGGATGGTGGCTTATATCACCTGTGAGTTTTCTGGTAACAGTTCTCCAGGTAGTTTTAAAATTCTTTTTCCAGGCAATTATTAAGTTGAGTGAGGCAAAAGAAAATGCCAAGAATATTTGATCACTATAAAATCCATAACTAGGGGGGATGTGATTTCTGCTTGAAAAGTTTTGCAAAATTACTGCTTAATGGGGTAGGACTCAAGGTGCCAGTGATCACAGAGTAACAGAGAGAAGCTGGGAGTCCTTTACAGAAATCATAGTGGACTAAAGTCAAAAGGTTCTACTCAGATAAAATGGTAAACAGAGAAGCAGAAATAGCCCAGACAAGTTGTGCAGGAGAAGGGCTGAGTTGTGCAGAAGGATCTGAAGGTCTTTGACCAGCTGTTATATAGAGATGCGAGAAACAAGAACGTAACAGCATTGTTTGAGCCAAAAGGTAGCATTTTGAGGGATCTTCAAGAGAAGAACTTGGTAGCAAAAGGAAAAGTTAGGAAATATTACACACTCAGAAGTGTCACACGAAACTGGCTAGATGCAGAAACAGACAAAAGGTAGATAAGCAGGAAAAAAGTACACGTTGTTGCGAAGATGATATTACCAAGGTGAGGTGACTGGATTTCTGATGAACCTTTTTCCTAAGCCCATGGCCCAGTGCAAAATTAGTACTTCACATGCCAGTGACAGGGAAGAACGATTGGTGGGCTTTGCTGTTCTTATTCCAAAACATAATGCTCATCCAGGCAGTAATCATTTAGGTAAGTAACAGAAATTAGGTTTTGAGTCACATACTGACCTGTCTTTGTAGTTAGTACAGCATGTTCTGGTCATGTAATGAGAGAGAAGACAGATTAAATGAAAGACAGGCAGGATTTTCATTCAGGAAATTGGTATGGTAATGACAGATACAGGGTCTTGGCATGTTTCAGATAGGCTTCATCTAGCCTCTTCAGGTAGCAGATACAAGCACGGCACTCACTTATATTCACCCAGTCAAGCATGAGGAGGTAACAAGTTCTCTGGGGAGGCTGGTATTTAATATCTGCCAGATGCCTGCTGGAGAATACTAATACAGATCCTGGATTTAGTGTGCCCTGGGAATGCAGATGGTTGGTAGCAACATTCCTGGCCCAGCAGCCACATCTCTCTTAGCTCCATGGCAGAGCTGCCTGGATTTTTATCCCCTGCTGTTTGGGTTGTAAAAGTGATGGCTTGGTCAAACAAGCCTTTTACTGACTTCCCTGGGAGGAGGGTTAGCAGACAAGAGAGGGAATGACACTGGAGTTTCTGTTGGGGTGTCTCACTCATGGATAGTTGGGAGTGATGACATCGATTACCCTGGATGCCACTTGGACCATTCTCTTGGGCAGGACACACCAAGTGGTGTGAGGTAGTGAGTGCCACAGGGAGGATTTGTGCTCGAGGAGAAGCTTCAGCCAACTGCTGCAGTGTGGGTATTCCCTTCTGAGACAACAGCAAGGGCAGAGGGAGGATGGCAGCCCTGTGGAGATCCCACAGCTTGTCCTCAGGCTGCAGCAGGAAGGAACTGCTATGAGTTTCACTTTCTTACCAAATAAAGGGAAAAAACCCCAAACCCCTGCAAGGCTACATATAAATCAGGGCAGTAAAACTGCCTGTGGTCACAATCAAATTATACGGTCTAAATCTATATAAAAGAACTGGAGCAGGTTCAGTCCAGCACTAATGTCCTTCTTGCTGTAAACAGTGAATGGGGGTGAGGAGGAGGGAGGGCAGGTACTGGGCTCCCAACACCAACACACTGGGGAAACAATTTGCTGAGGTGGTTGAACTACATGATTTCAAAATGTTTGTGTCCATAAGGGTTCAAGAAAAGGATGTCGTCTGCTTACTTGGTAACTTGTGTGTGGCCTGTGAGTGGTTTCAGATGCCAGGCCAAAACCAAAAAATCTCTCCTTTTAGGAAATTTGAAAAGAATGCGTGCATCCCAGAAAATAACAGAGATTTTTGCTGTGTCACATGCTTCTGCCACAACGTCTTGTGTAATTGTGGCACTGTGTGCTGTAGAAATGAGGAGAGAGAGGTTGCTAGGCCATCTCTGCTAGAAACAGAGACCAGATATGACTTGGGCTTTCATGAGACTGAGTTAATAGATTGTTTTTAATGGGAGAAAGGGCTACCAGGGTACATTGTATATCTTCAGAATTTAGCTGAATGCCGCATAAATGTCCTTATTAGGACACAGCCCTTACTAGAAGTGAAATAACAGAACTAGTGAACTTTCACAGTATGAAGAACTTGTAGATTAAGTTGAAATTCCTGATGGTGTAGGAGAATTTTAAATATAAGGATTTTGCTTCTTTTCTGAGTATCCTGGTCACACTGATGAGTTCATAAATCTCTGTGGTGTTTGACTAATATCCCAAGGCTCTGCACTGTCTACTCAAAAGTGGTAGTAGCCTTCAGTATTAATTAAGGGCTGTATTAGGGAAGAGCAGGGGGAGCAAGAGGGGTCTTTCAAGTCTGGCAGCCATTGCTTTCAGAGGAAATGAGCATGGACTGTACACACACAGCTGAATGCCAGTGGGACTCCCCATGTCTGCACAGCAGCTCCATGAGGCCACCAGAAGGTGTGAAAGACTCCTTGGCTAGAGGGAGAAACTTAAAATCTTCTGGGGCAAGGGGGTAAAAAAAAAAAGCTAGGAAGCTAAAAGCAGTAGCAGGTTTAGGCACAATCCATCCAAGACCACTGCAGGCACCAAGAAATTTAATAACCTGTTATATTTATGTAGCACATTTCATCCTCAAAGCGTTTTGCGAACTTAATGATGTGCAAACTATGTGCACACGTATCCTTTCATCTGCCAACGACTGTAGCCTCCTTCAGTGTGAAGCCTGATGATGGCTGCTTTGCCATCACAACAGTACAGAACAGCAAGTGGAAAATGCGTGAAGTGCAGGCATATTTAGAGAGGCAAAACATAACCTTTGGGCAAGACAGAGGGATTGAGAATACTTGTGCACATATCTTCTGTGACTACAGTCAACCAGATCTTTTAGCAATCCCATCAGACAGAGCTTTCTTTTGGGAAAGCTGGAAAATTCACCTTAGCTGTCTGGAAATCTGGTGTTAGCTCTTTTGTGCCAGTTGGCAGTCTCTCACCTCAAAAAGTAGTTGCTGACTCTGACTCACATGAGCTGCTTTTCCACCTGAATCCAGTGGGATCAGATGACAATGTTCTACAGATGGCCATGCATTGTTGTCCATTTCTTAAATTCCACTTAATCGCATTCTCATCTCAAAGGAAGGGTGTTTATTTTTTTAGAAGGGTTAGTAAGAGAGCATTAGAGATCCTGGGAGATGTACAAGTTGATGGCATCTCAGAGGTGTCAGGAAAAGAAAAAAGAAAGTGCCACACCAGCAGTTTTGCCCGTTACCATCCCAAGGAAGTTCTGTATTGTCAGGCGTGATAGTTCTCAATGTCACCTGCCCTGTAAGAGTTTTGGTGTGCCATCTAATCCCACAGCTTAATGAGTTCTGCAGGGATGCACCATGATAACTAAAGATCATTTACCTGAATTGCTTTTTAATTTCTGGAATGGGAAGCTGCTTGTGCAGCAGGATAATTACATTATAATTTACAGCAATCCAAAATCAATAAATTTAGTCATATTGGGATAGAGAAGGAGGATGAAAATCCCCCCACCATTAAATTATTTCACACTCTGTACTTGATGTTCCAAGAACTCAACAATAAACTTTGGGGGATGGGAGAGAGGCTTGGAGAATCACTGGCTTCCTGATGCTGGCCAGTAAATCAGCTTTGTCCAGTGATTTCTATAGTGAAATAACACATGGTGTGTTTGCAGAAGAGGGCAGATACAGCAGATAATATACTTTCTCTGATTTATTTTAATTATAGAATATGGAAGGAAAGAAAATGCCTTGTGCTCTCTGGCCCCTTATTCCAGTGGGGAAAAGCTGATAAGTCATCACCAGCTGCAAGCTAAACCTGGGCATCTACCTGAGCTCTGCTTCTTGCCTGAATGTGACAGTGGAGTTGAATAATTACTGGGATGAGCCACTGAGGGAGCTGGTGAGGTTTCAAGCTCTTGATGTCTTCATCAAGATGAGGTTGAAAGCTTTCCTCCAAGTTAGTATTTTTGCCATGTACAAGCTATTTGGCTCATTGACTCATCTCAGTGTATCCTGAGCTTCTTTGTCCCAGAAAGATCACTTGAGGGATGGGTTTTTCTTTTGGAGTGTTCAGAACACAGCAGTACTCTGGTCACTGGAAATACTGAGGGAGGAGGGATGACTTCCAATGAGAAGACTGGTCTCGGCTGGTCCTTGCACTTGCTGCCAGCCCCTCTTTGGTGCAAGCCAAGCCCTGGCAGCACCAGTGTGAATGTAGCCCCTCCCTGGGCCATCGGCCCAGTGGTGTCCACAGTGCTCCATGTTTTCAAGGGTCCACCCAAGATTCAGGTTTGGTTCTGGCAGGTGAGAGGAATGGCAAATAGACACAGGTAGCCCAAACACAGCCCTCCCTGATTTAAGAGAAATATTATTCAAGAGGACAGTTCAAAGGAATTCAGTTGGGCACATTGGAGATTGGAGCTGTGGTTTTGGTTTAGGTGTTTTTCCTTCTATTTTCTTTTAAAGAAAGCTTCCTTGTTGTATTAGATCCCACCCATGTCTTTGCTGAGGTATGGCCTGCTGAATTAATCTCACAGGAAAATGTATTAGGTGTTTCTGGACTTCCCCCACTCAGACTGACTCAATTTTATTTTTCCTTTGAAACCACAGAAAACCTATCAATGCTGCACCCAGAAAAGGATGTTATATGAAAAGGAAATCACTTTGTCTCTTGTATGTGAGGAGGATTATGATCTGGCATGACCTCATTATGGGTTAGGCGAGGATATTTCTGGAAATACTAATTAAATACTTTTTCCATCCCTTGTGCCCTTGCAGCAAGTGTAGACTTTATAACAAGAAAAAGAGGAAAAAAAAGCTGTCTGCAAGGAATTCTTTCAAGCTCTTTTTCCACTCAAATGAAGGAAGTACATTTACAATCATGATAGCAATATTAAAAGCTATTAAACAAAGTTTTCCTAGTTGTGATGAAGTAGAGGAAAATAATTATCTGAAGAAGACAGTAAATGTGGGATTCTTTCAGTGCTTTTGTCTATGTCTGACTTCAGAAGTCTGAGTTGATCTTGTTATTTCAGAAAGATCACTCTGGACTGCTGAAAACATGCTACCTTGTGCAGGTTTTTTTGCTTTAGTTGTCCCCATCCCACCCATTCAAGCTCAGTGAGCACAAGCAGTAGGGCACAGCCCCCACAAAAGATCCCGTTGGCAGCAGCTGGTGGTGAGCTGTGGCATGGGCTGCAAACCTGTTACACTGGCACAGCCAGGGGAGAAATTCCATGGTACCATGTCCTAAAGTATTTATTAATTACTATTATCCTGTTACTTCTCATGGTGGTATTTTCCTCCTGGGCTTACCCATTTTGCTTTCAGAGATCTGTTCTCAACTTGTGGCATTTCAGTGAGCGGTAACAGCTCTGAATCCTGCCCTGACTGTCTAAGCTGTTTCCTATTGAGGTCAGTGGGAGTGTTCCACTTAACTTCAATGGAAGTTGGAGTTGGCCACTGACAAAATGTCTCCAAAAATTGCCTTCAGCAAATAAGCTTGTAAGTGTTAGCACCAAAATAGCGACGTGCAGGCCCAAATATGTCTCTGTTGAAAACACATTCTATCAGATAAAAATGTGGTCCTACAAAACCTTCCAACATCATGACGCAGAGGCTGTAAAGATTTTTTTAAATTTTTTAATCATATATTTAGCACTTTGGTTTGCTAGTCTATTGTGTGGCATATAGGGCTGAGTCTAACAAGGCAAACACCAGACTTGTTTGAACAAGCAGTCGGTGGCTTTTGTTTCCGGTTATTGTTCTAGGTCTAGAGATGTGGTTCTTCTTTTCCATGTGAATGTGGGATTTTGTCCAAGTTTCAGTATTCCACTGTTATGTAACAATATCCAGTCCTGCATGTCGTTTGATGCCTCCTTGCCTCCATGAAAGGAAACAGGACTGCTATATTGTAGCCAAAGGAGGGAAATTGATGCTTTCTCACCTTAACTTCAGGATTGCTTCTTGACCTGCAAAAGCAGAACCTTATATTGGAACACTGCAAACAGAGAGAAGATGTAGGGGAATTGCCCACATTATTACACTTTTTCTCTCTCTGTACTTCACAATAGCTAAGGTAAATCAAAGCTATGGTTAGGGTGGCTTGGGGCAGCTGATGAGTGGACTGTGGCTTGTCTGTCATCAGCATTCTCAAGTGCTGCACTGGAGTGGTGGTTAAGGCCAATGGAATTGGGTGATGGCTTAAATTGTAAATTGTCTAGTCTCAGGAATGGACTGATAACGAATAACTTGGTTCAAAGCAAAGCAGGGGCAGCTGTGGAAGTGCTAATTCCATCAGCCATCCTGAGCCCTGCTGCCTCTGCCTGCTAAAGTGCAAGAGACACCTGGCCTTCAGCAGAGGAAAATAAAAAGATTTCATCCTGGCTCATCTGAGATGATTGGTCTAACCATCTCCATCCTCCAGATTCAAGTCAGAAATATTTGAAAACTCCACCCAGCCACATGGGTGATGCAAATGC
The DNA here is from genome assembly GCA_013399455.1 of Anthoscopus minutus. Lineage (NCBI taxonomy): Eukaryota > Metazoa > Chordata > Aves > Passeriformes > Paridae > Anthoscopus > Anthoscopus minutus. The sequence goes on along the minus strand of VWYI01036672.1, from coordinate 284,130 downwards.
TGTTGTTTCCTTTGTTTCTGGTTCTCTTACAGAAGTAGATCTTTGTCGGGGTCAAAATCAAAACTCATTCTCTGAAGTCTATTAAAATGAGTTTTACCTGGTTGCCTGGAGCGGGGAAATATTTACCAGGGTAAACCTTCTTGGGGAGCTAATGGAAGCTGGAGCTCAATGGATAAAACATTGAGATGAGCTGGAGTTTGCCAAGACAAACAGCTGGACTTTTCCAGACCATGTCCTTGCCTTCAGTGGGACATACTCACATACTCATATCAAGGTGTCTTGATGGGTCTCTGTGTGTGGTGGCAAAAGCAGCCTTTTGGTGCAGTTGTGGTGGATTTTTTTTTGTTTGGTTTGTTTTGGGGAGTGTTTTTTGTTTGTTTGGCTTGGGGTTTTTTTGTTGTTTCATTCTGTTTTGTTTTTTAACAAAGCCTCTGTCTGTGCTCGGGACTTCAGGAAGGTGGAGCAGGTTATAGAGGAAAGGTACCACTGCAAGGGAGCTGAAGACATGGACAGTGCGTTGCAAATTGGATGTGGGGTGGCTGGTTCAGCCTGGGCCCATTATCTTGAGGGGAAGAGCACAAAGAGGCACTGTGCAGAGATTTAACCATGCCATGACATTTTTGGCTTTGCAAGAGAAGGGGTCCCATTCTTCCCTTTAGCACAGGAAGCTTTTGAGTGGATCCAACCTTCTTCCTCTCTGGCTCTTGAGCTGAAGTAGGGCTGTTCCTTTGGGTGAATGCACTTGTAGAATAAAGGTGCAGATGGTTCAGGTCCTGGTCACTGCTGTTAGAGCATGCTGTGAGACTAAAGCACAGCTTGGCACAGCCACTGAGCCCAAGCCGATTATGTGAAAAAGTAACACATGAGCAAATTCAGGGTGAGGCAGAATAGTATGGGATTTAAAAATCTCAGCCCTGTTATTAATTTCTGTGAAAAAGGTGAACTAATGATACTACTTTTAATTCATTAGTATTTAGGCTAAAAATATGTTGTCTCTGAAAGGAAATTATAAGGTAAAGGGGAAGATGTAATATAATCTCCTCCTCCGCCTTAAAAAAAATGTTTTTCACAAAGATAATCCACTGATTAGAAATGAAAGTTGTAGTCCCATGGGGCCAGGTTGGAATTACTGCATACCACTTGTCTTTGAAATCAAGGCCTCCAACCTTAATGTCCAGGTGGGGAATTCCGGTGGCTTTACTCTAATCCAGGCAAATCTGAAATCCAACCCTGTTGGGAGGAAACAATGTGGGAAACAGATTCATCTTGATCTCGGCTTTGTGCCTTGGAAAACGATTAAGACCAACTGTTAAACAGCTCCTGATAGAGTTCACAAACCTGCCGGCCTCTGTGTGACACAGATTTCTCAGTTCAGGCTTCACCCCTTAAAATAACAGATGGAACTGATACAGTTAAGCTACAAAGTGGGTTTCCGTTATTCCCCGGTTGTTTAAATACTACTTCTGTTGTTGAAAATTATTTTTAATCTGATTGCTTTGCTGCAATTAATTTTTTTTCCACTTTCTTTTGTTACTTTAACAAAATCAAATGCAAACAATTTAGCACTACTGACAGGCAGCCACTCTGACTTCTGTGAGAGTGATGTGCTGAGACACTAAATCCTGTGCAGCACTGCAGAGGTCACACACATGGTCCTATCAAACTCACGCAATGGGGTTCCTTCTATACCCTTTTCCCTGTCTGGATCTTGGTCAAGATAACTGGTTTTACAGCAGCTTTTGAGGATTTCAAAATGATTTAGAAAATCAAGTCCTTTGAGGAAGAAAAGTATTCATGTTCTGCAAGTAAATAGAAGCGGGAAGCAGAAAAGTTGCTCTTTGTTAGAGCTTATTTTGGCAAATCCATGGAGAAATGGACTCGCGAGTCCATTTACTGACTCAGTGGTTAAGAAAATGTCCTCCAGAGAACCTACTTCTATAAAATTTCAGACCTGGTGAATGCTGGAAGAGCATCCTGGCCTTGCAGAAGCCTCCTGAAAACAAACCTTAGAAAGTTTAGAGGTCTTTATGTTCCTGCAACACTGGTTAAGGAGGGTGTTAAGAAAATAGTAACCAAACATTAATGTAAACTCTGTTATTATTATTTTTCTTATATTTATTGGATGTGGTTATAATCAACACCCATGGATAGCAAAACTTGTTGCTGGTTTGATTGTCAACTAATTTTGCAAGTAGTTACTAGCAGATTTGTGAAATTTGGCACCAGACTATGCTATTTCAGGGTGGGATTTCAAAAGCTTCCAGTGGAATTCAGAGCACAGATCCCTCTGTTTCTCCCCTGTGAACAGACATTTTATTCTTTACAGTGGAGTTACCATTATTTCAGTTTTGGCAAGGATGTATCAGCAAATTTTGTTTAACACCATTCCTCAGCATTCCATTACTTAAAAGGCATGGATTGCTTTGTTCTCCCTTTTTAGACAACCCATCCAGTAGGTGATTTTTAAAAGTTCAGTTAAATGTGCAGTATTATGCACCTCTTTTACACTATGTCGAGGATAAAGGGATTGATTCTGTTCTTTTTCTTTTTGTACTGAAGGTGTTTTGTGAAAGCCCTGTGTGTGTATGTACATGTGCTGGCCATCAGTCCAGCTCCATGCTGTAGGCATAGTTCTTCTCTCTTGCTAGGACCAGGAGGAGCAAAGAAACCAGAAGTATCATAGAATCATAGAATGGTTTGGCTTCAAAGGAACCTTAAAAATAATTTTGTTCCAAACCCCTGCCATGGACAGACATAATTTCCACTAGATCAGGTTGCTCAAAGCCCCATGCAGCCTGGCCTTGGAACACTTCAAGAGATAAGGGTAGGTGCCCTTCTCTGCAAATCCCTTTCAGCCGTAAAATTGGGGCAGAAAGTTTTGTCAGTTTATCATGGGGGAATGTTTCTCCCATTGGTGGGGTTCTCAAGGTCAGGTTTGTTTTCCTCTTTACTAACCCATTTTTCTCCAAAGATTGCCCCATTTCACCTCTTGGAGGCTGCCCAGACACCGCACATTTGAGCTGAAACTGGAGCTTTCTGGGTTTGCGTGGTGGCTTGAAGAGTCATTTGCAGCCCCACAGTGTCCAGCAGGGATGAGCAGGGTAAAGCCTCCCTGATCTGTTTGAGGTTGGAAGCTGGGCTGTGCTCTGCTGCTTGCATGTGGTCCTGATTCTCCTTGCAGGGTTCCAAGCCCCTTCTTCACCAGATAGCAATCCCTACAGTGTGTCCCCAGCAGTGTCAGTGCTCTGCTTCCAGTGCACTTTGCTGTGGTCCCTGCTGAGGTCAGAGATATCTGAGTTGAAGTTTTGAACACTATAAGGTTCTGCCTGGTTTTGCCCTTCACCTTTGCAACTCTGTACAGTTGCTCGCAGTTAAGAATAGGCGTTTCCTTCTTACATGCTGGGAATGCAGTAAAAAAACTAGAAAGCGTAAAAGGGAGCTCTGTTAGCATCAAGCCATAAGTCCAGCCCAGGAGAAACTGGAAGGAGTTTGAGAAAAAATCACATCTGTAACTGAGTAGGTTTTTATGTAGCAATATGCATACTTAATTTCTGCTTGCAGCGACAGCAGTTGTATATGCAGAAGCAGGCGTGCAGTTACATGTGCACTTCTGCTTGGGATTCCAGGACTTAAGAAAGAAGCGATTATGATCATGGATGAGTTATACCATAACAGCTCTTGGTGTTGTATAAGCAGCATCTGTATGCTGTATCATGCACATGTGAAACTATTTTTATTATATTAATTTGATTTCCCTGGGAGATTGCATAGTAACCGTTTGTGTTTCATGGCTGCAGAGGAACTTGTCTTGCAAAGAGTCTGCTGTTAATGTACATGGCTCATGATATGGCAGAATCTACTGAGATGGTTGACATTTACACACAGTATTTTTTACAATGGCAAGTACAGTTTGTTTGCCTCAGAGAAGTTGCCTTGTGCGATTTTCATTGTAATTCCAAACATACATCTTGCCAATTATTCTATTCAGGTACATTTCTTAATGAAAAACAAATTTGTTTTGATAAAGAGTTAGTCCTTTGTTCAATAATTACGAGAGAATGGTTGGCTGTGAAGGAGCTTTTGCAGTTGCCTGTGTGAGATCTCTGATTCCATTTATTTTATTTATTTATTTAAATGTTTTGAACAATCATTTCCTCTTAGACTTCTCCCCAGGATAAAACTCACTTTTCACAGGATGTAATTTCCTCCTTTTCCTGGTTCTTCTAAGGCTTAGGAAAGTATGGTTCAGCAGTTCAACCTGTTATATTGAGCTCTACCTCCTTAAAAGACCAGATGCACAAGACCTTGCCTCGGAAGCAGTGGAGTATTTAAACTTCTCCCTTTCCCATGTCCTTCCTTTAACTTGATTATTTGCTGTCAATGGTGTTATCCATACAGATGTGCTCAGGTATTTTAAGACTTTTCCTGAAGTTTTGTCCACTCTAATTTCTTATGGCAAAAGGTTCCCCTGGGGTGCCACATGCTAAAATCTCTTATATTTGCGTGCAGTGGTGAGTGGTATGTTAAAACTCTCTTGAGTGGGGACTTCAGGTTTGCATTTGAACAGCCACCTTTGCTTCTGACTGTGTTTTTTCTGAGGCTGACAGCTCCCAGTTTTGAGACTGCCTCTGTCACAACCAGGAATTTTTTTAACTTAAAAAAAACCAGGAGGGGGGATGCATGGATGATCAGCTCTTCATGGTTTTCATTCTTTGCAACACAATAGCAGGATGAAGAAATTACATGCAGAGAGATGGATTCTAAATAATTATGTTGATTCTGTATACAGAGATATGCCAAGCCTTGCCGCAGAGGTACTGATGCTCTGTTTTATGTGGCTTTTACATAGTATAGAGGAAGCCTCATGAACACCACAACAGGCTTTTGAAATCTTCCAAGGGCTGTTCCAGTATCCTACTAGTCCCCTTTCCACAAGAAGCTGTCAGGCAGAATGGTGAAAAGGAGGTTGCTCAGGACTGCAAAGAGAATTCATATACTTTAACAGAGTGTAAAATTTTTTACAGAGGTTAAGGTGATTTTTGGCACTGGTAAAATAAATGTTCATCTCTGATTCCAGTTAAAAGAATATTTAAAGTGTAGAGGCAGTCAACTGTTGATATATATCTCCTTGGTGGGGCTCTTCCCACTCTTTTTTAAGCTCTGGGTTTAATAATAGTAATGTTCTTGTCATATATTTTAGATAATGGTCATCGTATTTTCTTGTCTCCTTAGAGACACTGTGAAAATTAATTAGCTAGTGTTTATAAAGGAGGACACTCAGATTCTGTTACTCTGACTGATGACTCTCTGAATACCTGTATTGATTCATAGGAGGAGTGTCCCCTGGATGGGATAATGTTTTGCAGGGAGAAGAGTATCCATGTCTGGCCAGAAGTGCCCTGGGTTGACACATGCTTCTGGTTACCTAGCCAGTTCTGGGGACAATATTGACAAGCATCTGATACTTACATATGCCACCTTATCTTCTCTGGGCTCTGCAGGATGCATTTATTGCAATGATTGTTTCCCATGGATTGTTAGATCGCATAAAACATGACTTGAGGAAGAAGTCCTCAGGTTGTAGGGCCTGACCATTGGGGGAGGCAGTTATCTATTGTGGGCCAATATATTTATGAGAGCGTGTGTTTGGGTGCATAGATAATGTTTGTACATGTCAGATCAAGAGAAACTTATTTCAATATGTATATTTTCTTCCTGATCTAACAAGTACAAACTTCAGCTGGTGGTAAGAGCACCACTTTGTGTTTAATAAGGAGATGGCCTGGAGCCAAGCACCCAGAGATCCCAGATCCCAGTACGGCTAGGTTAGAGAATGAAGCATACCAGCCCTGTGCAGAATTATCCTGTCCTGAGGCCAAGCTTCCACACTTCAGCTTGGTATAGATGAGCAGCTTTCCCTAATAAAGGATGAAAGCCATGAATTTGTACCAAGGGGCTGGAGAGCAAACAGCAGCCAGTGGTATGAAGAGCTGTTAACCCTGAACATCCCTAGCTTCGTGGCTTGCAGTGCTCCAGGTCCCAGTGCAGACCAGAGGGTGTAGAGAGCAAGACCAGCTCCTCTACGTGACTTGTACCCCATTCTTTCCCTATAATCAGTCTCAGCTGAAGGAGAGTGTATCCCAGACTAGGTATGTAGTGGAGGATGAGTATTTCAGCTGGCTCTGACTCAGAAGCAAAGTAACAACTTTGGTCTGGCAGAGGTGGAGCTGGGTGTATGTTGCAGCCCAAGCATAATAAAGGTCTGGAGGCTATAAGTGGGGAAAACCATTCAGTCCTGACTTGGCAAAGCTCATTAAAAAAGAGCTCTTTGCCCCAAGCCACAGAGCCTCCCAAATCTCAGTTGGTTCCCAGAATTCAGACACCAGTGTTCCTACAAGAAATGAACACACACAGTTCATTTTAATAAGGATTGAATTGGCAGCTGCATGGAGTATTAGTTACAAGAACATAATAGACGCAGTAGAGGGAATCTTTAAGCCACTAAAAGTGACTACAGGGAATATCCTGTCACTCCTGGAGTCATTTTCCTTTGGCTTCTTCCATTCATGCAGCAGAAGTGTGCAATTTTGAGGAGCTGAACACATGAATACCTTGTCAGTGGGACAGTGCTGCTCTTGAGGCTTTCACCACTTCCTGTATTGCATTAAGGGCTGTGTTTTGCTGCAGCTGTTAGAGATATCTCTGCTTTTGTCAGCCTTTTCCATGTCTGATTATAATCTAGGTGTTGTGACCTTTCAGCACTGCGTGGTTTTTGTGTGACTCTTGCAATGCTGCCTGATTTAACAGTAATGTGGCATCATCTCGGTTTTGCAGCCTCAAGGGTCTGGTGTTGTGATGACTCAGTTTCTGCAGGGACAGAGACTGTGTTCACTATCATGGAAGTTCCTGCAGGAACTCTTGAGTGTGTATGTCTATATATATATATATATATATTTTTTCATGGTTTGTTCTTCTTTAAGCAGCCTGAGATCTTTGTGGATTTCAGACTAGATGCAATGAAAATGTAAATGTGACTCAGTTAAATTTTCTTTGACACTTAATGACTTTCCTTGTTGGAGCAAGATGTATGTTGTAGAAGAGCCTTGGATGAGATACTGTGAAGCTGAACAGAGAAGCTTTCCTGAAATCACATAAAATCTGTTTAGGGCATGCTGGTGGTGGTGCACAAAGGAGCAAACTTACGGCAGGAAAGGTTAATATCATGACATCAGAGGAAGAACATGAAAACTACAAGTTTCAGCCCATTTGACAGCATGTAAGATAAGAAACCAAAGTTACTGTTTCTCCTGATGTGGCCACAATGTACAGCTGCTCATGTACTGCTGCAGCAAGGTGTCTTCATCAACACAGTTCCCTGTGTTGCCTGGATAACCACTGAGGGTTAAACCACAACAAATATCCTCGTCACTAAGTCTGCAGATCTGGAGGGGACAGAAGTGAGGGATAGAAACAATGGATGTTTTTTGCTCGTTGCCAAGATTTATAATGATGATTACAATGATGATGAGTAGCTGAAGGAATGTTGCTCGCATTGTAAACCACTGATCTCCTGACGCTCATCAGCAGAATTTCAGCTCTCAGATATTTTAGTGCTGCGGTGTTTTCTATCCTTCTATCCCAATGGTTTATTTAATACAGCTGCAGCCAAACCCCCAGCATAGTGGCTTCCAGCTGCAGAGCCTGTGAACCCCCTCCCCAGGCCCCCCCGAGCAGCTGCTGTGCTGGGAGCCCAGCACAGAGAGGCAGAGAAGCAGATGTCGCCAAGCAACATATCTTGTTTATCTTTTATTTATTGCAGGTATTTATACGGGGCAGGTCTCTCTGCTCCCAGCTCACAACTTTGCACCACTGGCGGCTGCTGCTTGCCAGGCAGAGGCAAGGGGAAGGCAAGGGAAGGGGCATGAATAATGCAGCACAACATATTTATCGACATTGTCAAGTTGAGCCTCAGATCAAGTTTAGTGGGTAAAGAAGAGGCTTTGAATTCCTGCCGTACTACACATTAAGATTCAGATAACTTGATTTCGTAAAATAAGTGAGTCCAAAAGGCTGAAACACAGGAATGCTGTGTACAAAATGCACCTAGTTTTCTTCTTTCCTTTCTTTACCCCCCTTCTTGTGTTACTAGTGTGGGATTTGATGTGGGGTGTAAATTGCCTGAAAAAGATTAGCTGGCCATGGACATGCTTCTCCTTTCTCCACTGCACATCTCTCCCACCCTGAAGGACTGCTGCTGTGCGTGCTGAAAGCTTGTTCCTGTGCCTTCCAAATCCTTATGTAAATTTTGTCATTTTTTTTATATGTACCATCATTTGTAATTGTCAAGGGAAAAGTGATGAACTATTCCAGTAAGTATATGTGGGGTACAGTGGAGCTCCCGGGCATGGCCATCGTGCTGCAGCGGTGGTGGAGCAGCTCTGCCTGCATCCCTGTGCTCACAGCAGCCTGGGCTCCTCAGTCAGCTGCAGGAATGGTACAGACTGCTCAGGCTTAGAGAGAAGTGATTTATGTATTTATTTATCTATCTATTATTTATTAGAACACTGGACTAGGTCTTAAGAGTTATGTTCTGTCACAAACTACTCCAGTTGTTTTGAACGTGTCATTAGGGCTAGGATTTCCTTAAAGCGGGTGGCAGCAGTTCAACTTTTCTGCTGTTTGAAAAGAATGACAGCAAGTCTTGAAGAACATCAAGGGGTGGGGAGGAAAGAAGTGAAGAGCAAGTTAAATTAGCACGGAGTACTTCAGAACCCCCACCCTTCATGTTCCTATTTTCATCCCTGCGTGACATTTCCTTACAGCGCAGAGAGCCCGAAACATAAAGCATCCTTAGCTGCAATGACTTTGCAGCACTCTGGACACAAACAACTTATTTCAGCAAAAATTTGGTATATTTTTATATACATAAGAGTGCATATAATTTCATTTTAATACGAGTTCCCAGTTATGTAAACTGCCCTTGTGTTTTGAGTCCTGGACACCAACATCCCTATGCTCCAGCTTTTGTCATTGCACCTTGGTTTGTCCCCTGCATTTGGGGAGGCAGGTGCTGGTCCTGGGCTCTGAGGTTAGGAATTCATCTGCAGCTGCTCACCCACAGGTAATCAGTAGTTCCTTAAGGCACAGTTCAGGGGACATTTATTGATTGGTACTCCTTTTGGCTGCAAAGAGTAATTGCAGATGAAAAAAAGCCCAACAAAGCTAGTAGAGGTAGGTAGAAGTCAGACTGGCCCTGGTGTGGTGTGAGGTACTTTTCTGGCTTATACCCTCTGGTTTTTAAATGTCTGTGCAAGGACACCCTGTTGTGTGTATATGTGTGTGAAATTAAAATGGGATTGTTATTCAGCCTGCATTTTAAGTGCCTAACCTCTCCATTTTGAAGACATCCTTCTGCTTTGTGGGAATGCTCATACTCTTTAAATTGTATTTTTTATTGGGGGTGGGGGGAAGAAGTCCACAGGGAGTTTCGTGGTCAGTTCACACTGTCAACTCAGCGTTTCTGCGCACTACAAAAACATAAGTCTTCACAGAAAAAAAAAAAAAGAGCCCCTGAAGAAATTATCTTAATTCTAAGCAATTTTTTTTTAATTTAAATGTGAACTGTCTGGGATTTTCTTTTATTCAAACAAATAAATATTTTCCAGAAAGAAAACATAATTTCACTCTGTCTGCAGCACACAGGGGAAAGAAATAAATGATTACTTGACCCCAGGATGATGCTCTTTTTTTCTCCGTTGTCTGGTTGTGGTGCAGGAATGTGCAATCTGCAATCAGAACTGGCAGATGCACAACTTTTGTTTGTAAAACTGACTTGATTACTCCTTCTTTAGGGGTGGGCTGGCCGAAGACATTTGGGATGATGATAGTTTCTGGCCTTCCTGTTGAATCATCCATATGTTTGGCCTGGACTGAAGGAGCAGTAGCATTGCTAAGTTCAGATCCAGGGACTTGGGAATCAGGGAGCAGCTATCATGTTTTAACCATAGCTTTTTAGCACTAGTTCACATTATCTCAGCATTATCATGGTTTTACTCCACCCTGTCCCTTGGTTTTGTTTTGACAACTGCTGAGACTACAGACTTTTTGGACCAGGGTCATCTTCTCACATCACATGCAAAGAGTAGAGCAGAGGTGGTTTTTACTGCAGCTTTACATAGCACTATCACATTACAAATAACTATGATCTAATGTTATATATCACCCTAGAGCTAAAAAATCCAAGCCACCCACCAGTACTTAGCTATATTTTACTCCTGATGGCTTGTGCAGTGCTACACCTCCTGCTTGTATCACTCTAATGACTGCCTTCCCTTATTTACCTTCTCAGATGTCTGCTCTAGTCTGAAGTGATTCCCTTAAGGTTAAGACAAATACATTGGGGACAAAAATGATGTAAGATTGTATAATTAAAGCCTGTATTAATTTTTGCAAGGTAGTCCGAGCAGCCCAAACTTCTGCATTTCTTTTGGAGCTCTTGAATAAATCCTCCTATTTGTCTAGTAGGAAAGACTTTTTTTTGCATCATTTCCAAAGTGAAATTTCTTTGTTTTTTTAACAGAAAATGCCAGTTACATTATGCCCAAAAATTATATTTCTGTTTCCTTTGCAACCACCCATGGGGTTTGAACCACAGACCTACAGCACTGTAACAGTGGTCTCATGTGCTAATTAAAGGGATTCAAACCAAAGTAGATAGAGGGGGAAAGGAGCAGTTTGGGCCAGGTGTTAAAAAGGGGGGTTGATTTCAGGATACATCGGATCCCCTCTGTGGCAATCCCCAGCTGATCATACTGTCACTGACCTTCCCCTTTTGTTGCTTGTCCCTTTCCAAGTCCTGTTTGGAAACTTTCCCTTCCCAGTACTATGGGACTGCCTTTCTTCCCCTCTCTCTCTGCTGTTATTTATCCCTCTAACTGTGTAAATATTTTGGGCTGTAGTTTCCATAAAGGATGCTATGCAGACTAAAGTTGGTGCTGTATATACGAAATCATGATCTGTAATTTGCATTTTCTTCATCGTATAACTCAAGTCTATTAAATATGGATGTGGCTGGATGTAGTTCTTAAGATAAAGTAGACAATGCAATTTAGTTTTACCATTTCCTTTTGTTGATCCTTCTTCATTACTTTTCATCTCACTTAGAAGCACAGAAAATTTGAATTGTGACTTTGTCAGCATCGTAACAGTGGGTCAGAGATGTGGGAGATGGAGAGGTTAGCAGGAGTGACTTGAGTGTCTGTGACTCAAAGTGACCAGCAAACTCCCTGGGAAGAGTTCAGCATCTGTGAATCTCATCAGTCTGTTTTGTTCTGTTTTTTTATTTTACCTTCTAGTATTTGATTATTGCTAAAACTTAGAAATCCTGCACTTAGGAATGATGTTGACTTGAGAGCTAAAGTACTGAACAGCTCGGTACTATAGCAAAGCTCAACTCTTTCGTGTCTCATGACACTTCTGCAGCTCAGTGACCTGGTTAGTGGCCCTAGCAAGGCCTCTGATCCTACCTTTTTGTTAGTATAGAGAGAAAAAGAAAAAAGGGGAAAAAAAAAAGAAAGACATTAAAATTAAAGTCTCATGACTGTAATGAAAAGGTTATTTCCCCTTCTCTCTCAAGTTAAATTCTGTGCAATTGCAGCTCACTTTGTCCTGTCCATCTTGTAGTCTCATTAGCTGCTGGGCCGCAGAGGAATTGAGGAGAGAGAGTTGGGGGTTTTATCTGCATGCCGTACCAGCGTGGAAGATTCAATGAGATGATGGCTTGTCATTTTTTATTAATGAGTTGGAGCCTGATTCATTATAGATGTGTGGAATGAGCTTGGTGTGGCTGCAGGGGGAGGGGAGGGCCTGTGCCAATGAAGAGGTACTGTGGGACCACTGTGGGTCTTCTCCTGCACAACCCTGAGCAAAGTGGCCCATCAGTGCTGCTTTGCTGTCGTGCTGGGCGGCCCTGAGCGAGCGCACGGCTCCGCTTCCCCACCGCCCAAACTCGCGGCTTCCAGCATATGACAAGTGGCCCCAGCAGAGAAAGGAGCATTTAGCGATGCTCAGCAGTTAGGCATTACTAAGAAGGCACTGTCCCTTAGGGTCTGTTTCTCTGGCAGGTTGGTGGCTGAGAAAGTCTTCCAGAGTTTCTGTTTAGGTGGTAGATTGGCATGGTGGATTAAATCATGTTCTCACCAATGGAAGCAAATAGCTCGGAGCACTTCAGTCTTCCCTTGCTTGCTGGTGGCATGAGCCACGTGTATGTGACATGTGTGGATATAAGTACACATATATACACATGTATATATGCAAAAAAAATAAATTAAATATATATTTTTATCAAAAGCTGTGTAGTTAGGGGAAACCATTTGTGTTTAGAAGGAGGTGTGCCATGTGCTGGGGAGGTTGAGAGCAGGTGACCTCTTGCCCGGGGCAAATCTAATTTCCTTTGAGTAGAAGTGGTCACTGACACTGAGGACACTCTGAGGACCCTCCAGCTACACCACCAGAGGAAACCCCTCTTGGTGGGCACAGGCAGAGGCTGGGTTGCTTAGCATTGCGCTGCTGCCTTTTGCTGGCTGCTCCTGGCTCGGGCCACATGGGCAGGCTGTGCCCACAGTGTGCCTTCCCCTCACTGACCACACATGCCTCTGCGAGATGCTTCCTTGGGGGAAGGAATCTGGATAGCAAGAGCTGTTGATTGTTGGAAAACAGGATTAAATACTTAAGGAGTATTTAAGACCAGTTTAAAGAGTGTTTAAGCCAGCTTTAAAAGCCCAGTGTATGCTCTTCTCTTTGCACAAACTTAATTAATTCCATTTTTGGTTCTTCTGTGTTTCTGCCAATTGCTAGAAGCTGTGAAAAGCTGCAAGAGGGACTCCATTCTCACACTTTCTGTGCTATTTCTATGCATCAAAGATGGTCAAGTAAATATCCCAGCTTTTGGAAGTGTCTGTGACAATAATCTGGCCTTTTAGAGAGTCATAAAGTTGTAGCTAGAGGCAGGAGAGGCATCATTTAACTTGCCTGTTGCATTTTGTTTATTATGTGTTTAAATTTGTAAGCTGTGCTCTTTTCAGACATAGGTGACAATTGAGCATTAATCTCAGTGCAGGTTGTCAGAGTCATGCAGTTGCAGCTTTCTCTTCTTAATCTGCAGTGAAGGTCGTGCAGGTGGAAGTTATCTGTCTGCTCTTTGTACACAGAAAAATGTAAATTCGGCATGTTTGGCAGTGGTCTCACACTAGGAAGGTGTGGTGTGTCCCCCTGTGCTATGCTGGTGCACCCACTGGCATACAGGTTTCTTCTCCATATCATAACACCAAAAGCCAATAAGGAAATATTCTTGACCATCTTGGAGGATCATTAATTTAATAGCTCTTGTTGAATAAGGGAAATTTTTCCTACTTTGCATTTACACTTGCCCTCAGATAAATTCTGGCTGAGCTTACATTCTGGTGATCTGCAGAGGACAGAATGTGCTATTTTCCATTCTTGTTATTTATAATCATGCAGTGTGGTTCAAATATTTTAGAGGTAGCTGCACAACTGGGTACACAGGGAAATAAAGATAAGCTGCTCCTGTCTTTGGTGAGAGCTTTCTTTTCCAACATTTTTTCAGGACCGACAAGTATTTTGAAATGGTTGGGTGTACTATGTAGAAACTTAAATAAAAACTCTGGGTGCTGTTTGTTATTCTCTGTTTGCAAAAAAAATAAAAGATCAAATTATGTCTGCAGTAGAAATGCAGGCTTGAAAGGGTTAATGCAACAAACAGACCTAAAGGAATCCTTTCCCCTTGTAAAATATGCAGCCGTAGTGACAGCAGTATTCCCAGAGTCAAGTTATCTTTTACATTAGTGAATGTTGTTCCTAAAGCTTTAGCTGGGGTAATAAATGATTCATGGTAACCACACCTTTGTGCACAGCCGTCCACTTGATGTTCAGTCCATATGCGACTTCAAGAAGCCTTGAGCAGGAGCTCCACAGCTCCAGTTCAGCAGCTTTCTCCCAGTAACTGTGACAGGGAGAAAGGCATTTGAGTAACAAATGGTAACTCGAAGGGAAAGGTTTCTCTTCTGCCTCTTAAAGTGTAAATTAGCAGTGTTTGCTTGTGCTTTCTGTGCAACCTAACTTTGATGCACATTCCTGAGAGTCTGGATATGGTAGAGGAGGCGGCTGGGTCTATTCTTTTCAGAAAAAAGGAAAATAGGAAGGGAACTTGAAAAGTTCTGTGTGTCAGTTCTCCAAGCACATGCCCAACATGCAACTAATGAGACCTCCTGGTGCATTGTTGCTGCAAGACCCCCTTGCAGAGGAGCTCCAAGTCAGATGACATTCAGAGGTGGGCTGGAGAGCGGGTCTCCCACTTCCTGACCTTCTGCTCTGCTGTTAAATGTCCAAATCTCTGGGCTCCTCTCAGACCCCTTTGTGACCATAAGGAATGGTGGACCCAGGTTCCTTCTCCCAGGAGAAGGTGACTGACCCAGGTGGAATCTCAGCTCTGGGTTTTGAATGCCAAGGCTCAATCCCTGCAATCTCTGTAGTTTGTCCTGCTGGGTTAGTAATTTGATAATTGCCTGTGTCTCTTGATAGAACATGTTAGATGTGTTAACCTGACCCAAAATCACAGTTTATGATAAACCAGTTAAGCCACTGGCACAGTTATAGATACACATGCAGAGAGTTCTTCATCTGATCTGGAGGATGGATTTCTAAAATGTTTGGGAAAATTGATTTTGGAAGACTCCATCCACAGATGAAAGGGAACTAACAAAAAGTTGCATGTACAAAAGATGGACCCTGTCTTTCCTCTTCTTGGTTGCATTTGCGCAGCTGAAGAGATCAGGACAGAACATAGTCTCTGGTCCTTCAGTCCCATTTAACCACTCAAGTCCATGCAGCTACGCTGAAGAGTAGCAATCCCCAAAGTAGAGTGGGCTTGACTGCACCACATCCTGGAAGCAGTCCCTGGCCAGTGCTCTCCTCTGAGATGTGCCCACTGCCTCCTGGCACAGCGCAGGAAGATGGTTACACTCAGTCAGTCAGAGGACCCAGTAGCTCCCTGGTGGGACTGTAGCTTCACTGATCCTGCTCCAGTGGAAATGACTGAGAAGGTAACCACTAGATGTTGAGACCCTACTAAAGACAGATTTGCCCAAGCAGTAGGACTTGTGCAAGATTTTTAAAAAATCTTGAAATGTCTTGTTACTGGGAGAAAGAAAGTAGGCCCAAGGTTGACCCAATTAAAAAGTGGCTATTGTTAACAGACCATCATGTCAGGAGGCTGGAGGCCGATTTTTTGCACTCATTTGGGTTCTGATATCCAGTAGGAAGTGAGTGGAAAGAGGAGGTATCAAAAAGGAGTCTTGAACTAGCCTGAGAAGTTTTTCTGCAGTCCAGAGAACCTAGAATTACTGAGGACAGCAGACATTCAGGAGGGAATTTGTCCTAGTTCATTTAGTTTTCTCTGCAGAAAGATGTGGGGGAGGTTTTTGTTTTGATCTTGAGTCGACTTCCGAAGGGGTAGGCAGTATGTCATTCCCTTATGACTGTCCCCTGCATGGGCAGGACGGGTTGTACCAGGTGTGCAGCTGACTTTCCCAGAGCCATGTTTCAGAGTGCCACACTCTCCAGAGCAGCGTAATGTATTGGAGATGTGTGTTTTATGTATCTCTGTCTCCTGTAGTTCATGAATAGTAAGCACAGTGGGTTTTACAAGGACAGATATGGAATGGCCTCCATGGCATTTGAGTAGAAAGTACAGCAAATAATTGATATAGCTCAGTCTTGGGCATTTACGGGTTTAAAAGAAAAAACAATTTCCAACAATTGAGGAGTCTTTTTCTTAGCAGACCAATCACAAACTTTTGAAGCATGAAATGAATTTCACTGGTCCTTGCCAATAAGCTTCTTTCTCTCATATTGGTTTTTATGAAATGGCTATAATCTTTGCAGGTAATGAATGAAAGCTACACTATGAAGTCCCACCTAACATTCTTCTTCTTGATTTATGATGTATTGGTCAAAATAGTAAACTGATAATGATCGCAAAATAGCAATAAATCACTATGGGATGATCTATCAGAAACAATAGAAAATGTTCTGGAGGAAGAAACTTGGAGCCATTTGGGGAACAGCTGGGTGTTCTGCAGATATGAAAGATACCAGGGAGTCTTCAAAAAAACAAATTAAAATACTCTCTCCCTTTGTTTCTGTCAAGACTGGGCTGTTCCTTGCTTCTGTGTGAAATAAACTCAAGACATTTATGATGAATTAAGGTTCCCACACCCCCAGTGTATCAAATCTAATTAGACAGTGGTGGTGGAAATCAATTTAAGCCAAAATACTGTCTGGATCTGAAGTTGAGATCTGGATGTGATCATTCCAGTTTCTACAATTCTGCAGAACACTGGTATTTAGAGCTCTCTCCTGCCAAATAAAAATGACCCTTCAAAATACAGTTATGCATTTAATAGTTTTCTAAGGATGAAGCAAAGTAATGTTGTCTTGTGTTGCCTCAACTTCTAAATAATGCACCTTTTTTGTCCGACTGTTTTCAGACAGTCTGTATTTTTTTGCTGGCATCATATAATCGTAATACATTCTGACTCAGATGTGCTTTGTCTAATGATGTGGCAGTAGATAAAATAACAGATGGAGCAAAATCACCCCTGCCTAAATGTAGTCTGAAGACACCATGGTGTCTCCTGATAACCAAAAACTTACCCAGTCCTTTGGGGACTTGATCTATCCCAAACAGATTTTCCTAGAAAAAATTTTGGGTAATATTCTCCCTCTTGTCTTGTCTTGTAATGGAAACTTTCTTTGGACTTGGTGCTAATCATACCAATGAGCCAGCTCTGATTGGTACTAGCTTGCAAAAGGCCTCTTTTGTTCTTGTTAGAGTATCTAACCTCTAAATCTATTTAATACCCTTTCCCTGGTTGTCCATCATTATGACACATGATTTTCCAAAGGATTTACTATTAGTTAGCAGCACAGGGCTTTCTCCCTGGGGTAGCAGCTACTTGCAGTGAAGAAAATGCATGTTCGATGTAGCAATTTGTCTTTTTTTATATATTTATTATAAGAGTAAATGAGTTATTGTGGGGGACTTCAATATTATTGCAAATTAGGTGCTACAAGCCAAGCCATGCACATTTGTTATGTTTCCAGGCATACACAGCATGCATAGCAGTTCAAAAATCAGCAGTCATATTATATCTAGGCCTTTTCCTGGGCAGCTGCTACTTTGCACGTTTTTTTGTAGTGTGACTGTTCCATAACTCGGCTTACTTCAAATGAAGGGAGGGGGGAAATCTGTCACAAAAGCGATTGCTATAAAAATGTTTTGATGAGCATGAAGGCATGAATTATAAAATCCCCCAAGATTTAGTTTCTAAAGTTGGTATGAGTTAATGAATATATAGAGAGCATTGTTTGTCATATATTTCTTCTATAATAATAATAATAATAATTTATTAACTGTGGTTGGGTTGTTGTTTTTGTTTTTTTTTATTTGTGCCTTTCTGGTTTTACTTGTAAGCTGGAAGCTTACTGAAATTATAAATTGCTCCTCTATTCACAAAAGTGTGCAGATTCAAGCAAAGTACACAGAATCAAATCCTATCTGACATCTGTTTCAACAAGGGACATAATTTGATTCAACTTCAAATCAACAGAATTAGTCAAATGTTTTGGTTTCAGTGGCTCACCAAAGCTGAGGTATCTGTTCTGAGGAGGGACTGAAGGGAGTTCTGCCCAAGGTCAAGCTTCTGAGATTTTGGTATGGGGAAAAACAGACTCTCACCAGAAAAATCCCTTTTTGTGTAATTTCATCTCACAAGGATTCAGAAATGGACAACCAGGAAAGAGCCCCATGTTCAGATCTTCTGCTTCCCAAATTGAGCCCTTTTTTCTAGTTTAGCTATCAGCTTAATCCTGGATTTAGAAACTAATCTGGATTCAAACTCAGTTTCTTTTGATGTTCCTGCAGGACGGGTGGTGTCTGGTGGGAGGGAAAAGTACCCTGTGTACAAAACAGTGAGGAAAAAAATTCTGAAAATCTCTCTGGCTCCAACAGATTTCAAAAGAGAGGAATTGATAAGAATATGGAACTCTTCTGCATCTTTTCTAATTTTTTTTTTCCCCCCAAGGAGAGAGCCCAATGTGTCATGTTTCCTATAACACTGGTTGTATTCATCATAGGTGACCTGGATCATTTGTACTTGTGGTTTATAGTCTTTCAACATGCATTGTTTTCTCTAGCTTGAAATATAGCACATTAATGAGGAATGTATCTGTTCAGATGTACGCAGTCAGCTCATGAAAGATGCTTTGGTAATACTTAGACTAGTTTGTCAACAGCAAGCATTTTGGCAGCTGCAAAGAAAAAAGCATCTAAAATTCATACAAGAGACTAAGAAAATCTGACATTAAACTTTCGTGAGCCATGTTTACACATTCTGAAGCTAACTTTGTAATTAGGCATGTTGTAACCTCCCTAATCCAAGCTCCAGTGAAGCAGCTGTCATTTTACAGTTAAATGCACATCCACTTCTGGATGGGTCTGTATTAATCTGTATTAATGGGACTGCAGTTGAGGTAGCCAACAGCCTGAAAAGGTACAGCAGCCCTGGAAAACAGCACCAGGGCCACTTGCAGCGGTTCATGTCAGGGAATCAAGGATGAGCATGTTTGGTGAGAGAAACCAAGGATGCTGGCAGCATGATGGGAAGCCAGGGGAGCTGGTGCCTGCAACAGCTTGTGACCTGCAGCATAGGAGACTCACACTAGCTTTTGATCTGTGTGGTGTGGCCCACACAAGCAGCCTGTTCTCTTGCTCTGTGGGGCCCCCACATTTGTCCTGTGCTGTCCCATTGAGCACAAGCAGCCGGTTCCTGGCAGCGCCCAGCAGTGACTCCCTGCTTGCTGCTCGCTCTTCCTGATATTTGTGATGGCTGCAATGGCATCTTTGCTCTTTCTTAATTACAAAAAGGGGTCACCTTTTACTATTTTCTGATGTAAGATCTGTAGTTGTTTGGTGGTGAGAATGGAATTACTGGGAAGTGTTGGGAGTCCTAAATTTAGCTCTTTATTTGGCCCCAGGTTATTACTCTCTGAGTACAGGCTTTTGCAGTGCCTTGGAAAGCTGTTAGTGCACTAGTTTATAGCTGTTGACTTCAGTAAGCATTGGACTAGGATCTGTTTGCAACGTGATCTTAGATCTACAGGAGCATTGGGAACAATTTGGCTTGTGTTCCCAGTTACCAAAGAAAGCTGGAAAGACCTTTCAGACAAATTTGGGAAGGGAAAAACATTATTGCTATTTTTCTGTCAGACAAAGAGAAGAAAAAGAATTTTCTTACTAAGAATTTGTGAGGTTTAAGTAGTTGTGGAGTCAAGTCCTATCACTGCAGTTGAATGCAGGTTTTTCTTACCAATATACAATCATCCTGAAAGCTGTCTCAGTTTGGCAGAAATTATTTTATTTGCATGCTGGTGCCTTGTGTATTAATGGATTGTGGGTACCAATCTGGGGTGGCATCCTAAGGACAAAGAACATGACAAACTACATCTTGAAATCTATCTAAACTTGAATAGTTCAAATCTCAAGAGACAAAACTCTGTTATAAGTATTCCTGTTGAGTAGTAACAAGTCGTCCCATTAAGCAGGAGCTAGAAATCAGCATGTCTCTGAGACAGCCCAGCAACATTTATTCAGAGGCTGAATTGTGGACGAGATGAGCGGCGCTGCCTTTGTACTTTGCTCT
This sequence comes from Anthoscopus minutus, assembly GCA_013399455.1. NCBI lineage: Eukaryota > Metazoa > Chordata > Aves > Passeriformes > Paridae > Anthoscopus > Anthoscopus minutus. Next base: position 264,352 of record VWYI01036672.1, on the reverse strand, counting down.
GAAATACTTATCCTCCTAACATCCCTCTGAGCTCCTGGGCTTCCAGAGGCCAGGGCTGCCTCTTAATCTTTGTTTGCATTCACCTCTCAAAGATCAGTATTTTCTCATTACAAGTTGCTGTGCTTTTTAAATGACAATAAAGGTAACTTTTAGCCCAGAAACTGAGACAGTTGTTTGGTTTAACTGAACTAGGGGTACATATTTAGGGACTTCGTGATTCACAGGAGTTTGTGTGCATACATTTTTAGGAAAATCTTTGCTGTCAGGGACCTTTTTTTCTTTGTACAGAGGCTCTATCAGACCTCATGCAGCACGCTTTGTAGGACCTGAGACCATAAGGAGTTTCTCCCAGCTGTACAGAAATCTTTATTGCCTTTAATCATTTCGTATTCCACAGAAATAGTATTGTCGTCATATTTTTTTCCATGCACCACTCTAATATAAATGCATCTTTTATGTTCACAGATTTGACCAAATCAGTATGTTATTTCAGCTACTTTTCATTAACAACTTGGGGTATTTGAGCTGTGCTGTAGCTTTTTCATTGTGTTTCTATGCTACTTTACTGTTGAATGAAATTTAATACATTGCTTATAATTAGCAGTGAGGAATGTTACCCTCTCATCAGTTTGCTGTTACAAGGATTGCTTTAAGATTTAACAAAGAAAATACTCTTTGCTCTCAAAATGCTTTGCAGTTCTGCTCAGGCTGCTGAAAATAAACACTGTTTTTGAACCAAACTCTTCACCCTTACCCCCCCTCCCCCCCAACTTCCAAAACAAACAAAATATCTTCAGTGGCCATCAGATAGAAATTTGACCCTAATTACATGCTTGGTCTATTCATGCCATGTAGTAGGGGTCCAGAGACTGATAGTTTGAAAACTGAATGCACTTTAACATACCATCAGGTGCTGGCAGAAATACACAGTATGTGCGTTGAGAGGTTTAATGAGAGTTATGTCCTCTTGTAAGCTTCAATTTGCATTTGTGAAGTGAGGTGGATTTTTCTTCTATAGTGATTAGCTCTTCTGAGCCAAGCCCAGAAATCCTTACTCTGCTGTAACTCCTGATGCTCAGTCATTGTTCATACACTCGTGGTATAAATGAACTTTTGCCTTAGTTGAATTTCCAAAGACCATCCCATTTCCTGCATTGCTGTGGGTTTCAGTTGTCTCTTAGGCAAATCTCCAGTGCTCAGCTTTGCAGTTTTACTTGTCGCCTCTTGCTCCAGAATCAAGATGCTGAATTTCAGGGATGGGGAGGTCCCTTGGAGCAGCTACCCAGTTTCTTTGCTGGTTAAGTCACCCACACCATTGCTTACATTCCTGGGCACTTCTCTGGGAAGTCTGAGAAGGCAGATGGCCTCTGCTGATCATAGCAAAGGTACCCCATCAGTGGCTGAGTACCTGCAGCCCCAAACACACCTGGAAAGGGATCTGCCCAGTCCAGGCTCTGCTCAGTGGGAAACGTTACAATCACTGTAGAAATGAGAAAACATCAAGTGCAGTGCTGGTTCCCTTGTGGTCCGCTGAAGGAGCAGCTTAGTAGATAGGAACAAACAGCAGCAGTGAGGAAAGTAATTTGCCTGTGACTTTGCTTATGTCTATGTACACCCAGATGAGGTTGGTTGGTGTCTCAGACCTGAACGGTGCTGCAGGATGATGCTGGTGTGAAAGTACCCACATGAAGAGCTGAATCACTCAGCAGAAGGAATTCTTACTCTTCCCTAGGTTTTATGGTCTTGTTGCACCATTTCAGTTCTTATGCCCCCACTTCTTTTACTAAGCTCAGTAAGCCACACTAAGGTGCTGTCCTTCCCAAACTCAGTGCCTCTTCTCGAACACAGATAAAAAACAGTAACATTAATGTTGTTTCACTTCCTTTGGTGGTTCTTGTTTGTTTGTTTATTTCCTTGTTTTGAATTCAGTTTATGACTTTGGTTTGTCTGATGTATAGGAAATTGTTACGGTAGTTCTGCGCGGACATTACTTCTAGTCAGTGACCTAAAACAAAAGAAGAGGGAGAGAGAAAAAGGAGGAGATTGTCTCTTAGTTACAGAACAGCTAGTTTGTATTGAGAGACTAACTCTTAAAGAATGCACTGTAATTTGTATTGTAGATCTAATTTGTTTGAGTTTTAAGTGCAACCATGCATTAGTGTGTTTGCAAAAAATAGAGATGTGGGAAGAGATAGAATTTAGTTTCTAATTTGAGCAAACATTTTAATCTCCCTCTCGCAGAAGATTTGTGAAGTCTCTTCAAGCCTAGAATGTTTAATGTTCAGACAGAGCTTTTTCAATAGGCTCAAGGTAAGCAGGAACAAACTCACAAATGAAAATCACATCCTTGTCCTCCTTTTGGACCACACCTGCACAACAAGAGGCATGACCAGCAGGTTGAGAGACTCTGCCCCTCTGCTCTACCCTTGTAAAACCCCACCTGGATTGCTGCATCCAGCTCTGGGGCCCCAGCACAAGAGAGCACAGAGGAGGCCACAGAAGTGACCAGAGGGCTGGAGCACCTCTCCTATCAAGACAGGCTGAGAGAGTTTGGGTTGTTCAGCCTGCAGAAGAGAAGGCTCAGAGGAGACCTCAATCACAGCCATTAAATACTTAAGGGGGCCTACAAAAAAGATGGAGAAAGACTTTCTACCAAGGACAGGATGTAGCGATTTTAAACTGAGAGTATGTTTAGAATAAACATTAGCAGGAAATATTGTACTGTGGGGGTGGTGAGGCACTGGAACAAGTTGCCTGGAGCTATGGGTGCCCCATCACTGGAACAGTCCAAGGCCAGTGAGGCTTTGTGCAACCTGGTCTAGTAAAGATGTCAGAGGTGTTGGATTAGTTGATCTTTGAAGGTTTCTTCCAGCAGAAAACAGTCTATGGATCTGTGATTATAGTTTTTCAGGCTTGAAGCATGAATGCTGAATGTTTCTCCAGCATGAGACACAAACTGTCTGAAAACAGCACAGAGTCTCAAACTGGACTTACAAAATCTCTTTAAATGCTCTTGAAATAATTCTGAGAGTGTGCTGAGGCTCATTACACCCTCTTCAACCTGCTCTTAAGAGGGTAGAGATTTGGAGTGTGGCTTGCCCTAAAGGCTCTCTCCCAAACAATTTGGATACTGTGCTCCTGGTAATACTGAATGGTGTGCCATAAATGAGCTATTTTCTATTTTGCACGCACCTAGTCATCAATGGCTTCCTGCTTGGGAACTGTGGTATTCAGACACTTCAGCAGCAGCAAAGAGATGTAAACACATTTACCCCCTTTAAGCCAAGGCCAGAAGAATGTTGGCCCATCCCAGCTAAGAACATAACAGCTTGCTCACTAGCACAGGTCCGGCTCATGTACTGAGGAGTTTTCCGGAGTAGCCCAGACATGTGGCTGCATCCCAAGGAAGCTCCCTGACACTGGAATTGACTGAAGTAAGGGCCAATTGCAAACCATTGCTGTTCTCTTCTCTCCTCTGTTGTGTGCTTGAGGGATGATGGCCATTTTGGCCATAGTTTATTCCAGCATAGTGTTTATTTCCCAAAGTAACTGTTGGGTTGCCAATTCCATTTCATAATGGAAAGACGAGCAGAAATTACGTTGAAACCCACCATCAGGATCTGCTAGGCAAAGCCCTGTTATTTCATAATCAGCTCTGATGCTTTTGGCCCAAGTGTTTGGGAATCAGTTCTCATCATCTTAAGAAGCCAAATTTCTGGTTTTTTTTCTTGATTCTGGAATTGCTCCTGCAGTACTGTTATGATATCTGGCTCCAGTGATGCTTACAGTGAATCTGTATGGCCAAATGCTCAGAATGGTGCAATCATACCCGGACTATGCTAAAACAGAGGCTTCAGTGGAGTACATCACCATGCCTTGGGCTGACACCACAGAATGATAGTTCTGTGTCTGCAGCATGGCAGTCTTGCTTTGTATTGGAGTCAGAATTTTTGTACCTTCATGTGTCTAAGTGCCAGCAGGCAGCACTTTAGAGGCACTTTACTGTAGTATCAGTGTTCACCACTGAAGATTTCTGGAGTGCTCCAGAATAAGCTCCAAATAGCTGAGAATATGGGCAGTGAAACCTGACTCTGTGTGCTTATTAGTTGATTTACTGATTGATTTTTAGTGCATTTTAAGGGTATATGTGGTTTTTTTTACAAGAGACAACTTACTATTGCAGCTCCAGTCTCAGTGGCCTTAGAGGACTTCTGCACACATTTTACAATGAGTCTTTGAAGGCAGTGACTCATAAGTGGGTTTGGCCTGACTCCATGGAAAAGTGATTTTGATCCCTTCCAACAAGGGGCACCACAGCCAGTCTGTGTCAGCCAGCACACGCTCCTTTCTACTTCTGTGTGTTCATATATCCTGTGAACCCATGACAAATCTAAGCATGTGTGTGGCAGTGTTTTTCTTTTCTAAGCTAAAAAATGTAGTAGCGATGGTCCAAGTCAAGCCAAACCTAAGCACTTAGATACTTTGGGAATGTTCCCATTATAACAGATATGAAAACTTCCATTGCATAGAAGGAATTTTGCAAATACAAGTGAAAAAATTACAAATAGAAAGCTCATTAGAATATAGTCATTAATTTTTGAGTTAAATTAACAAGGTTAAATATAATTTAGTAAGTTTCTCAGTGTAGGTCTGCCCGATTCATTAACAGGATTTTAAAACAAACACTGTGATAACCACATTTCTTAAGAGCTGCATCAAATGTGCTTTGGCAGAAGGTTAGCCCTGGATCTGTGATATTTTGGGCTACCCCATGCTCATGTTACCACTATCTGTGTTTAACATGCAGTGAATAAATAAGCAGTTCTCTGGATCTCTCTTTTTTTTTTCCCTTTGTTTTTTTCTTCCCGTGAATGTGAAAGGCTCTGGGAAATGGTATTGGCAGCAGGAACACCTTGCGCAGATCAGAAGAAAAACTGCTTTTCTGACTTGAGCTGACTCCTGCTAATTATATGGCTGGAGATGGACTTCAGGGAAGCTGCCCCAGGGCATTGTCCTGTACAATCCCCATCAAATTGGGGCTGGTCAGGCCAAATGCAAAGAGTGGTGATTACTGAGATTATTTTCTTTTCAAACTTGCTCCTTAGCTCTACTTTGCTGGGTGTTGGTTTTCAAAAGGGCCTTATAATAAATGTGGGCCATCTATATATAGCCCAACTTTTGTTCATTTGCACAGTTCAGAAAGCCTACTGTTTGAGGTTAGCCTTGAGTAAACTTGTACCATTTACTTTGGAGCATTTCAAAGGGAACAAAAACACAAATCATGATGAGGCTAATAAGAAGTTTGGGTGTTTAGTTTAAATGTGTACACAGCAATCATTGTAGAGGAAGTCCTTCTCTTTGGGAGTACATTATTATTAAGCAGCATTGCTGTTTGCCTGGTTTTGTCTGGTCCGCAATTTGCATTCACTTGATGGATTGCCAGGGTCGGAGGTGCACTACTTGGGAAACACTGAAGTGCCGTCTCAGCAAACTCTTAAGAGGAAAGGAACACTAATACAAGCATTTGCCCAAACTCCTTGAGTCTTCTTAGGCTTCCTTAGGCTGTGCTAGATCAATATGACAGTTTGCTAAGAAGCTTTGGACATGCATTCACAAACTCTTGCTATTGGCTTTCTTGGCATGTTATTCAGGAGGTAGTTGCTAGTGAAACATGTCTGCTACCAGCACAGAAGATTTATACATGCATTTTCTTCTCCTGCTAAGTGATTTATTTACTAGCAATAATGCCTTGCAGAGCTGCTTGGTCCAGTTTGCAAGACTCATTATGTCGACCCTCAGCAATCTATAGATGAATGGGATCACTATCGTGCTCTCTCTCTCTCCCTTCCCCCCCCTCTCCCTGGTTTCCCTCCCCCTCTTGCCTTTTCCCTTTCTTAAAACAGTGGTCACATGGTTCAAATCCTCCTGTTCAGTGGAGTTGATCCCAAGCTGATGAACATTTCTTTCCATACTATGCACAGAGGTAAGTTCTCTTGTGCCACCTGTCTCAGAGCAATGAGGGGTTTGCTTACTTGCTTGCTTTAATGGTAGTAATTTGCTTTCTGACTGCTTACTGTCAGTTGCTTGCAAATGGATGGGCTTATATGGGATACAAGTTACATGTCTTATTTCCATTGATCTACAATCCCTGCAAAGTAGAGCAAAAATGTAATTTTGTGGAAGTTTTTAATGGCAAACACTTTGTACTAGCCTTACTCAGAGAATGCGTAAATCTCTTGTTCATGGGCCACCAGAATCTCATGCTGGTGCTTTTCAGCCTTTCCACTCATTGTCTGCTTTTAATTCCTGCCTCTCCTGAGCACTTGGTGAGATTCAACTCTTTTGCTTCTCACTGGTGAAGGATGAGAAATTGATAGCTCAAATGGTTCTCACTGTCCATCCCTCTGCTGGGGAGATGATGCAAAGGTGAAAGGTGACCAGATTATTCATGTTTTCATCTGTGAAGCACTAGTGGTGCTTCTCATGTCATGTACAGGAGTGATGGAGGCAGTCTGGGCCCATATGCACCAGGTGTCCACCTTCCCCTTAAAGCCCTGTGGCCCCACATGCCAGGGAGATGCTGGCCCAGCTGCAGCAGGGCAGAATACCTGGCACCTGCCATGGCTGTGAGCAGTGGGACCTCTCCATCCACCACACGCTGAGTTTTCAGTTGGTGGTGTAAAGTGCAAGATTTGGGTTTTCCCATCCTTCTGGGGAGTGGGGTCTTTCCACTTCACACAAGTCTTTGTATGAAGCTCCCCAGCACCTTCAGCACCATCTCCTTCCCCAAATGTCTCAACAGATATATGATTCATTGGACATGTGATGTAAAAATTTTCCAGGGCATCTTAAACTGTTCTGCATTTTAATAGCCCTGCCAATTTCTAAGCACACCTTGAATAAATTAATAGTTGGTGGTTGAAACGTATGTACCTTGGCTACTGTGGTGGATGAAAAAAGTTTTATACCCCCAAGGTGCAGCAAAAGTGCGAGTGAGCTCCATGCAGCAAAGGGAATGAAAAAGTTGGATTAAATCATGTCTGTCTGCCTGTGGTTGAACTAGCAATGAAGCATTTTCAATCAGAGGTCAGGGCTGTGGTCACATTTGTGCTCCAGTTTTTGCTTGCCGTAATTTTCCCTCATACCAGATTCTCTGTGAAACACCAGAAGAACCGAGACACTCTGTGTCTGACCTTTTGGGGCAGGATTTTTCAGACAGTTCTGTTTCAATTGAACTCGCTGCCAGAGCATGCAGGAAGGAAGCGACATGTGTTAGTCATACGCCCTGGTGTGTGTTTAGCATCCAATTTGTGTACAGTCCAGGAATAACCCAGCATAATTCTGTAAAGCTGGACTCACGCTTAGATGTTTTGATGTTTGGGCTAGGAGGGGATTTCTTCATACATGAAGCAGGCTTTCAGTGCTTGGGAAGGATCAATACCTCCCCCGGGGAGCTCAGGCAATGAAAATATTTTTGTAAAAGATGCCAGAGCTCATCTTGCGCACAAGCATCTCATGCTGTGTGAGTGTATTTCAAAGCTGAGGTTTGCCTGCCCTTACCCACCCAAGCCCACCACGTGGGCACCCTGCCCCAGCTTCACAGGCACATTGCAGCTCAGGGCAGCTGATGTGCACCAGCTTGGGGGAGCATGTGCCACAAAAGGCAGATTGTGAGAAGTGTGGGAAGAGCCTGAAGCACGCTCGCCTTGCTCACCAGCCTTTGGAAACGGTGCTGGGGAGAGTCGCACCAGGCTTGACATCTTGAAACAACATTAATTAAAAGTAACTTTTTAATCCTTGAAGGAAGAGAAACTAGAAGTGACAGTCTCCTGGCTACAGCCCTTCAGTTTTAATCCCAATTCTGACTTTTTGCTGGGGATCAACAAGCCACAGAGAACAAAAACATATTTTAAAAGTTCCTTTCAAAGCAGACAAATGTTAGTCATGAGGGTGAGAGATTTTTGGTTAGGGTTTTTTCTATGTTTTGGGGTGGTTTTCTGGTTTTCCTTTTTTTTTTTTTTTTTGGTGTGTGTTTTTTCATTGTGTATGTTTTGTTTTGGTTTGGTTTTGACTACTGCTGGTCTCAAGGAACTTGTACAATAGAATGCCTCACTTTAAATGGTATCATTCTGTTCCTTTATCTAGGACAGTATTTCTGCTCTTCGGCATTCACAGTTGTACATTCTGTCTGGCTATTTTTGGGACATCAGGCTGCTGTGCAGGTTGGCCAGGACTTTGTATCTCATGAGCATAATGCTGGGACAGTCTGTGGGAATTGTCCTTGATTGTGGTGCTCTGTGGTGGGAGGAACTGGGATGAGCCAGTATTTGGATCCATACATTTGTTGTCCTTGAAAGTGGGTTCTGAAGCCAAGCTGGAAGGAGAGTGATACAGGAGAGGTTGGAGATGCTGTTTCTCTTCTTGCTGCAAAATCCCATGCTGTTTTCCCTCTGACACACCATGGTAGTCAGTACATTTGCTTCCTCACAAGGCCTTGGCCCATTAGTAACTGGAAACACTTCAGCAGACCTTCTCTTCTCAGCTACCTGTTACAGCAGCAAGCCCAGGATCTCCAAATAATCCATTGATCCAAAAATATGTGTGTGGAGTACTGCAATTAACATTCCTTCTGAGTGCCTTGCATTAAGCATCTCTGTATGTGTCTTGAGGGAAACCTCTGAGAGATTGTCTTTTATGGAGGAGTTATAAGAGATTTCTTATGGCTGAGTTCACCTATAGAAAATACAGAATTGTAAGTCTATGTAGTTCAAGAAAGAAACTGAATTAGCCAGACCCAGACAAGAATAAGTTAACAGTACTCACTAAGGAGCCTTGAGTGGAATTGGAAAAGAGAAAAATGGCATGCTGATAAAAACAAAAGCTAAAAAACTTGAAAACCTTCCTTCCCCCATCCCCATCTAATCAGTCCAGGACAGAGCTGGAGCAGGGGTGGGAGGGAATGCGGGATTTACTGGATGTCAGTGGTGTATCTCCTCCTTCCCTTCTTTATTTGACCCTCTTTTAGAGGAATGTTTAGCAAAGCTGTTTATTTTGCATAAACCCAAGTAATAATGTGGCCCCGGGTGACAGGACCTGAATGAAGATGACAGCAGTTTGATTTAACGATTAGCCACCTGACCCGATAGCACCTCTGGAATCTCAACTGCAGAATAAATTCCCATTCTTCCCACATGGGCTGCATGTTAATCACGGGAAGAAAAGCAAAGGGTGGTTGCAATAGGGCCATTGTTCCTGGAGGCGAAGGCTTGAAAAGAAATTGCCCGTTCCTGCCTGCTTTGTGCTGGCTTCACGCTGAGTCTTGGACACTCAAGTTTCTTTTACTGCTTCTGTATCCCCCCTCCGCCAAAATACTGGTTTCCAATGGGGTAAATTCAGTTGAGTTCATTCAGCGAGGAACTTGCTTTCCCCCTGAATTATCGCTATGTAGTTTCTAGTATTTGTTTCAGCTGAAAATGAGTGCTCGCAGCACAGGAGTCTATTTGTAGAGTTAGAGGAGCAAGTCGCTAAGGAATCCCTGCTTTTTCCAAACGTTCCCTAAAGCAGCTTAGCAAAGTGGTAGGGCTTTGTTTTGAGGGAAACCAATTTGGGGAAAAATCTTGCTGTGCTTTTTGTTTCCTTCCTCCCCTCCCCCTGCCCTCCAAACTCTTTCAAAGCTCTCGCATTAAGCACGGCTGCAGTGGTACAGCCCTCGCCTTAGCGGGCTAATATTCACTTACAGTTCAGCCTTCCAGCTTGGTAGCGCAGGGAGAGATGTGGCAAAGGGGAATTAAAAAATGATTGCAAAGTCAATGGTTTAAAGAGTAATTACAGAGTCATTAAAGGTTATTACAGGGAAATGTTCAGCTGAGCAGCGATTAGCATTCCTGATACCTCAGGTTCACCATGGTTTGAGGACACAAGTGAGACAAGTTGTTGAAGTCTCTGCTGCAAGAGGATGGAAGTGGCAGTGAGCCCTGCAGCTCCTCTGGGGCTGGCAGGCTGCTGTCATGGCTGGGCACTCACTGCTGGCCTCCTGCCCCCCCCAGGGCCACCAGCCTGGCCAGCAGATGCATCAAACCAATCAAACCAGCCCCAAACTGCACAGGGCCGTGCTCTGCCCCAGACCAACACTCACTCAACTTGGCTTTTGGCTGCTGGTTCCAGACAACCATTCAGACCTGCTTCAGTCCTGCTCTGATTCCTTCCCATGCACCTTTCAGGTGCGTCAGGATTCAGCACTCATTCAATGTGGGTCCTAGAGGGTTGAGCCCTGCCATTTACACCTGCAGATAATTTTGAAGGTTAAAACTCCCAGCAGGCAAATGGGTAAAGCCAGCACCTGAACTTTGTCTTTGCATGCTTACTGTAATGTACTTCTGTGCCTGTGTCACCCCAGTGCCCAGAGCTGCTGGAGTCTCAATGCTGTCCCTGACAAGGATAGGCCTTGCTCTGCCCCAGTTTGGGAAGTTGGGAAAGCCTGGTGTCCCTCCATACTGTAACTGTGAAAGTCTTGAGGTGCCGCAAGAGCAAACAGTGCTGTCTTTCTTATGCTTGTATTTGTGCATATGAAAAAACCTACAAATCAAAGTCAGGTCTGTTGTGTCAGTGTGAGAAGAGTGAAACACTGTCCAGAGTCCCTGATGTTTTCTCACAGGGAAGGCCAAGTAACTATTTAAACAGATAAAACACATAAGTAAAATAAAACTAAGTATTAATGGCAGTATTATCAAATTAGAAGTATTTAGGTACAAAGCGGGTACCATTCTCCCTGTTCAGGCGCTTGGCTTCTGGTCTGTTCTGCTGTTTGGATCTTCTTTTGAGCCTTGAAAAGGGCATTAATATGTTGCCAGGAAATATTATTTCCAAGGTAAATTTAAAAAAAAGAAACGAGCAGATGAACCCAGCTGGAGCCCTGGGATATGCGGAGGCAGACCCCACTAGAGCCCAGCATCGTGGCAGGAATGTGCTTGTGCTTGAAGGGGAGAAATGGATGAGTGCATCCAAAGTGGGTCTCTGGGGCAGTAAGGAAGACTCAGACTTTCTTCTTGGGTACCACAAAATGAGATTTGTTTTCAAGGTTAAAAATAAATGTATTGTAAAAAAAAAAAAAAAGGATGATAAAAAAACTATGTTTTCTCCTCTGAGGGGAAAAAGCAATTAGTTTGTTTACTAAGTGACACCTCAGGAGGAAAACACTGACGCCCTTTCACCACACCACTGCCTGTGTGTCTCCCTGGGATGGAGAGACAAGGCATGTCCTGCCAGCCCAGGCAGCTTCCCCAGGGACCACAGCCCATCCAAGGAGGGAGGCTGCGCTCTGAGCCTGTCCGGACAGCTGGTATTCATTTCTGTTTTACAAGGAAGCCTCTCACTGCAAATAGCTTTTGCAGATCTCTAAGATGTCGGAGCAGCACAGGGAGAGAGGCCTCACTTTCAACTTCACAGGGGTCACTTCTGCAGCCCTGCTCCACACCAGGCCCTGTGTTCCCCGCGTTGGAACCATCCTAGTCTACTGGGAGTGGGGGCATTTTGATACTGACATGACCGAAGCTCATCCAAACACATTCAGTTGCTTTAATTATTCTTGTAGATTGCTTCCACTGTGTCTTTGTAAATCCTGTGACATCTGAGATGTGGAGTGGCGAAGGCCAGAGTTTGTATCCTGGGCTTTTGAGGCCCAGCAGTGGCAGAGAGTGGCCAGGCGTTCTAGGTGGAGTGTGGTGCATGATAACTGCTCTGCATCTGAGTTAGTGGCACATCTGAGGCCATCAGCTCTGCCAGACTGTCAGGGGTTAAAGTGTAACCTCTTCCTGATGCAGAAGAGCCAGCTTCCAAACCAAAAGTTGGTTTGGGGCTGAGTTGGGTATTGCAGGAGGCCACCCTTCAACACACAAACTAGCAAAAGCGAAGGATCCCCAGTTGCTTGCAGGTATTTGGAAATATTCCTCACCTGTTTTTTTCCGCCACTGATGGAAATATGGGCAGCTGTAGATTAGCTTGGATGTTTAGCTGCACAAAAGACATTGGGGGTAAGGAAGATCTGATTCAAGCAGGCATTGCCATTAATGCCAGGCTGGTCACTTCCCAGCTCAGGAACAGCAGCTTAGGTCAAGGTCAAGGTCTGTCTACCTCTGACTCCAGGTTCAGAGAGGCAGTAGTGCTCAATTGCAGTGCAGTTGTGGAAGCAGTTTCCCAGTTGTGTTCTCACAGCCTTGCAGATATTGCATTCAAGGACCAGCTGATTTCCATATGGCATCATGGGATTTTTCTTACTTGAATTTGTAGTCATGTTCTGAAATGCTACATCCTTTTTGTGCAAGCACTGTCCTACAGCAAGCAGTGCCACAATAGCCAGATAGGCTTTGAACTGTGCAAGGGAATGCCTTTGATCATTGTCACCTGCATCCTCTCTGTGTCACTTGGTGGCTTGCAGGTCTTCTGTGGGAAGAGATTGTGAACTAGCAACCTGTAGTGCTGTCTTTATCCCAGCCACAACCTGCTGAACTTCCTTAGCTGCCTGTTTTTTTTTAACTGATGAGTATAAATTTACTCCCTCTCTCCACTGAGCCTCATCACAGAGGCAGAGCTTTGTGACACTGGTCTCCCCTGAGAATTCAGGCTGTACTGTCTTCTGCATTGGCTGCTAATGGCATGGAATCCTTGTATTCATAGTAATCCAAATGTACAGCTTCATGGTGGGAGTCCTTTCTGCGTGGTTTACCCCTTTTGTTTGTATTTTGGTTGCAGGGGACCTGCAGTCCCTTCCTCAAACCTATTCTCCAAGGAGCAGTATGTTTTACCTTAGAAACAAGATGCAAACACAGAATCATGTTCCCTGCATAGTCAGTAATGCTGCTGATGCTCAGTGCACTGTGTGAAATGCCTGGGGCTGTACAGAGCTGCTTTGTGCAGACCTGAGACCTGCTGGCTGTCCACTTCTTTGAAAATATTATGCATGCGTGACGGTGCATGGGGAAAATCAAGGAGTTGGAGGAAGGGCAGGAACCAGGTATTTTTGGGCAGGGGCTCGTCACATTTCTGCCAGCTCAACCCTGATTCTCTCTCCTTTTCCTGTCCTGTCTACCTGGGAGCAGCAGTGGGGCTGGGAATGCAGACAGGCGCCAGTGGGAATCTGCAGCCCCTCTGAGTTCAACCCACCCAGGCTCTGAACACAGGTCTCCATGGGTGAATGATCAGTGCCTTAAACAATCACACTGCACTCTCCCGGCATCTAATTACCAGGACAAAACAGTGTGTAATAATAGATATTGCAGAATAGCTTATTCTCCTGGAGGATTTGATCCAAACCCCAATGAAGTTGGTGGAAAGACTCCCATTGATTTCAATAGACTTTACATCAGGCTGTTAGTGTGCTGTTGTCTGCTTTGCTGTTAACTGTAATACACTTTTCCCAAACTTTTTTGTTTAAAAGAAGATCTCAATTTCATAAATTATTTACTTGAATCAAGGAAGTGCCATCCTTTTCAGGGCAACTGTTCCTCTGTCTTTTATTGTGGTGGTGATTGCTAGGAATATAGCATGGCTTTTGAATATCACCTAGTTTAGCTGTAGTAATGACAACTGATAGTTACTTGCATTTTTTTATGTTCCAGTAAGTAAAGGTGTGCAGGAGTTTACTCTATCATACCATTTCAGGAGCTTGGCAAAATATTTTGTTTGCTTCCTCCTCTGAAAGCACACATGAGGGCTGACATACACACTACAAACACTGTTTTCCCGTGCTTTTGCTCCTTGTGGCTGCAGTCTTATTAACATTGCTGCGTGTGAAAGACTCCTAAGACTCTTCTTGTAAATTGAAAGTTTTCTCATCTGATATTTTCATAAGTATCAGAAAAATATTTCCATACAAACTGGTGGAAGAAGAGTGGAAGTTGTTATAATTTGTATCACATCTTCTAAAAAATACAATGCTTTAAAATTCTTATTGTCCCTTGGGATTCCATCACCACACAGTACTCTAGGAAAAAAATGCTTGTATCTGACTAACACAACCATGTCCCTTAAAACAAACCATTTTCTTTAGGAAATTAAAATTTGGTGTTCCTTTGCTGCTTCTTGGTTTGACCCTGGTGAGAAGGAGGATGTGAGAATACCATGCCTTGGTGAGGACTTTGGCTCAAGGATCAAAAGGCAGGCAGTGAGCTCAAAAGTGCTGAGGCAGACACAACGTTGACCATCAAGGAGAAGGTATTGGGAGGAATGTTGAACATCTGGTAGGGGGAATGCTTTGAGGTACTCAAGAGTGGTGATGTGCCTTAGAGCAGTGACATTGTCCCTAGGAGATAGAAAAGGGATTTGATGGGGAACCTGATGGATGCCAGTACCCTCAGATCTGGGAAAACCCCTGAGGGAGGAGCTGGAGAAGTGCCCTGAGATGGAAAAGTGGGACACTTACTGTCATCATGTTTAGGGAGACAGCACAGTGGCCAGAAATGAAGCAAAAGGAATATTAAGAAAAGATTCAGAGCTGCCCCAGAGGAAAGTGCCTGGGAGAAAATAACCAGTGGGTGGCTTTATCCCAGCCAGGTGCCATCAGTGCAGGATGTGCAGCTGCACAAGCCCTGTGCCAAACCCAGAATTTCATGAGCTGTCAAAAACAGAGGAAGAAAGTACCAGGAGGGAAGATTTCACTGCCTCTGTTACCAAGCTGGGCCAAGGAGCAGGGGGTATCAGCACAAGAAGAAATCCTCTTTGATCCCTGCACTGGAGTTTATCCCAGCTCAACAGGGAATACTGGGCTGTGTATAAACTTCAAATTACAGCCATCCTTGCACATGAGTATGCAGGTGCCTGGGTGGTGTTTTCTGTCTGCTGGGCAGCCAAGCCTGGGGGACAAGCTGCCCTGAGCACCACTCTCAGCCTGACATGCCAGGTTCAAGAAAAACAATACGTTTTGCAGCCAAGAAAGAGACGGCTAAATTTGTCTTCAAACTACAAAGATTTGGAGCAGGATCCCTGCAAGGGGAAGCTGGCTCCTTACGGTTCAGTTGATTATTCAAAATGCATGAAATTTGCGTGGAATTTCGTTAAGCTGCCTTTATAGGAAAATTCCTTTCCCGTTTCCTGAGGGCAGGCCTATATTGTTGAAGGCAGCATTCTTCAGCAGGGGGATATCATTTATTATAAAGGATCACGGGTCAAAGTATCTTAACCCAGATCAAGGGCAAGGTCTGTGGGGACTGCCTGGAGCCTTTCGTGGAAACTCACAATAAAAAGCCAATTATAGAGTGAGCGGCTGACACCAAACCCACGCCGTGGCTGCAGACAGTGAATGCACCTACTTGGGTTGTGCATCTTGGGAAGGGAGAAATTACTGTAGGTTCAAATTGTTGAGCAGGGTGACCACAGCTACCTAGCTAATTATGCCTTTTGAGAGGTGGATCGGTGTTGCTTAACACTCGCTATGTTTTTCTCAGTAGTTTAACCTTGATATCTTCCCTGGGATTAGAGAGTGATGAAAGGTTGAATTATTTGTCTCTGAACTCCCACCGTGAGCAGTCTGACTGTATCTGTTCAAGTTCCTGGTTTCTCAATCTAAGTGTTGCGTGTGATGTTCTGAGGGTGTAAGACACCAAGATTCTATCTCTCTAAACTACTTTTATTTGCTTGGGATACATTTTACTATTTGAAAGAGTCATCAGTTCCAGGAAAAGAAAGAATAGACAGGTCAATGCTTTGTAGTTGAGAGAGAACTTAAAAATTAAGGGCTTTACATACGTAAGAACAGATTTCTGTGCAGTCTTTTTTAAAGCCATTTGCAGGCAGTGGTACTGTTGTTAAGAGATTCTTATAAAAACTAAGGCAGCCTCTTTTTTGTCCTGTGCTGTTGCTAGGGAAAATGAGTCACAGCTCAGAAGGGAAACCTCTGAAAGGTCATTAAATATGAAGGTACCTCTCTGGCTTAGGAACCAAGATGGGAAATTACCTGTGGGGAGGACTCTAGAGTATGATGGTAGGCATCTTCTGGCCCTGTCCCATCTTCTCTCCCATCTGCTGATATGGGACACCATGAGCTTTGTCTGATCTGATGGGGAGCTGCTTAGAGGTCCTTGGGCACTGCTGGGTATTGCAGCTTCTGGTCAGGAGGTTGGGAAGAGGAGACTGCGTGTGCCAGCCACACACAACTAAGTAGTAAAATCTGCTTATTGTGCTGTTTTGAAAAGCCAAACAAAACTTGTAGAGAGCTGTGCTTCATTCCTGTGTTGTGCATACACTTTTGACGTGTTCAGCTGCTTGGCCAAGGCAGGTGTTTTTGGGTGCAGCCCTGGCACACAGAGAGCTCTGCGGGGGAGTGAAGGCTGCGGGAGGGTAGAGATGTGTGGGATGTCTAATGCTGCTCTTAGTGCCAGGCTGTGCTAGGAGGTACTGTAGCCTCTCCCTATGTCATTAAGGCATATCTTTGCCACAGACAGTTATTGGAAAAGGCTTTTTGCAAGGCTGAACTGTAAGCAATAAAACTTGCATTCTGATAGGGGCATAGTGCACTTAGGTAATAAAAATAGCCTTGGTGTCAAAAGGTTTCAGTAAATGTGGCTAAAGATATTAGCAGTCACTGCATTCGCCTTTCACTTCTCTATAGACCCGAGGTGAGGTGATAAAAATGGTCATTTTGTTTCCACTGAGAGACAGAGTCACAGAAGTTTACTTAGGATGGGAAGGATCAGTCCTGATGTTTCTCAAGGCAGATCATTTCTCTGCTCTTTGCCTCCTTGATGGCTCGAATATGCTTCCAGCTATGATAGTTTAAAGTGTCCCAGTTTGGGCAGCAGAATTGCCTTTTCCTCTTGACCCAGGGTGGAAGGCTGGAGCACAGGAGAATGCCTGACAAGAGTGGATGGAGACCGGGCCCTGCCTCTTTCTGCACCTCTGCATGACTGGGATGTGCTGTGTAACTTGAAAGTTCAGGCTATGAAAAGAGGGATACCTGTACTGTGATGGAGATAAGGGTATGCACCATCACTTTCCTGAACTGAGAGCTGTTTTCCAAAGCCTGAATCTGCCATCCAGTCACAGCTGGAGCTCCCTTAGGTTGGTGAAACTGTTTGCAAGCTATGGTATTACAGGACATAAGCAAATGTAGTAACACTTCACTTAAATATAACAAATTAAGGGTTTCTTAGGACCAGACACTGATTAAAAAACCAAAAAGGATCATAGCTGAAGGTGAACAGCAATTCCTTTCCATTTTCCCAGTTGCTAACAGATTCCTTTCATGTGATCATGTCATTTGCGTCGGAAGAAAATATATTAACCAGTTTGTCTCCATTTCCCAGCTGTACCTGAACCTCATGGCATTTGCCAGGGGAGGCAATAGGCGTATATGTGATTTGGATTATACTGTAGAAGTCCCTTCTTGGCTGGGAGCGGTGGTTGCAACAGTTTCATAATACGAATTAGCATGTGTATGTACTGTCAAAGCTGTATTTGACAACTCTTTAGGGCTATGGATGTGGCTTGCCTTGATACTAGATGAGATAAAGTCAAGAGAAGATCAGAGAAGAATGCATTCTGAGAAATGGAGAAAACCCAGTAATCTGGAAAATTGTTGTGCCCACAAACACACTTGCTGGCCAGCCAAGTAACTGAAAATCTCATAGGGTTGAGTGTAAATAATTAAACACAGGCATAGTGATTTGTGGCCATTGGCCTTCAATTAGCAGTTTTGAAAGGCGGCTGCGATAGCCTTTCCTTCACATCACAGCTCTATTTCTTACACCTCTTCTTTTTCTTTACTTAAGTGAACAGGATGAGTACCACCTAATTCCTGGAGAAATGGAATAGGGTGCTGTGAACTCTCCAGTGTGGTTAGCTCTGCCACAACCATGTTGTGGCTTTGACAACCCAAGTGATGCTGGCACAAGTTTATCTTGGTGCTTTCTTTCCTTCCTCTTCCTCGGCAGCCCCAGCGATGTTTCAAGGTGCTGGTGCCTTCCTGACACTCTTATTCCCTGAAGAACAAAGGCACTCTTCTTGCAATATGGTTTCATTGGGTCCTCAGTCCCTGACCCAGATCCCTTCTCCTTTTGCGTACACACAAGCTGTTTGTTTGCAAGTGAAGAGTTGTGAAATCAGGGTTGGTGCTGGGAAAATGCTCTTTTAGGTGTTCAAAGGCATCTGCTGATGCAGCTGTGCAGCTCAAGATGCTCCCAGGCAGCAGGTGCCCCGTCTGAGGACGCATTCATACTGATACCTGTACTTGTTGGGCTGAGTGAAGGAAATATTCCTCAGATTGGGAGCTGGGAAACTCCAGAGGCTGGAAGCCTCCATGAGGGTGCTGACCGCTGCCAGCGAGGTGGCACAGGTGACATGACATGTGAGGACATGAGTGTAGAGATGAAGGCACTACAGCTTCCTCAGCTGTTAATGCAGCTTCATTCACATGCTTGAGAAATTCACTACTAATTTTCAAGAGGATAAGTGGAAAAGTTCCTCTAAAACGACTCTCAACAAGAGTGCCACCAGCTCGCAGGAGCTCTCATGTAGGCCATATTTGAGTTACCAAACCCAACAGCTAGAGGCAAATGTCAGCTTATCATAACTGCTCTGTAAACAGAAATCATCACGTAAGCTTTTGTCTCAGCCATCACATGCAGGTGACAGCTCAGGAAGCCTATTAGCAAATGCCAACACACCCAGCACACCGGGCGAGTTACGTGCCTGAGCCACGAGGGGAGCACGGAGCCTCAGCAGGGGAACAGCAATGAGTCACCTCAAGTCAGAGAAGTGCTAAGTGATTTTCTCATGGGAAAAACTGAAAACTAGCATCACTGGGATTGAAAACATCTTTTTTTTCCCCCTTTTTTTTCCCTTTAAAGTTTCTTATTGAAAATATCATGCAGGATGAAAGAGGGGCACAGAAAGAGGGCGCAAATACCCGTACCGCTCTAGATGGGTGTATTTTTCCAGTGGGAAGATAAATTATAGAAGTAACCTGAGCCAAATGAATACCATAGCTGGGAGTAAAATTGCAAGAATTACAGTGCATACTTCAAAGTAAAGTGCTTGTACTAATAGCCTGATAGCAGAACCTATTTCAAAGTTAGAAATGTGTTGTCAGTAAAACACAGTGTTCACAGATGTTTTGATCTGCCACTACTGCATTTCTGAAGAACTTAATATATCCATTTCTGCTGTTACCCTAGTTTGTGGGCCCAGTTCACAAGTAGTTGTGTAGGTCCCATCCTACAAATGGTGCAAGGGGCTCCAAGGAGAGGGTCAGAGCAAATCCAAGAGTCTTCCCCAAGCCACTCCTGTCAGGATGTCTGGCTGTTTTTCCTGAAGGCACTGAAAAAGAGAAAAGTTCAGTATGATGCTATATCCATTGTGCAGTGGCTTTTCAACTCAAAGCCAGTGCTAGTGTTGCTTTCAGCAGATGATGAATGAATAAATTAAACCCTAAATGATATCTGAAGCTGTTTGCCATAGGAAGTTCCCATTTTGCAGATCTCTAGAGGTATCTTGAAGTTATCAGTACGCATCAGCCAGGCTCTGAATTGAAAATGGGGAAACAGCTCTGTTTTCTGCTTGCTGATAGGGAGACGTGCTACAGAATCACCTAACTTAGAAGTGTAATGAGGTGTTTTATGGGGAATTTGCTATCAGTGATAAATAGAGTTTTAAAAAAAAAAAAAGGAAAGGGCAATACATTAACCACAAATTAATAAACCCGTCCAAATTTATGCAAAACATGAGGTTCCAGAGACTTGGGTCACATTTTTAAGTGTTTGCTTTTTGTGTATCCTTCAAGATTATATATTTTTGAATAAGAGAGTCTCTCAAAAATTGATTGTGGGCTGAGGGCGTTGTGGTGATCATTAGTTTTTTTCAGTGCAAATCTATTTTGGTTAACTGTAGCTTAGCTTAAGACTGTTTAGTCCCCCACACTGCCACCTCTAACCCAAGAGAAAGGGGTTTTCACAGGTTGCCTTAAATAATAAACTGCACATAAATGAAGCAGCACAGTTTTGTGGTTGGATCTGGCCAAAGTAATCTGCTTCACTTCCCAAAGTTATGGGATAGATTGACTGGCTGAATTAATATGAGGAGTGATACAGGATATTTGAACTCTTGTCAGTTATTTAATTCTGGGTTTTTTTCCCAGCAGTAAAATGGATTTGTTCTGAAACCTGGAAAAGAAAGAAATAAACTTGGCAGATGTAGCTAGTTTATGATTTATTCTAAGTTTGTAGCCTCATCCAAAAGCCACTGAAGTCTACAGAAGTCTTTTGGGAGATTTCAAAAGGAATCTCATCAGACTCTTGATTAATATGCTGGGGAATTGGGGGGCACATGTTTGGGGCCAAGGGAGTCTTGCAGATCTAATCCCTTTTTTTCCAGGGTTTGCATTCTCTTGGTGTACATCCTTTCATGCAAGTCTCTCAGTGTTCCCTGAGCCATATGTATTTGGATTAAAAGGTAATATGAGAAGTGCTAGGAAAAGCTGGAGCCAATTCCCATTTTATTGCAGGAAGGCCTCAAAATGATGTGAGGAGGGACAGTGTGTCTGACATATGGGGCTGTGGGAACATTACTCAGTGGCTGCAGTGGAGATGGGTGTTTCTTCTCAGTCCTGTTTCCCTTGTATCCAAACTCCCGTGCTCATGTGCCAGCTGAGAAAATCAGTGGGTGGAAAGGAAACGGGGGCCGAAGGAGAAGAGGTTTGGATCGTGTGATCTCTTAGCACGAGCCCCACTGCGAGGGACGCTCAGCAGGCAGGCAGCTCATCTCAGGGTGGGGGTGGAACTGGGCAAGTCCCAAAGTCCTCTGCTCTGGTACACTTCAGATCTTTCATGAGGCAGTGCAAATGTGTGTGACCCTAATCAAGCTGATTAACCTTGCTGAAGCATCTGGGAATGGAGACGAGAAATAATTGTAGCAGAATTTAGCAGGCAGCATCTTTTAACTTTGCAGTTATCTGCAGTCTTTTCTAGATGGGAAAATTTCCAGGTTTTTGTAGGATGGGAAAGGCCACTATGTAATGTATGGGAACTAAACAGGCTTTGCATCTTGATTTATTCCCAATCTTATTATTGTGTGACTGGATCAGTTATCTCTCAAAGGGTGGTATTAATTAATGTTTACAAACCACTTGCAGTACTTGGGGGA
Organism: Anthoscopus minutus; assembly: GCA_013399455.1. Classification (NCBI taxonomy): domain Eukaryota; kingdom Metazoa; phylum Chordata; class Aves; order Passeriformes; family Paridae; genus Anthoscopus; species Anthoscopus minutus. The sequence continues at coordinate 243,226 of VWYI01036672.1, read as the reverse complement.
AAATGCATCACAGAACTGTGTTTTTACTTGAGCTATTTATTAGATGGCACCCTAGGTGTGAAACCCCCTACTTGTAACTGAGACCAGGATTGAGTGTACATTGTGAGCTTTCAAACTCCATTTGGAAGAGCTTGTCTTTTAAAAGCTTATTATATTTTCCTTTTTCTTTTCTCCCCTAAAGTGGGAGGGAATCACAGATGATCTTTCACGTGATTCTTCCAACACCCAGTCATTCATCAGCAGAGACTTAAAGATAATAAACTTTTTGTTTCAGGCAATTACTTAATCTCGACAAACTCCTGTGTTAAGCAGGGCTATTAACTGAGCAGGCCATAAATCAGCGTGTTGCCAGGTGGGTGAGTCTCCTGAACTGCAATCACTCTTAAGGACCTTCCAGAGACCCCTTACAGTCTTAAGCACCCTCATTACACAAGCAGCATGCTAACAACCAACACTTTGCATGAGCTGCCCGGAGAATCTGCTGCAAACTGCACTGGGACCATTTTTAATACCAGTAGGAGAATTTTCATACGAAGGCAGGATGATACATGGGAGTTATTAGCCTGCACCAAAACCACAGCTGGGTAAAACAGATAACTTCCTCACCCCTCTCCTGATCAGACCTTCTGCTTAGTTAAGAGCAGCAGGCTGCCTTATGACTGGTTAAAAGCCAGCTTGTGCAGTATTCTCTCAGTCTTTATCAGCTAGGACTGCTTTGGGGACTGGTGTCCTGAAGCATGAAAGCTCCCAAAACTCTTCTTTGAAGGCTGCCTAGATGCTTATCACCTGGGTATAAGTACAAGAGAGAAAAATACCCAGCCCTGCAGTTTTATCACAACTCGTAGAGAGCACACATACTTTCTTCAATTTCCAGCAAGAAGTTTGGTCAAAATGCACAGCAGATGCTGCAAGAGTTTTTTTTCCTGGCTCGATCTGTTCAATTTTACAAATTATATAAACAGACCTTTCATACGAAGGGGAAATTTTTCAAGCCATTGCCTATAGGAACAGTTTGATTTCAGTTTGTTTTAATGCCTGGAGGAGCATATGCATAAAGCAAGCAAACTGACTCCTGTGGTTTGGATTGGAGAGGCTTGAAATGCCAGCACTGAATTTGAAGCACAGCCTTGTCCTGGAAGATTGAGCAAGTCTTTGTGGCACGAAGCAGTGCAGGTGTCCCCTCCATGGCAGCAGGCAGCCCTGCAGTGGCAGAGACCGTTCAGGTAGGTCTGTGCTAGGGGCGGGCTGGCATGCCCTTTCTTGTTGGCATTGGCACCTGAGATTTCACAGGATTTAGACATCTGCTTGGGAGTTTTTCTTCTGCAAGGCAGCTTTCCAGCTTCTGCAAGTTGCATTGACTGGTTAAGCAGACAGCTCATAGTGTGCTATCTGATAAATTCAGTATTTAGTTAGCAATGGCCAATCAGCCCAGCTGCTCCATCCATGTTGCAGCAGCCATGCCCACCAGGACCAGCACCTGGAAGCTAGGCTGTGAGCATCAGTTGCTGAGAAGGGGTATGTTACCTTTCACTGAGATGTACTCCTGAGTCCAGTCAGCCCTGCAGTCACAGAAAAACATCCTGGCCACCATAATGGGATGTGCTGCGTTGTAGGGACAAGTGGCCAAGGGAGGTCAGGGCTAATGCTTTCAGTGGCAGCCTGGGCTGGAAGCTTAAGGACTTTTGCTTTTTCTTCACCATCGATCTCACGGTAAACTGGTTCAGGGAGCTGATCCAGCCAAAACCCTGTGCAATAAAATTTTAGGTGATTAGTTTTCAACTGGGTGAACTCCCTGAGCTGGCTGAGTGTGTGATTGAGTGCCAGTGCCACCTCAGGGGAGGAGTGTGAATGCATAGATGGGGATGTGAAGGCTAAAAGACATATCCATCTGTAGATCCGCTCCTAGAAATGTGGCTTGGGATGAAGCTCCTCAATAAAGTTTTATTTGCATGAGTGGGAGGTGCACAGTCAGGGCTCTCTGGATTTGCTGCTCAGATGAGTGTTGCCCAGAAGGTGCAGTGTGATAGCTGATGTGCTCTCCCCCTTCATCTTCATTCACTGCCTTGCCCTTTGGTACTCCACCAGTCTTGTGGTTTCCAGTCTGAGGTTGCTCAACATTCCCGTCCCTCCACATCTCATCAAAAGAGATCCTGGGCTTGGTCAGGTTGGATGCAGCTGATGACAGTGATATTGCCTGGTGTTCTGCTGCCTCCTGGTCATAAGTGCCAATTAGTGCTTTGTCCCATAATGCCTCAATCTAATGGCAATATACAATTTAGCCTTGTATTATAGGCGATCTGAAGCTGAAGCACTTGCACTTCAGGGAGCCAAGGAAAATTCCTTTGGAAGTTTGGAAGGAAAACTGCTCAGATGTAAAATCAAGCTTGGGGAACACCTGAGCCATACTGAGCTACATGATCAGGTAACTATGGACTCAGGCTCTGGTTCTCTGTTCCCCGGTGACTATCACAGGAGGCTGGACTGCTGTCAAGGCCACGTTTGCACAGACATCAAATGCATTTCTCTTTTCTTTGGATATCCAGAAAAACAAACCTGTTGAGGACTTTGGGGACTCTGACAAGCCAGGTATTGGAGACAATCTGAGAAAGGAGGGGGTATTGGGGAATATTCCAGACAGTCAGCTGAGGTTCACACACTCTTATTTCACCAGCTGGCTTGAAGTGAGGTGGGTTCCACTGTGAAATGATCTTCAGTGTGAATCAGGCAAGGTTTGTGATCTGTTGGTCTGGTCCCAGAGAAGTCAGGGGCAAATCCTCTTAGCCCACTTCTTTGTAAGTTGCTAAATCGGCTGGAGGCGCAGGCAGTTGCTGAAACCTCCTGGCTTCTCAGGAAGCAAGATGATAACAACTTGTGGAAAATGTCTCTTCTTATAAGTTTTCATAGAAGACAAACTGAGTTTTCTCCTGCCATCCAGGCAGGCACAAGCTGAACCACCATCTGGTCTGCCCCACCTCCCTGCCTGCCTGCCCCTCGCGTGCTGGGATTTGGATTTCTTCCTTCCTGGTTGGGATGTTTCTTTTTTTTTTTTTTTTTTTTTTTTTTTTTTTTTTTTTTTTTTTTTTCTTCTTTTTTTTTTTTTCTTCTTTCCATTCTCTGGCAGCAGCTGTTGGGAGAACAAGCCCCAAGATCCATCTGGTCCTTCGAGCTTATCAGGCTGTGTCTTTTCTCAACAAAGCAGCAGTGGCTGCGCTTTCATACCAGAGTTACATCATATAACAGCAACTTGCTTGAAAAGCAAACTGCCTTTTATTTGCTTGTGCTGCCTTTCTCTCTTTAGAATTGCAGCCACAGCCGAACCACAATGTAGCCTCAGATCTGAGTCAGTCTAGAGGACTGCTTTTCTCTTTCTCTGTTCTGGTTTTTTTTTTCCCTTTTTTTTCTCTTTCCCTACTCTACTTTCTGGAGGAGCTGGCACAATCCTATATTATTAGGACATAAGCTAGCTTGTTCTAGTGGAATTTCCTGTCTGATTTTAATTTCCCCCTCATTTTTTTTCTCCCCTCAAAGTGAGACAGAAAAGCTTTTTAATTGCACTGCCGTAGGTTGGCCTTTCGGGATATTATTATTCTTATTAAGTACTTCCTGTTGGGAGGTGGCACATGAGTAGAAATAACAAGGATCTTGGTGCAGTCAGGGCTTGTGGCCTCTTTGTTTGTTAATAACCGTCAGATTGGCAGCGTCCTCAAAACACATCTTGGCCTGACAAGCCTGGCAATTAAGTGATTTTCAAGACTCTCAGCATTTGCAGCTCACCTGTGGAATTAATAAGCTGCATTAGGTCTTTCTTTTTGGGTTTCTTTTCTGCCATTCCTTGGTCATATCACCTTACCCACCTAATACAAAGCTAGCACTAGTGAGAAAGTCTCACTCAGCATGGGTGTAGAAACTCCTGATCAGGTATGGTGGGGTAAACTGGCACATCCCAGTGGATTGGTTTCCTGCTACTTCTTCAGCAGTGATGTGTGATTGGAGCGGGTTTCCTTTGCAATGGAAATGTGCACTGCTGCTGTTTCAGATTCCATTGTGTCCCAAAGAATTCAGTGCTTATTTAGCAGAGAAAGGCAATTTTGATTTCTTTTTAATTTTCCAGGAAGCACAAATGCTCAGCAGTTCCTTTCAAATCTATTTTGGGAGATACTGTTGAAATAAAGTCAAGGCATTTCAACTTCATCACTTCCATGTTCTTGTAGTCTAAAATATAATAGATCTTATACCATCTTAATCTCTTCTGTGCTGCTTCTTACAGAAGGTGCAGGTACCTCTAAAACATTAACTGATTAAAACCTGTTCTGCCTTAAAGCTTTTCCTAGCACCAGCTATTTGGAATTGAAGAAGGTGCCTGGTGGCAGCAAGGCTGATCAAGGGGCTTTTCTAATTACTGCTCTTCAAAAAACCATCAGAGATTTGGGGTTTGGACATCCCACTGTGGGACTTCCTTGTGCTTGTGGGGTTCCTCTTGGCTGCAGGAGAGCTCTGCTTTCATCTTATTTACTCTTCCCAGAGGTATAAAAAAATAATGGTTTGTCCCCCTAAGGCTGCCACTTACTACTAACGTGAAGACCCTAGGAATTCTTGTAGAAGAATAGATAATGCATTGCCTTCATGCACTAATACTCATCTGAAAGTCTGAAAATACTTCTATGGATCTGAATATATTCATCCTCCCACTTTGAAATTTTGAAAATTCTGACATTTTCAAATATTCAAAAGTTTTGGGTATAACCTGTTTTATATGACCAAATCCAGGATTTCCCATGTCAGCAGGCTTCAGAAAATTCCTGTTTTCTCACCAAGAATTGAAATGCCCCATTTTTGGTCACACAAGAAGGATGCTGCTAATACATCTGTTGCATGGCAGTGTGTTGAAGAGATTCCTGGGGTCCTCATGTCCCTGCCAGCAGCATCTGTCCCTGCTTCTTTGGTGGATGAGGCAGGAAAGCCCCTCATGCTGAGTTTCGGCGATGGTAGACAGCAGCAAAGACATTTTAGGGTTTGATTTTTTTAACGACAATTCTGTGTTCTTATAGAAAATGTCAATGAACTCTTAAATTTTTAATCTAAATTATCCATGTAGAGGGGAAGGCCATTTTTAGCCTCACTGTAATTGTTCCGTCTCTTTTGCCCAGGAAAAGACTGACAGTTTTAATGCCCTTTCCAAAGGTCAGGCAGTGCACGGGAGAGAGCTGAGTGGAGCTGCCAGGAACTTCAGGATGGGTTAGACATTGAGCTGAACAAGAATATCCTACTTCCATTAGGGCCCGAGTTCATTTAAGTGCGCTGTCTTCTTCTTGGGGTGGGGAGGAAATTTATGGGCAAATTCCTTCAGTGTTGCCTCAAGCTGGCCACGGGGCTGCAGGGGGAGCTTGCTGATCTAATCTCGCCCCATCCCAGCTGCAAGAGCCAGGATAACCGGCAGCCGCCTGCCCGCCCGCCTGCCCGCCGGACACAGCCTGCGGCTCAGCCTGGCTGCCCGACTGCAGGAGCACTGGCCAGGCTGGAATGTGCTCCTGGCTGCACCAGAGCCCTGTTAGTGCTTGCCATGTGCCAGCACTGCCTGTGTCCTAGGCAGGGGCTGGGTAAGGGCACCCGTCAGCATCTTCAAATGACCTTTTTTTTGTTCCTCCACCGGAGCTGAAGCAGTAGAATAAACTTTGTAAGAGGATAAGCTCCTCTGGGCCATCCCCAAGAGGATGGATGGTTATTCTGATGGCATCCTAGGCAGTTACCTCTGGGATGGTGGAGATTGACATCCTGCCATTTGCAGTATCTGAGGGAGATGTTTGTCGTCCATGGATTTAATAATGGCATTTATTATGCAGGTAACCCCAGAAATTGGCTTTATTCTGTGTCAAGTTAGTGTCCACATGTGCATCTGAAGTCTGTGTCCCTGCAAGGAGCTGAGCACAGAACCCAGTGGCTCCTGGGTCTGTCTGTGGTAGTGAGGTGCATGCAGGGGCTCCAGCAGTACTGAAGAGACAAGCCTTATCCTCTGCTCCTCACTGCACCCCAGCTTCTCTGAGTCTGAAGTCACATTCACTTTGCCCAGCAGGTTCTTTGAGATGTCAGTAAAATAATGCTTTTCAAGGCATTATTTTTTGTGATTTTATAGCTGAAGGGCAATGTGTTTTTTATTATTTATTGTTTACTTTTCACATGTCTGTATCCCAGCAAGGCCCCTACTCCTTCCAGCTCTCCTACAGGGTATTTACCATTACTTGAGCTGTTTGCCCAACAGAAGTTAGTTGTGTGATCTTTATTTCTTATCTAGATGGGATGCTGTACCAAACCCCCTGTTAAACTACGCATGTCTTCTCCAACATCCTGACATGCATAGTCTGAAAAACATAGTTTTGTAAATCAGGCTACCACCATCTTTCTCCACTAGTTTTGTTAGGAGAAGAAAAAACTTGTTCTGCATCCCCTTGGGTGGCAACAGCTGGCTGGAATTATTTCAAAATGGTCTGTAGTGCCTGGGGCAGGAGAGAGGTCTCCCCAGGTGAGCTGGTGGGGGCCTGCCTCCCATTTCTCCTTGCTATAATGTTCCCAGTGGGCCAAAATGAATATTTCCTATTATTCTTCTTGTGTAGTTCCTCTTCTATTTTTGTCAAAGCCATTGAGCAGGTAATAAAACAACAAAATAATTAACCAGTAATAATTGAAGTATGCTGTGTGAAAACCAAACCAAATGCTAACAAGCCAAACAAAAGGAAAGTAGGCATGGTGCAGCCCTGTTTATAGTGCTGTCTGCTGGAATCATTATAGACGTTGGTATAATAATACTGAGAGCTTAATTACCACATCATTTTTAAAGTGCTGTATAAACATTAACCAAACCTCTGAGGTAGGGAAGTATTATTATCTCTGTTTTAAAGAAGGGAAATTCTGACAAAGTGAGGTTAGTCAGTAATTTAGTGTCGTGAAGACAGGCAGCTGATGGGGCGGGAATAGGAGTTACAGCTCCTTCCACAATTTTGGAGACAGAAAAACAGAGCTGCTGAAGCACCTCAGATGGTTTTTTGTGAAATGCATGGTGCTGCCATTCAGGGAAGGGACACACTTGCCCAGACTCCTCTCTGTGTTTAGAAAATTCTCACATTGGTGTAATTAGCTGTTGCATAAGTATCCCTTTTTGAGGGAAGCACATAGCTGGTGTATTTTGCAAAGTAGCTAAACAACATTAAGGTGAATCTCTCAAACGGGGCCTAAGAGGTGGCCACTGTAGCCTTGTGTGTCTGTTCCTGCTCCTTCCCATATTGATCTGAGTGGTGGTTCAGGGAATGGCTGTCCCTGCAAATCCCTTAATATTCTGCATGGTGGTATATGACTTCATCCGAGGAGAATCCCACAGACGCATCAGCGTGATCTGCTCTGTCATGTTTCTGTGACCCAATTTTCCCTGTTCTTTGTCTCAGACCTTCCCTGACCCCAGGCCTATTATCCCTTCCAATAATTCACCCAGACCATTATTAATGGTGCATTAACTTTGGCTGCGCTTTCAGTGAAGATGTTTTTCTTGTGCTCATTCATTCGCTCAGCTCACTTAAACAGCTAGATCATTGTTCTGGGGACGTCACACAAACAAAAACATCTTCCTTGCTGACACCTACAGTCCTGCAGCACTTTGCCAGAGGGGCGGCCATCCAAACACAGCGGGGAGATGCCCAGGAGGGGCTATCAGAGGGAGTCAAGTAGCCACACACACACTCAGTCACTCGGGGCCAGGGTTGCCTCCCCTGCTCTCACATTGAGACTGTCCAGGGATACTCAGAACCCACCAACTCTAGGAGAACTCTGATGTGAGGAAAATCACCACAAGAAAGCTAGGGAATAAAGCACAGGCCTGTCTTTGCTGTTTCACAGCCACTGTGCTTGTTGGATGCCAAGATCCATCTCTTTAAATTTATACTGCGGATGAGTAAAATTGAGACGTTAAAAAGTGTAACATGAAAAACAAATGCTATCTAAGATTTCTTCCTCACTTGATGCTTTGGGCTTCCCTGGGAGATTACTGAGTGAAGAACGCTTCACGTTTATTGTACTTTAACATTGTTCTTGAGAAAGAGAGTGAGATTCGAACATCTGGTAGAAAAAGTGGGCAGCAAGAAGGGCCTTTGCAGATACCCGTTGTTCTACTATTATCTTTTTCAAAGAAGCTGGACTCAGGAGAAAAAAAAAAAAGCAAAAGTTGTTGTAAGCTGCTGTGTCACACCAGGCAGCATCCCACCTTCTCCAGTTAGAGTGATTTGGCCTCTGATAGCACAGCTCACTTCACCTGTGAAAGTACCGGTGAAACCTCATGAGTATCTTCTGGGACATCCCTTTCCCATTTTTTCTGTCAGTGGCTTGTGCACAGCTGCTAATGACATTGCAGTTACAGGAGAGTGTTAGCCAGTGTCTGAAAAAGTTTTTCACCTGCTAACACAAATAAATCCAATACTCCAGGGCTCTGAAGCCTTTTAGAGATAAAGTTGATAAAGTTGCAGTTTCTGCCTGCTGTGATTGAGGTTCATTGGTATCCTGCTCTTGTTTGACTGTGTAGACTTGTGCAAGTTATTTTACATATGTCTGCTTCTGCCCCTCTTGAGTTAAAAAACAGAAATGTGTTTCAAATGCATGTTTTCTTCCCTTCCTAAAGAGAGGTGAAGCTTTGTTCGTCTTTGCAAGGGAGCTTGTGATCCTTTTATGAAAGCTGTCCCCTATGCATCACTGACTCCTTAGGAAATCAAACCAAAAGGCATCTCAAGAAATCAGAATTTGTGTTTCCTCTTTTATAAGATGTTTATTTTTATGGGAACTTTTTTGCAAATTTGTAGAGAAAAGCACAACAGGTACTGAATTATCCAGTAGTGTTTTACTTTTTTTCCCTCAACAAATGACATTCACTGTTGACTGCAAAATGTTTATGCACTATTTCTAATGGTAAAGAAGCCTACTTACAGGCTGGACTGCTTGTTTCCCCAGGAGACTGCTGGACACCCATAGGAAAGCTATATATTTTTTAGCCCATATGGTGGCCTGCACAACTCACATATGCTTCAGATAAAGCAGGGGGAGCCCAGTACATTGTGTGGTACCAAGGATGTGCGGGGTGCTTCCCAGGGTCTCTTCCCAGACAGTCTTGCTGCAGCACCCCAGTTGCAAGTGGCAGCTCCTATAAGTCCTTTCCCAAGGGCTTTCTGAATTGTTTTTGTTAAAGCAAGCTGCAAATGAAACTTCGGTGCCGTGCCATCTGATTTCTTTTCTTCTTTTCTTCTTCTTCTTCTGGAATTCAAAAAGCTTGCTAGACCCTTCTTAACTCTCACTTTTGAGCTCAAAAAAAGGTGCTGCTATGAGTGATGTCAAAACAGCTCCTTTGCTCACCATGCAAACCCATATAGGCAGTCTATGTTTCTCTTGTATCTGTAGAGATAATCAAAAACCTGCATCATTCTCAAATAAGAGTTGTTTCTGATGCCTCCCTCCCTGATTCCTGGGATTTTCAGCAAAAGGACATCCCCTTTAAGCCTGCATTGCTGCCTCCTATCTTTTCTCTTTGAAGCCAGAGGGTTGGTTGGCCTTTGAATAGACAAGGATGAGAACATAGCAGTGGGAGGTCCCCGTCTTGCTTCTAAATCTTGGCCAGAAAATCGACTCTGACAAGTGGGGACAGGTAGCAGCATCTTCCCCCTTATCAAATAGCACGATGGAGCAGACACATTCCTGCAGGAGCCCAGGTGGGATGGAAGGTGGGGCCTCCTGAGAGCGCCTTGTGCTCTGCCACCCTGCTTCACCCTGGGAGCTGTAAGCCACCAACTTAGTGTGGAACTGTGTAGTTTCTGTGCAAAACACACTGTTCTCTCCTTGTCCCTGCCCCTTGGGTGCTGCTTTTGATGTGTTCTTCGGCTTTCTCTTCCTTCAGCACGAACCAGAGAAAATGTTTGTCTGTGGTTCTAGTGCTTGGGGACTTTTGGAAGTGCCATGTCATGCCTTTGTGCCTCAGAGTATTGTACTGCATGGCTTGGTATGTCTCAGCCTTTTCCTGGGGAAAAGCTTTCCCTAGGCCGTACTAAAATCTCCCTCCCTCTTTTGTAAAGCAATCATCATTAGCTCTAATTGGGCACCTTTGGGGTTAAATCTACAAAGATTGCTTGGGTTTGGTAAATCCTCTGCCACTGCAAAGCAGATAATGCTAAACAAAAGATTGCCTTGATTAGATTAAAGTTGGCAAATTCATTGCCCTAATCATCATATTGCCCTTCCAGTGGCTATTCAGGAATACATCACCGTAACTTACTTGAAGTAATTGAATATAATTGTCTTTTTAACTTGTATGTGTAAAACATCCATCTTTGTTAACAGCGTGTGTTCTGTCCTGCTGCCAGCTCACAGTCCTCTTCTGGAGGGGTGGGAACAAGAAGCAGAGCCAGGCTGACGTTTATGAATTGGTAGTTGATTGCCTATAAAACCATTCATTATTTCTGACCAAGCACCTGGAAGAGAATAAAAATGAACAGCACCAGCCACTGGAGCCCATAGGCTTGGCTGGCGCTCCCAGGCAGGGAAGCAGAGGGGAAGTCATGAAAGGAAATGTTGCAAAAGGGTGTTAAAAAAACCAACCCTTGCCCTTAGTGGCAGCAAAGCACAGGGCACATGGTGGGGTTGGAATTGGGGGTGTGAGACAGATACCCAAGGCAGAGGCATTTCTAAGCTTCCCATGGGCCAAATAGATTGAAATGCTAAAAACAAATCAAGAATGCAGTGGGAAGGAGAAAGTTTGTGGAAATTTTTCTCCCATTAATAATCAGAAGCATGAGGAAGGAGAAATTCTCTTCAGATGTCAATTTTATACCAACAGGATAGCTAGGAAAGGAGGCCAGGCAGCAAACAGTCTGTGTTTTCTGTTTCCCAGCTCTCCTGAGTGACAAGGAGAGACTCTTTTAGAACAGAAATTTCCAGTATTATCTCAGCAATCAATCATGTAGAAATGCATAGGTACAAAATAAAACATAGCTGACCTGGCTTTTAAGATACTCAGTTTTACCTGTTTTTAGTAGTTCTATCATTATTAACAAATTAAATTGCCCTAGGGAGCAGGCCGAAGGATTGGGGTGACTCTCCACATCATTAAAATTCAGCTGCGGTGGCCAATACAGTTTCAACCCAGGTCAGCTCTCACTTTCCTGCACTCTGGGGATTAACTCAGTCCCAGACCTGTCCATTAGAGCCATAGTGACCACCCTATTTTGGGAGGTTGCTAATCTTCACCTATAGGGATGCTACCAGCAGCACTTTGGCTTGATCCCAGGACCAGAGAAGTTTTCTTGCTCCTTTTGGTTTATTTGCACAGCATAAATATGGGGTGAGCACTGCAGGAAGTCTCAGGCTGGAAGAGATGTTTGTGTTGCCTGCCACTTTATGTCTGTGCAGGGGCAGTTCATTTTGTGACCATGCTTTGTATGTGATGATGTAAAAGCTCAACCACCTCTGGTCCCCCAGCAGCCGTAGGTTGTGGCAGAAGCTGTGGCCAGGGAACAACAGTGTCCCCAGGGAGTAGAACAGCAGCTGGAAGTGTCTGCGAGCCTAGGCTGGAGTTTGAACTGAGCACGGTTTGGGGAGACCAGAGGCTTTACTGTGCTGTGTGAGCAGGGGTGGGGTGTGGCAGCTAAACTCTGGTGTATTTTTGATCTGGAAAAACACTGGTTGCCTCTGAAAATGAAGACTCTCTACAAGTGTCCTTATGTAACATTCATCCCTACCCAGGATAGTTAAAGGGTGAATCTTCCTCCTGCAAAAGCAAATCCTGAAGGATCCAAGTTCATTCTCTCCCTGAGCTGCTTTTGGGAGAGGGGCAGAAGTGGGGGAGGTGGTTAACAGTTACTCTACTGTGTCCAGACATTAGGCGAGCTGCAAAAATGCTCCCAGTGTATCAGGTAGTGTGAGGTGCCAGCCCTTTGCTGGAGCACGGAGAGCAAGTCTGCTGAGAAGCCTTAAATACTTTCCACTGCGACTACCTTAGCTTAACGCCTTTCAGCAGAGTTGGCAGGAGAGTTGTTTTTGTGTAGTCTCTCACCTCTCCCAGCAGCCTGGCTGGCGCGCCTGTGCCGCGCTGTGCTCAGGGATTGAGCGTTGCAATGGGAGTAGGAGCCACAGTTCCTCTTGCTGATATGCTGGGAAAGACATATATGAGGATTACACGCAGGCTTTGTGCGACGGACCCGAGCGGAGCGCAGCCCCACCAGACAGAGTCGGCGTAGCTCTGGTGCAGCTGGAGTCACAGATGCAAAAGGCTGAATTTTAAGTCTTTCATAGAAAAAGAGTTTGGCATTTCTGAAGTTTGCTGAGCGACAGCAAGAGACTTGGCCCAAGCCTTGACACTTTGGTTTTGGATGGTGCTTCCCCAGTCTCCAGAGAGATGGTACCTGTCATGGAGGCAAGTTGCAGTGAAATACCGAGCACAGGGTGGGTTTTGACTTGCTCACTTAGGAGGTTGGGTTTGTTTTATTTTTGGTCTCCAGTTAGACAAAGAGGCCAAGAAGCCAGAGAAAGAATGGTAAAACCTGCAGCAATATAAAGTAATCTTTAATGAAGAACTTCTGACTCTTTGTAAAGGCAGAGCAAGACCCGCCTTTTATCTTTAAGCTGTTCGCTTCCACAAATGTAGAAGGGGGCATCTTTACAGATGCGCAGAGCCCTGTCAGAGGGTGATTGTACTGTTGCGGTTATGCGGTATCGCTCTCAAGGCTCTGCTAATTCTATTTCTTTAGCTTCTGTAATTTTAGCAGGAAAGGCCCAGGCGGCCAGGCAGCGTTGTCGGGGGTGGTGAGGAGAAATAACCTGATGAATTTTCCATCAGCTCAACTCTCTCAGATATTCTTGCCGTTAACTTTTGGGGTCAATAATAAATATTAAAACCTGTAGATTTAATAAGTCAATGTAGGTGTTCGCTGCCTTTTGAGACCACTTTATCTTTCCATCAAAGATGAAACAAGCTTCTCAAATGAATAAAAAATAGGGCCTCAAGTGATTACAAGTGAGAGCAATTTGAGCTCCTCTTTCAGAACCTGGCAGTAGGCACTTCTAAGCCTCTTCTGACTGCCTAGACATTCTGCTTTAGCGCTGCTCTTGCTGTTATATTTTTAGGTAAATATTTCCAACTTGTGTGTACAGACCTTCAGGAACAGTGTTTGCTGCCACTCTAGGCTTGAGGGACGATGCAGGTCTGCATCCCACCAGGCTCTGCCGAGTCTGATTTGCGTTGCAAGTCTAGTTTTCCTTGGTGCTTGCTATAATCTCCTCAAGTTCAAAGAGCGCTTAGCTGCTTGTCTTTGTCAAAAACCCTGTTGGAGATCTTTTATGTCGGAGATGTAGGATTTTTCCACATGACTTTGATTATTTATTCATTCCACTTCTCTGGTGTATGATAACGCTGATATCATGAGGACCCCTTGTCTTGCACTGCTCTTGCTCTGAAATTCATGGAGATTTAGTGCCTTTGAAATTGTTTTAAAAGGGAAGGAAAAGTTTTTGAAGTCCCTTTTTTTTTTTCTTCTATTCCCCGTAACAGTGCCGCAGCACATTTTTCCGGCCTTCCACGCTCCTTTGCCAATTGACATGCGCCACCAGGAAGGACGATACCATTATGAACCTCACTCTATCCACGCTATCCATGGGTAAGTCTGACACCTCCACTCCCTTGCCTTGCTGAAATGTTAGCCACCTGCAGTATTCTGAATCCACTGCTAAAGTCCCTGGGACTCACTGCCCTTCTGGTAAACTGGCCCTGCTGACCACCCTCCACCTCATTATCCCCATCCAGTGACAATGCTGACCTGCCTGGCAGGAGGGCTTTGCGGCTCTGTTAAGCCTACAGAAGTGCCCTATAGCAGCAGGATGGGAGTATGGGGCTTCTTTGTCATTATTCAGTTCAAGTCCTGGGAACAGTCTTGACTTGGGTTTTGGCACATTCCGTATTTCTCACATCATGCCTTGCCTGGGTCATTTCTGTCACCATCTTGGCAAAGACCCAACACTGCTCTCTCTCTTTGGAGACCTTGCGTACCATTCCTCCCTGCCTGCCAGTTGTGAGGATGGTGGCAAAAGGCTGCCGGGAATGCCGTAATTCAGTTTAATTTCACTGGACGACAGCCCAAATGGGCTGGTGGCATTTTCTAAACGTAGTAATAAGTCAGGTACTCGTGGGAGTGTCCATGTCCACCCTGGAGAGGCAGGACTCTGGGTTTTGGTGGTGACCTCATGAAAGCCTCCTCTCGCTGAGGCAGCTGATGGGCAGTGAGCACAGGGGTCAGGGGCTACACCCTGAAAGGGAGGTTCATGTTTAATCTCCTCATCCAGGACATGACAGCTCAATAGTTCTTGATGTCATGAAGGAGATGTTTACAGAGAGATCTGTTTTCACCTCCTGTAAGCTTTGATCAGGGCAAGGAAAATGGAGCCACCGGGGATATGAGCAGAGGTTCTAGTGACCATGGGGCTGGAAGTGCTTCTAGTCCCTGGCATGCACCTTTCCCATGAGAGGTGAGGAGCAGAGTGATGGAGTTGGAAGTCCCATGGCCATCCCAAAGTCCTTAAATCCACAGCTGTAACCCAGGGCTCAGACACTGGCTGAGGGACAGGTCCCAGAGCATTTGGTGTAGGGGAACCACTGAGGGCCACAATGATTTTTCAAGAAGAACGAGGTAAGAACTAGAGCTCATCACTTAAAAAACTCTCATTTTATCTCTTGGGGTCCTGTTGCAGCCTCGCTGTCTGGCCAGGGGCTGTGCTCACTCAGCTTTGCAGGGGCTGTTTGTGGAGCTGTGCTGCTTCTGCTTCTGGATAGGTGTGAGCCGGGAACAGAACTTGGGAAGCAAGTAATGCAGATATCAGCAGCCAGATCTGTGGAGCCCCACAGCTACCACAGCTTTATTCTGCTTCCAAAATACTGCAAGAAATAAATGATAGGGCATTCCCCTGGATCCTACCAGAAGACAAGTCATTGTCTTTGGCTGACAGTCAGTTTGACTGGATGTTTAAAGAGGCAGAGCAGCTTCTTCCATGCTGTGTGCAAAGGGGAAATGACAAAGCAGGTTGCTAATGTGGGAACTGGGGGATTTAGGGAAGCTGCATGAAATAGTTCTGGTCTTTCATGCAAAAATTGTAGAAAAAAAGGCAGAATAGTAATTTGCTGGAAGATGGTTAATAAGCTGGAGCTCTGGCTAATGAAGCACGTATAGAAGAGATACTCAAAATAATGGTTAGAAGAGAGGCTGGCAGATGTTCTGATGTTTGTCAGAGGTTATTTGTGTGCCCCACTCAGTGCTCCCCTTCAGCCCTCACAAGGAGGTTTGGAGGCACTGCATATACCCTGGGGCTCCACAGCCGTTTCTGTGGTGGTGTCATGAGGCAAGGTTTTCTACAAAATGCAGCTGAGAGCCTGCCACTGATGCTATATACCTATGAATCATATCCCCAGCAACCCCAGTATTTTTTCATATTGGTGTTTTCTAGCTGATCAACCCTGGCAAAGTGTACAGCGCTGGCAGATCAGGTTTCAGTTCATCTGCACCAATATTAAAAATCTACTGTGTTAGCACTTACCACACTTGTCCATCAGTGGACCAAGTGTGTCCTGCTTAGTATTTGGGTAGAGTTGTTGGCAAATACCTGTTGCATTTCTTCTTTGGGATTCCTCTCATTCTCAGCAGCTCTTCTCAAACCAACCTGCAGTGTAAAGGAGAGAAAACTTGTTTGTGAGCCTTAAAGAGGAAACATAGTCCTCTTTGAAACTACCTGGGCACTGCACTGAAAGGTGCCTTTGTGGCCAGAGAAGTACCAAAGCTGAGCAGCCAAGTGCTTCTTGGCAGTGGCAATTTTTTAGGGTCAAGGAAATGCCACTTCCATTTGGCTATTTGTCAAGTACCCTGAGCTATGGCACAACAACACTGGAAAAATTCTCTACAGCTGTGTTCTCTCAATCATTTTTCCTCTTCAGATTTTATCTGCCAACATCTTAAAATCATACCTAGCCCTTTATGCTGCCTGTTTTTTATTCTACTTCTCTTTTGTCTTTCTTCTCTCTCCTCCAGTCTCTGCTCTGGAGGCCACAATGTAGCACTCACCCTCCTCGCTGGAGGATGTCCAGTGTGAAATCATCCAGACATGGTGGTAGACCTGGGGTAGAACATACTTAGTGGTTGCATGGCTCTTGTTCAATACACTAGGTGGACTCTGTGGGCACAGATGAGCTTCTAGAAGTTTGTACTCCATCCTGGTGGTGCAGAAATTGATCTGTCTTGTTTCAAAAGTAAACAACCCATAAAAAAACCCTAAGGGCATGTGTATATTTTCACCCTAGAAAATTATGGCAAATGTTTGGAAGAAAAATTGCGTCACTGAATTTTGGCTTTATGATTAATGTGATCAGTGCCTGACAGAGAGCCCCCAATTCATCAAGTCTATAGTCTACCTGTCTGCTGTCTTGATGGTACCAAATTTATCTAATTATATGAACATTGCACGGCAAATTAAGTGCAGTCTCGTTTGTTGCTAACTATGGGGTCTTATTATCTGCCTGCTGTATTATGTCAAAGGTTTGTTTCCTGATTGCTTGATGTGACCTGGCAGTGCATTCCCCTTCATCACTGTTTGCATTTGGCCTAATGAGAACATACATTATTTTACCTAAACTGGAGAGAACTCATCTGCAAGGCTCTCTTGAGCAGAACCACCCATGGGACCTTTGCTTGAAAACAGATGGGAATGTGAAAACCTTGAGTAAAAAAGAACCCCTGTGCCAAGACAGGCCTGAAAGACTTGCAATGTTTCTCCTCAGTGTTGTGATTCCTTGTGTCTCAGTGATACTCTTGTTAAGTAGCATGATGAATAATTTTCAGGACTTGAGTCTTCTTCTAAATCACTGAGGATTTATTATACATGTCCAGAAGCAGATTGTGTTGGGGTTTCCTTGAAGTCTGCTTTTAGAGATTGTTTTTCCAGTCATTAGGATAGCCCACTTTTCTTTAAAACCAGTTGGTTTTACTCAATTGGTGGTGAATTTTTTGGACATCTTTAATATTTGGACTTTTTTTCTTGATGTTAACAACAATTTGACAGAATCATGGTGCTTGCTTGGCTTGTCTAGAAAAATAAAGTATTTCTTTCAGATGATCCTTGAGCTCTGTGCAGTGCAAACCAACAGGAATATTGTGAATTCAAGATAATGGCTTGGATTGCAATGATTTTGTGTCTGTAGAGGCGGGAGTCCAGTGGACACTGTAAAGGATGCAGTGCAGAATGGAGTGAAACTGAATGGAGTGAAACTGAATATGGGATGAAATTTATTCCAGGAATGTAGAACTAGAGCAGAATGAATGAAAGAAGTTGTATTGGTGCATATAAATTGTATGAGCCAACACTTCCACAATATAACATTCATTTAACAGTAAGTAATACTACGGTATTCAAAGGCTAAGAAAAGACAGAAAAATAAATTTGGAGGTTCTGCATTATTCTGGAGATACAGGATCAAATTACAAAGCCACATACTATTTTTCCCTGTGATCCTCTCTTCCAGAGCACAGGATGGCCCAGGCTCTGTGGAAGAGCAGTGGTGGGTCTTACATGCATTTTCTGCATGCAGTTTTATTAATTTGTCAGAATTTCACTCTTCGCTGTTGTTTGTAGGTCAGCACTGTTTGAGTGAAAGTCATCAGCCAGGTATGTGCTGGCTCAAAGCTGAACCAGAGAAATTCATAAGTTAGTACAGGTCCTTTTAGAATAAAAGCAGTATTTTGTATTTTAGTGAACTTTTTTACAAAAACCTAATCCTCTGGGGCCTGATCTCTGCTTTGAACTAAGGGGACAGCATCAGCTTTGCAAGACCAAGCCCTTGACTCCAGAGGAAAGTTGCTGGCAGATATGGGAGGTGATTACATGCTTATCTTTTTTTTATTATTGTTATTTTTTAAATCACAACAAAAATAACTGAAAACTCCTTAGCTCAGCTTAAAAGTCCCTGCCAGTGCAAGAGCCTTCAGGGCTAGCCCTAGTAAACAGCATGCCTAGGCTTGACTCAGCAAGAAGCTTTTTAACAGTAGCTCCTAAACTGTGGTTAAAACCCATCAGGCATTATGCACCATGAAAAACAAAAGCAGCCTTGTTTTTCTACCAGCATCCTGGTGATGTTTTAGGATGCAGTTCTGACATGATTTATTCACAAAATATTGTTGTTGCTTTTCTGTCCACGCATAAAAATAGTAAAAAAAACCCAACAAAACCACAACAAACCCTGGGCTGATAATCACAAATTCCATGGTTTTCATTAGGACTGAATTGTCCCAAAGACCTAAATACAGAGATGACTCCATCTCTGTGATGATGTGGAGTTGCCCTTAATTTCCCTCTGGTAGGGATTTTATCTCATTTAATCAAGGATATTCCTCCATTTCCCTGAAATCTTAATATATTATTACAGATTTTTCCTGATATCCAGCCTACACTTTTTTCCTTTATCTGATTCTATTACCCCTCCCTGTTTAAGTTTGTTTCCTTTTTAGTGTGTTAAAAATTACAGAATACCTTTTCAGGACCTGTTAAAATATTCCTGAGCTGTTTAGGCAGGGTGATTCACAGGCAGAGGAGTTGACTGTTAAAACTTTTCATCATAAAAAGACTACGTCTCAAGTGTTTACAAATATGCCAAATTTAATGTCAAACCCAAGATTTTCCATGTTGAATATCTGTTCCAGTCTGGTTCTCTCTTTCCTTTGTTGTTTTTTGTGAGATTCAGCCAAGGGAGGCCAAGTGGGGTTAAGGGAAAATATGTTGTTTAGCCATACAAAAAATAATCATCATCATCTTATAACTGCTTTTAGAAACACCAGTGTCTTGCTTTAGAGTTGGAATTTGTTACTGTCACAGCTGGGCCTTGTGCTATTCCTGTTCTACGAAAACACTCACAGAGTCCCATCAATTTTGCCAGATAGGAATCCTTTGAAAAGCCTTGCTCCCAATACACGCATTGTGAAGGGGTGTCAGAGTATTGCAGTGAAATTTTCCAAGTGCCCTGTGGCCCTGACCATGCTACAGCTGAACCCTGCCAGGGCTGGCCTGACGGTGCTTCCCGTTCCCTTGCCGAGGCCTCTCTGCCATCCCTTGCATCCAGGGGAATTCATGACTCCATGGAGGAGAGGAGCTGTTTGCAGTGCGTGCTCTTGAGGCTGCCTTTGTGCATTATCAAGCATGCAGTGTGCTTTCAGTTACCCTCCGTGGGGCACCGCTCCCCCGGGGCTGCACCTGGGATCCCGTCACACTGCTCAGGATGGGACCCCTGGTGATGGTCATTCCTGCAGCAAGGATGCCACTTGGCTGAGCCACAGAACGTACATACCAATAAAACCTGTGTGTTTTCATATTTACTTTGCTACTGGAGTAGAAAATCTTTGGCAGGTCGTGATTGATGGTACTGTGCTGCTTAGGAGACAGAGCAGGCTCCCTCCGGAGTCAAAGCAAACAGCTGCTCAGAGAGGCCTTCTTATGTGTTTTGCAAGGTTTTACGACTTTCACCAAATAGATACATTGCTCATTTGGGAAACAGGTTTGGGGGCTCCCACATCCAATTTTTTCTGTCCCCTTCTTTCCCACATGCTTCTTTTATTTATTTAAGAAAATCTAAATGTGTAAGTTTGCAATGGTTTGCAGGGGCTGGTTCCCTCCAGAAGGCTGGTTCAAAGTTCACCCTGGTCTGTAATTAGAGGAGTGTGTTGCTTTTAGGTGGCTCTTTGGTAACCTACGATTTGGGGAACAGTCAGTTCCAGGATTGATACTTGATGGTCACTTGATCCATCTCCAGGAGACCACATATGAAATACTAGGCTTCTGCTGTCATGTTCTGGGGGCTGAAAAATTTACTTTAATTCCATCTGTGCTTTATTTTCTTCATGTCTAAAACGTTATCACAGTAATACTCACCCTTTTGATATCTTGAGAGCTAAAGAAAAGACTCCTTTGGGTTCCAGGGTTGATCTTGTAGCAGGTTTTCAGTCACCAGGGAAGAGGTACACAGCACTACCTGCCTGTTCAGAAACTAAGAATGTACATGCCTAACATCTTCTGGCCTCAATGGGAGGACAGGCTGATCAAATCTACAGAAATTGGGGAAGGCATAATCCAAACCACTGATCAGGGCTAGTATGTTTCTGTAGGGTTTTCCAGTCTCATAAACTATTCTGCAAAAAAACCCAAACCAAAACAAACCACAAAGCAAACAGACAAACAAACAAAATCAAAACCAAACCAGTGAAATACAAACCCACACAGCTTTTGGTTTTGAATCTTGTTAAAACTTTTCAAGCATGTTTTCAAATTATGAGAAAGATTTACACATCTATGCTGTTCTTTAAATTCAGGATAGTTTTGTCATGTGTGTTTAGTTAAATAGCCTTCAAAGTACTCTGAATAACTGAAACCTGAAGGTGGATGGTTTCAGACTCACTAAACTATGCAATGAAATGCAGATTGGGCTTGGAAACATTTGGGCTGGAATTCCAGTTGCTGAATGCTGTGGCATTGGGTCGGAGTGAGGGGCCTGGGTTTGCACTTAGCGAAGATCTGGGCCACCAAGTTTCTGGTGCTGTGAAAAAACTGCACCTCTAATTTAGCCTAATCACCGCCAGAAGTGTAAAAATGGCTAAGAGGTTTTAGTACTGAGAACAAAAGCATGATCTCTGAAGTCTTTTATGTAAACCTCTGGCATGTGTTCATTTAATATGATGTCACTCTGTAATCTACCATTGCTTTTAAATGTCATTCTCAGAGCTTCATGTCAGTGAGTCTTAAGTGATAATCCCTTTGCTTACCTCACTTTATAGTAGATTAAAAGTGACTTCATGCTTCCACCTTATCCACTGTTAAGCTTGTGCTTTAGGAAAAAAAAATATTTGAATTCTCTTCTCCTGCTGCTTTCTAAAGAGTTTCTAAACAGGGAGCGTGTGTCTTTCAGAAGCTATCTCAATAGGATTGCTCGTTCTCCACTGCTTTCAGCATCTATGAAAATGGATAAATGTTCAGTGCCAGCTTTCTGCCCTTTTAAATTCCAGTGTTCTGAATTTGTTTCTCAAGTTTTCTCTCAGCTAAATGGGGAGCACTGCCCTTCCTGGCCTCTTCTTTTTCTTAATCCCAAATAAATCACCTCTCTAGATGGTATTTTACCTCTCACCATCTTCTTGCGGTCATGAAGACAAGAGATGCTGAGACCTGTTGCAGTGTTCTGTTCCTCTATAGCACTTTCTCTTGTACTGCACAGGGGTCTATGGGTTCCCCCTTGTATCTCCTGGTTTTGTATCTCAGGGTTGAACTTTTACTCTATCCCGCAGCAAATCCTTTCTCAGTATATAAAGCTCTCCATGCATTTCACCTTTCTGGTCCAACCTCCTTTTTTTCTCTCCCTGAATTTTACCCTCCTGCTGCTAGCACAACTCCTTGTGTAACACGTCTCTCCAGATACTTGCTGCATGTTGTCATATCCTCCTCCCTGCTCTAATGAACTGGCCAGGCTGCAGTCTGCAGCATATAGTCAAATATCAATCCACTCAGCCTCCTCATTTTCACTGTGTTTCTCTGAAATCCATCCAGTGCATGTGAAGATAAATGCACAAAATGCATCCATTCCATCTGGCTTGTGGAATGAAGCCTGTGGCACATCACTTTTCAGGTGCTGGTTAATCTGGATTCCCAGCTACCAGTGGCCATGGGGAGCAAATTACACAGGGTGCTGAGAGATAAAAACTAATGGCAGGAATGCTGACATGTGATACTGGAAGAAAAATGTAGGGTTTTTAATGTCCATACAGAGAGGAAATTTTCAAATCTCATCCAAAAGCTCCCCCCACGCAGCTAAGAGCGGGGAAGTCAATTTACGCTGGATAGATGAAGGACTGAGTCAATTCTGCTGGGATTAGAACATGTGGTTCGAGGGATCCTAGGTATTTTGGGTCTGATTCTTGGACCACCCAGATGGCTAGGGGAAAAGTTAAAAAAAAAAAAAGAGAGAGAGAAAAGTACCCTATTTGGCAGAACTGTGGATCTGGATATGCTGCATGCAGCTGACACCGTGCAGACACATCTGCACAAACCAAAGGGCAGAACTGGGTGCTGTTACTTTGGCAAATTTCAGATCTGCACACCACTCCCACGGGAGTGCGTATGTTTTAGCAGGCTTTCTAGATCCCTGGCTCTGACACTAAACCACATAAGTATGTTTTTCTTCTGTGTGCCAGACCATTTTGAGAATTTGTGATTTTACACAATTTTATGCCTTGGAGTCTCTCGATTCCTGTTCTTTTATGTTTCACCATTGATATTAAATAGACAGCTAACAGCTAAGATCTAGAGCATTTCTCAAGGGTCAAACTATTAAAAGTGCCTGTGTTATTTCAGATCATAAATCCCAGTATACTGGGTCTGGCTAACAGCATTTGAAAGTGGGTGTTGTGGGTTTCAAAATATTGTTGACTCTTAGGGCTGACTTGTCAAGTGCTGGTGCAATGCAAAGGCTCAATGGGTTTTTGAAACAAGCTGGATCCTATTTAAGGTCAAACTACTCCAGCCTCTATTGAAACTTGGGACATTAAAGCCATCTCTAGTAAAGAAGATAAGTACCTAAAAATTCGTAAAGTGGCTGGAGTGGAGTTAAGAAACACAGACATGTTAATGAGGTGGCTTGTGCATGCTTGGAGCCCAGCGTGTATGCTCAGGCCATGCAGCTCCTGCAGCATCAGTGGGGATGTTTTCTGCCCTGTCTCCTCTCTGTTGTAGAAGCATGCACATGGCAGATCTCAAGGGAGGATGTGCTATGGAAAAAACATATTCAGGGTTTAGATGATATCAGTTGGGCAGGCTCCACTTCAACAGCAAGTTTACTGCATTCCCTGCTCTCATTTTATTGGTGTGTGTGAGGTTGGGTTTTGATATAATTTATCGTGGTAGCTGATAGTGAACCAGGAGAATGTGAGCCTTTTGATGATTTTTTAAAGTAGATACTTGTTGAAGTGGAGGTGCCTTAGAGCATGGTAGGAACTGTCCTTTTCCACCCCCTGGGCAGCAGAAGGACCTGTACCATGGTTTCCCTGCTGCTGAGCACATGCTGTTAGATTAAATGTGAGAATTAGGCTCTGCCACCACTACCTCCTGCCCTTTCTCTGGCTGCAGTGGTATGCCAGTGTTTCTTTTGCACAGGTGGAGCTTCCTCACAGCAGAGGTATTTCTTCCTGCACGACTCATTTTATCTCTCTCTTACACCTCTCCCTACTCTGCACACATGAGCTAAAGTCACTTATAACAGCACCTGGGTGCAGTCAGGCAAGACTGAAAATATATGTTGGGGCTGTATAAAATGCAGTCACATTCAGCTTTTTGAGTTTAAGTCTCTCATAGAAATAAATGTGTGTTCTTAAATCCTGTAAGGGCCCTTGAGATATTTTCATTTTGGTCCTGTGAAAGCATCCTGTAGAAGGATTTGTCTTATTGCTCTCTTCCTCTTGCTCCTTCAGAAGAGGCTTTCCTAGCTTTGTTATGGAACTACTGACAGGGCTTTTGATTTGCAAATCAGCTGCTGGACACAGTACCTGGTTCATCTGAACCTATGCTTCATCTGAAAGCCTCTTAAGATCCCAGAGAGTAACCACACATCCCAAAGTACCATGGATAGAGGAAGTGAATACATTAAAAATAGGAAAGTTTCAGGCTTACAGCTGCATTAGAGTAAATATTCCAGTGTCTGCTTCCTAGGAAGACCAAATTTTCAAGGAATTACTAGTGTTTGAGATGCTGCCTTGAGTAACTGATAACTACTCAGGTCAGATTGTGTTGGTCTTGTTGGCTTGAAAAGACCTTCAAGGAGCCAATGATATTTTCATTTCTCTGGCCTCTGAAATGAGGCCTATGCTGTTGTTTTACCCTGATTACAAGGCACACATTTTGTGATGACATCTTTGGGGATCAGGGTACTGCATGAGAGTTGGTATATTGTAGGGGTTAGGTCAGGGTGAATAATTCTATTTTCTGTAGACTAGCTGGAAGGATTTTGCAGTTGGTTCCCAGGAGAGAAATCATACAGAAATTATTTCTATTTTTCTCTTTTTTCCTAGTCCTCTAGCCCAACTGATTCTCTGTAAGAAGTATTGCTATGGACAGTGAAGCATCTGCAAAGTTTTATCCAGTACATTTTAGCGCTTCAATAGTTACTACTTGTTTGTCTATTATTTCCAATAGAAGTCTCTAAACAGAGAAATAGTCATAGTGAAACAAGTGACAGCAGACCCCAAACCACTTTATTCACTTGATAAAATAGTAGACTTCCAAAGTCAAATAGATTCCTATCCATCTTTGTAAAAGAAATTGTACACAAACACATAACCAAACCACTTTTCAGGCTAGGTCAGAGAAATTCAAACCCCCCTCATGAGATGACCAGAATGTAAGAGACTAAAATGGAATTGAGTAAGCTTAGATATTTTAGAAGTCATGTCTTTTAAAGGTTACAGAGAATCTTTACAGAGGACAAATACACTGGACTTTTGGCCTTTAGTGGATAGCAATGAAAACCACTTCATATTCCTCACCAGAGCATCATCATGTGGCCTTGCCTAGTGAGTCGGAGGGAAAGGCATTCTCCCACACTTTGTCCATGTCCTCGGATTGTCTGCTCAAGGCTTGGCTAGGTCTTGACCTCTCTTGGCATGCGAAATCTAAACCTGGTGTGACTCCAGACTTCTCTCGACCGCGTCTGGTTTGAATCCTGTCAGTGCCGGATGAGTGTTACCACAAGAATAAGAATCTCTTCAAAGAGTTGTTTGTTTGTTTGTTTAAGAGATGGCTTCTGCCAAATGTGGAGAAGGTAAGAGCTGTGTGACCCGTAAGTTCTTTCCCTTCAAGTCCTGATGTGCTGCTGGAGCTCAGCATTCTGTCAACCTGTTTTCTTCCTGACTTGATCTCTGCAGAGCAGGGTTTGCATTTCTGGTGAATTGTGTGACAGTTTCTGATAAGAATGGATGTTGAGCAGAGACTTGGGCTTGATTTCTGTGCAGACGTCACGTTGCTTCAGGTATGTCACCCTGGTGCAGTATATTGGGTGAGTGACCTTTCCCAGGGTGACTCAGTGAGTAAATGGCACAAATCGAGGGACAGAAGACTCCTTAAAATGCCTTGCACTGAAGAGTGGCAGATTGTGCTCCCTCTCAAAATCTTGCACTGGATGCAGACGTTGCCAAACTGGATTTTTTCCAGGACCTGGTTTCTGTGATGTTGACTTTTGTTATTTTGTGTTTCATAAACCCAGCCCTTCCAGCTCTGTGTCCCTTGGTGCTTTTCTCCCAGGAAGGGTAGGTTTGTGGTTCACACTTTCACCAGCAAAATTTCTGCAATCTATGAACTTGCATTGCAGTGAGGATTTATGTGTACATGTGGTGTTTCTGTGGTGTCATCCTTTCTTAGCAGTGTGAGGTCTTAATCTAGTCACCTCTTCCTCCTGTTACCATCCTCATTGGGTAAAAGCTGGGCTGGAAGTAATCTCCTGGCCAACAGCGCACCATGGTCTGCACTCCCGAGTCACATCTGAGATTCAGTTGAAAGAGCCAGCACTGTCCAGGAGGACATCTTTTGTTTAAATGAAATTACAGACTTCTAGAAGCTGTTCTTAAAGGCTGAAGGTGGACATGATGCAGCCCAGCAATCTTGGGAGGTGTTACAAGAGCTTGACAGATACATCTGTAAAAATCATGGGTACCACAGCACGAGCTGCATTTGTTATTAATTTTTGACTTGTCAAACTTTTGTCCTCCTTCACGGAACAGGAGAATGAGAGCTTTCATGTGGGACTTTTGTAATTAAAAGTTTGTCTCCTACCAATAGGTCCTTATAACTCCTTGCACTTGCTCTGTCCTTCAGATAGTCATGACTGACCTTAGAACATGGCCTGTGCATTCTTGCACCTTTTTTGCATCGGCTAGAAACTCTTTCGCAGTAGGCACGAATGGTTGTATTAGTCCTTATGATTTTCATGAGTACCAAATGTGTACTGCATACTGGGTAAGAGTAATTATATTGCCATTAGATCATGAGCAGCTTCCCTGTACTGTGATGTGACATGCACAAATAGAATTGTGTGTATTGGCAGTTCAGATCCAGACAGTTCAATTTTCTTGGTTACTATTAATACTTTAGATTATTTAAACCATAAAATATTTTTTAAATCCACATTCTTTTTACCTGTTACATCCTTTGATTATTTAAACAAATCAAACAGCTTATACAACTAAATTAAAAGTTTAGGATCTTAAGTGCAGGATCTTAAGTTCCATTTTCAAAGTAAACTCCAAGACAGGAGAATTTCTTATCAACAACCCATCTACAGCCTTTTCCTACAATGAAGGTATGTAAGAGCTTATACTCCACTGAAATCAACTTGAGCTGCAAATGATACTTGATGGTGCAAAAAAATGACTGATGGAACTTTCAAAAGCTTCTCCCACATGGAAAACCTCACTGCTGGGATTTCAGCATAGCTTTGATTGCGAGGCTTGGTTTGTTTGCCACTGAGTTGTCTAAAATGAGTAAAGAAATCCACTGCACCTGAAAAGTTCTGATTTCTCATTTCCAGACCACAGTACAATGGCCCTGTGTTTGCCTTTTCCAAAACCAGAGAGAAATGTTTAAATAACATTTTGTGCTGAATTATTAAAACTGATGCAAATGTTTTCATTAAAATTTGAGCATGTTTAATATCCCTTCTCTTGAATTTTAAATAGAACCAATACTTGGTGACTTAATTGCCCAGCAATATCTCTTTTTAGATTTTTGCCTTATATTAATAAAATGAGAATATTTACATAGTTCCAACCTAAGCACATCTTGTTTTACTGACTAATTGCCTCACTTAAAGGGCACACAATGTTAACACCTTTTGGCTAGCCTGAGACTTTACATCATGCTACATGCTGAATCCCATAGTGCACTTTATCCTATGCAAAAAATAAATCATGTTCTCTATCCTTCTTGACAAAACGTTCAAAAACCCCTTCACAACACTCTGGTCATTTTAAACTGTCCCCATTGCACTGAGGTTGTATTCAGACCATCTCAAGAGGCTGGTTGCTGTTGTGGAAAGCGGTGGCTGTAACCTGTGAGTTGAGCACCTGCAGTTGCCCATGCAGCCATCTCTTCTTTGGCTCTGCATAGTTGGAGTGTGCACAAACAGGGCTGGGGGTCTCGTCCCTCTCACCACTTAAATGCCGCATAAGCTGGTGTTTGGTGAGACACAGGAAGGGTGATTTTTGAGATTTGGAGCAATGAGGATCCTCCTGCTGCTGGCCCTGGATCAGTAGTACAGGAGGCACCAGAACTGTAGTGTGAGGAGGATGTCTGGGGGCCTTTGCCAGCATTGATGCTGCAAAAAACCCTGTTTTTCAGGCAGGACCCCAAACCCAGCTGCAGTTCCCTGGAAGGGGGAGTGGCTGTGCCTCTGCCATTGGAGCATTTAGGGGAGAAACATCTTCAGAGACTTGGCATGAGCCTGGTGCCTTTGGGATTTAGATGTGATTTTTGAGGTCGGGTTGGCATAATTTAAGGGTCAGATGAGGACTTGAGGTAGTGAATTTCCTACTTTTACCTAGCTGAGCTTAGTGCCCAGTTTTAACCTGAGTTAAGGAAGGTCTGGGGTATCTAATATTGATGGTAAGCTCTATGCAGGCAGAGAGGCAGGTGAGAGCAGTGGCCAGAAGTGAGGCCATGGCACAGCCCTAAGGACAGAAGCTCCTGGATGGTGGTGGTGTGGTGATGATGTGCTCAAGCCTCCTCTCCTGCCATGCTGGTGAGCACCACACCTGCTGGACACCAAAACAGCCACAGCAGATACACAGGGTCGGGTTCTTTGGCCTGGAAAGGCCATGTGCATGTGTACATCACTCTCCAACTGCAATGACAACGGCTCTTTGAAATGCTTTTCTGCATTTGCATTTGCAAAAGCTGGATAAGCCTTTTAAAAAAAAAATCTGATAAGTAGCAGGCAATTGAATTAACCACTGTTGACTGTATTGCTGTCTCTTAACAAACTCCATCTGTATGGTCTCCCTTTGTAGACACAATTTTATAACTTAATTTCCCTACCAAAACATCAGTGTTTACTTAGTAAGAAATCTGTTCTTTGTCAGCTTAAAACAGTGATTTCTTTATTACCACTCTGCGCAAGGAATGACAGCACAGAGTTGGCACTGGAGCAAGTCTGGTTGAGTCTGCAGCGTTGTAATGGAAACAGGGTGAACTGAGGGTCAAGTATAATGGGATTTGTATACAGAAATGTGTCTGCATAAGGAATAGTTGCATGAGATAAGGGAATGAAAGATGAGGCCCACAGGTCTCCCGTTGCATGGTGTTGGGAAGGAGGTATTGCTGTAGGTACAGCAGACACAGGAGATGGGGTTACCTCTGCACCAGCATAGCAAAGTTCCCTAAATCACATGTGGCTGCTTCTGCACCAGCTGATGTTAGTGGGTGTAGGATGGATTGGGGCAGTCATCAGGGATTACTCTAAGAATGTTTTGTATGCAATTTTTACTGAACTTGTGAAGCATAGGGTTAGTGAGGGGTTTTCAAGCTATTACAGTCTATGGCCTCACTAAAAAGTTTCTAGCAGAGTTGTTGAACACAGTATAGTGAATTTGGCCCAAATAGCAAGAGGCTTGCAGAGATTTTTTGCTGTCTTTCACAGCTCTAAAGGAGTTTTTGGTGTTTCCCAAGGGTTTTGCAAACCACAGGTTGAAAAGTACTAGTGTAAACTTTCAGCAGTAAACAGCTGGGGAACATCAGATCCCTATTCCTTCCTTGATAAATGTGTTATATTTTCCTATGCCGTTGAAAACTGAAAGAATAGGAGAGCAGCTGTAGTCAATGACACCAGCTGATCTGGGAGCAAAGAAGTTTTGCAGGGAAGGTTTTTTGGGTGGTTACGTGGCAGATGAGATATGAAACACCTCATCTTTTCTTACCATGAGGTGATGATTTGGGGGGTGGGGAAGCATCCTGGCTCCTTTGAAGGATGTTCAAGTTGTACAGTGTGATGAGCAGTGCTGGGATTTTACCATAGGACTGGGCTTCTGTTTATTGCTTTTACTTTCTCCTGCTGTAGAGCCTTTCTCAGTCTTACATTGCAGGCTAGAGCTGGTAGAGATATGTCAGTTGTTTGTTGCAGGCAATTGGAGAGAGACTGTTCTTTCTCTGAATTATTTGTGCTCAACTTTTCCCTATGAAACATTTAACCCTAGTGGAATGCTGTCCAGATTTAAAAAAAACCAAACCATTTATGCCTCCCTCATTCATGTTCATTTTCTTTCTAATACTAAAACAACAAATAGAAATGGGGGGAAAAGCGATAGGTTAAAAAGAAGAAATTAATGTTGAACTGCTGATTTACTGTTAGCTCTCTTATTTTGTACAAAAAACTCCAGATACTTCAAGAGAAAAGCTTGTTTGGAATAAAGAGTTTATTCCTTACAGTCATATCAGTGAAAAACTTTTACCTAGTTCTGCTCTTCACCATATAATTGCTTCCTTTTCAGCATACTCATTGCAAAGCAAAGGCTGGTTAGATCAGCCAGTCTGCTGGATCAGATCTTACATTATATCTTGAGCTCTTTGAGTGCCATTAGCATTTCCTTTTAGAAGTGAAGAAATATTGACAGTTTGGTAGGTTATCTTGCATTTTACTGCACGTTAGGGCACTTCAAAGTCTTTATGTAGTGATGGGAACTGTCATGAAGTAGATGTGAAAAGGGCCTTTGGTCCAACTAAACCTGTCAGCAAAAAGATTTAGGTCAGATGGTTATTATTAGAAATCAATGTATTTATTATATATTGTTCAGGAATATTTCCCTTTGGAGGTTACTGTGAGTGCTGTTGCTGTTTAAAATGTGTCAAATTCCAGTAAAATTAATTCCTGCAGAAAACCCTGGGAGCCCCAACCAAAAGCTTTGTTATTATAGGAAGGCATGTCTCTTACTCCTTTGTGCTGTGATGCACCAGAGGCAGGTACACACACAGCACACCAGCTGAGTGCCTGGCATGTGTCTGTGTGTGTGTGAGATGTATTTCTGCGCAGCTATCACAATCACCTTTATGTACTGACAGAGCTCCTCTGTCTGCTGTGTCTGGAAAGGCTTTGTAGAGATCTGTGCTGTACCTTTTCCCATTTTGTTATATTCCTCTTTGTAAACTATGGGGTTTGGTTACTTCCAGTTAGTTACAACAGCTTACTGCTGGTTAGGGCAAGTGTGTCATCTTTCTAAGGCTTGAACACCAGTGGTTTTCCCCTGTACTTTACAAAAGAGAAGCAGAACATTTCAGAGTTTTGTAATTAATTGGATGTAGGTTTTTCTTCCTTGGTGTCTTGTTTAGCTATAGGTTTTAAGTTGTAGGACCTTGGATTATGGGAAGAGGACATTCCCAACAGAAAAAGAGCATATTAGCAGAAACATTAATGCTGGAAGTCGTTGTCCTGGAACAAAGATTCATTTTCCATTCACCCCATGATTTACAGCAAATTCCAACCAAGTGATTTGGCTATGGTCTTCTGGCATAACATTGTTTGCCCTTTCCCTGACATTTTGCATATAAAGAAAAGTTATGAGCTTCTTGGGCATTCAAGGTACCAGGAAATGCAGGAGTCTACCTAATTTGTTAACATGAAATTATAGATGTCAGACACAGGCTGTGTTAGTTAACGTTGGTTAGAGTAATGCTGCAGCCAGTTGATTGTATTACAGTCATGATGAAGAGGAATGGTCTTTTTTTGCTTTTCTGGGATATGACAGGTATGGAGCCAAGGCAGATTTAAAGTGTAATGAATGAATAAGCACTTTCTGTGGTTTACCTGACTCTTCCATGAGCTCTGTTGCTGTGGTGTTGCTGACACTGCCTTTCTCTCTCCTTGATGAGTTAGTGCTGGCATAACATGGAAACTGACTTTTCCAAAGTAGTATAGGAATTGTCTTTTAAATGCTAAACCCTTCTGTAGCGCTTGAATGTTGTAACCTTTTAAGGGAGAGAAGCCTCCCCCCAAAAGTAGCATAGGAAGAAGACACTGGGCAGGGATTCAAAAACTCAGATTTCTTCCCCACAAACATGCACTTCCATTTGTTTTTCCAAACCCACTGTCTTCACAGCTACAAGCAAAGTATTCACTTGAAAGTGCTAATATCCTCAACATGTGTCCCAAAGGAGAACAATGAGATGCAGAGAAATGGATGTGTCACATCCGGCACATCTCTCTAACACCCATTTCCCACATCCCCACACCCGTAATGACTCCTCTCAGATCTCCCTCAGCTCTGCCATCAGGATCTGGTCTGTATCTATGCCTCTCCCCATCTTTTTTCCCACTGATTACCACTTGGCTTGCTCCTTCACTCAGCCATGACACTGCCCAGCCTTCATCCCCTCCCCACCCTGACATTGCAGCGTTTTGACACCCCAGCTTTCAAAATCTGTGACTACTGGAATAAAGTTCTCATGTCCTGAAGCTCACATGCCTCCAGGTTTGCACTGCTCCTTAGGTTTGCTTCCTTTCCCTGGCTCCAGCACTTTTATCCATACTTTCCTTCATGCCTTTTCTCTCACTTTTGTTCCTTCCTTCCCCTTCAGCTACGTTCCTTGAAGTTCCCCTTCTTAAAATATGCCTCTTCTCTGAAGGCTTTCATCATTAATCTCTCAAGAAACTATCTTACAGCCTCATCTGCTGTGCTTTGATTTATTCGTTGTGCAGTTTTTTTGGCAAGTATCTCGTAAGAACTGAGCTGGTCATCCTTCTACCTGCATTCCTAAAGGAAAGCTTGTGTGAAAAGGTGGGCTTTCAGAACTTAAATTAAAAGATCATGCAAGTAAGATAATTGGATGAAAAAAAGAGGTATTAGGATCTGAAACAGAATGTTTACTTGCTTTGATATGCTCTGGGAACACATATCTGCACAGTGGGTTGTATGGCTGATTAAGTATAAAACAATCCAAGAAAAAATCACCACTATTAAGCTTAAATCAAAGATCTCTCCCTAAGACACTAATTTGATTTGGGTTTGAAGGTTCTGTATCAACCCTAATTTCTACCTTTGATGTCTTGGTTTTTTGTGTGTTATATAATGGAGGGCAACCTTACTTCAAAAAATTTGCGGTTTTCTTCCATTTTAAAAGTAAACATTGTTATTGTTGTTGTGTTGCAGTTGTGGCTAAAAATGTCAGCCAATACTAGACCCTTGTTGTGGTAAATACAGCACAAATGCAATGAGAAACCATATGTGGTCAGGAAGGTTTTTTCATCTGAGAGCCAGCTCCTGTGCTCAGACTCTCAGCTTGGTTCCCTCCAAAAGTTGCCCCTGTCCCCACTGAGGCTGCCAGCCACCTGTGAGCTTAAAAACATCGTTAACTTATGGTGGAACTTCAATGCAAAAAGGTTTCAAGCCCTAAACCAAAACACTTTTGCTTACATTATTAAAAAATAGTGTATATCAGGTGAAATAAAATAGGTTGTTTGATTTGTTTAGATATTTTAAATATAGGATTGAAGTCAAGTGTGTTTGAATATGCAATTGTCTTTCAAAAGGAAAAATGAAAGATGTTTATTGCTGTTTTTTTCCACTTTTGTGACAAAAAAATTATTTTTCTTACCTGAAGCAAGTATTTTGAATTACTCATATGCTAGAAGTAGCATAAAGTCTAAGGGATGGGAAAAATAATGCAAAGAAATTGTGCCTGCCTTAGATTATGATACTGTGTAGATAAGGAACATAGGAGTTGTGTTGGAGACCTGTTCTTGTTGCTCCTCCCATTGATGGCAGGGTTTTCTTTGTTTCAGTAGTACAAGATTAGACTTTTGGCATGACAGCTACCATTGCCAATGGATGTGGAGTGGGATTTTCATAGTATGTACCTAAATCCTTCTCAAAGCACTACCCAAACCACAAATTCACAAATAAGGGATTTCATATTCAGAGATTTTAATCTGTTGAGGCCCAGTAGAATTACCACAGTTACCTGTTCTGACATCTGCAAGAGGATCTGCCATAGGATTCCCCTCTTTAATTTCTACAGTGGGATAAATTACTATTTCCTACTGTTAGGACTTCAAACTTTGCAGAGCACTTAAAGCCCATCTTTTAGAAAAGATTCTAGTGTTGCTGTGCAGTCTTGCAGTGCTGAATTTGCCAATTCCATCCATAAACCCATCTAATGAGAACTTAGCGTTGTTGATAAAAATGTATTTTTAATTAGATATTTTATTGTTATAAATCTTTTTATTATTATTTTGTATGATTCCTTTTTTTGCTTAAAGACAGGTTTGAGGGGAAAAGAGAAGATATGAACTGCATGAAACAAACCCACTGAATTTCTGCAAAAAAGTTGTAGCAATTTTTGTTCAGATTCACAATATCTGTAACATCTTGTAAGTGAGAGCATTAATTGCTGAATTAGTGATGGTAGCTCTGATTTCGTATATATTCATCTTTGTGAGTATGAAAAAAAAAATTAATCTTATTTTAGAGCTGAGAAGATACAGGGGAAGAAAAATTGTGCTGTGCATCTCGATGGAGCAGGGGCTGGGAGTTAGCAGTGACATCTCTTGAGTCCCCATCTCCATGTCTTTGTAGAGGGACACATAGGCTGGCTCTCCAAGTTGATAGTCTTATATTCGATCATCAGGTCACTTTACTGGGTAATTATCAGCTTGTTGCAGTGCTGGGTGAGCTGGGAAGTGCAAGTGATTCCCCATGGCCATTACCAGGCTGCCCTGCACTCCCTGGCAGCGGCTGCAGGAGAGGCAAGGCAGCTCTGCGCAGCTCCTGCGGCACGTCCTCTGCTCTCCAAGCTGAAAAAACAGCAGGGAGGGAAATCTTTGTGAATGATCAAATGCCATGTGAATTTGATAGTCGTGGCCCAGGTTTGACCTCTGGAAGTTACCTTGTTTTGAGGGACCTTGCAGGGTTTGATCCTCAGGGTACAGCACAACTGTTGCGACCTCTCGCCCTTCCTGTTGTAAGGGACTTTAAATCAGAAATAAACAGAGGTGAAGCTGAGGGGCTGGTGAGAGCTGTTTAGACTGAATCATTTAGCATGAATCCTGGGGCATTTTAGGTTTCCTGTTGAATACAGCTTTGGCATCCCATCCATATAGTGTCTGCTATGTGAGCAGTCCATTTTTCAGTCATCTATATGGCTTTCCTCCATCTCCTTCAGACAAAGGTGGTGTTCTGGGTACACAGAACTTGGGAAAACAGGCTAGGAAGTTTTATGTAAGACAAAACAAAAGCAAGGGTTTTTATGTGGGGTTTAAAAAGGATTGTTGGCTTCAAAAGCTTTTTTTTTAATAGCAAAATTCTACCAGGGTATGGTACCCCTCCCCATGAGTAGTTCTGTTCCTTGCCTTTATGTCTGTTTAGCAGCTATGCATTTCTTTATTGTAGAGCAAAACAATTGCCTTCAAGTGTCCGTATTCCATTAAGCATATGGAAAAGTATTCAGCCCTTTGTTTTCTGCAGAATGAATTTGTTTGTCACATAAGTATTAGTTTAGACTAGTCATGGAACATTAGTGCTTGGTAAGTGTCCACATTTTTCTGGGGTTTGTTTAACTGATGGAGATTATTTCAGAAATGTGCAACTTCTTTAACCGTTACATTCATTGCTGAACACCCCTTGCAGACTCACAGTAGTGGCAAGATGTTGCCTCATCTCCACCATGCAAGATTTTGGGATTGCTGATGCATGTCTACTGAGGCAGAGTGGGGAAAAGTCACCCCAAGGCCCTTTCCGTAGCAGCCAGCACTGCTTTTGCCAGTTCCTGAGGTCTTGTCTTCCCAGGAGCCCAGCCCATTTCCTGAGAGAGCATGCTGCTCCCCTGCAGTGGGACCACAAGGGTTCTTTCTCAGCATCCAGCAGCAGCATCAAAGATAAGCAAGGCTCCAAGGTACACACAGAATGGTGCTCTGCCTCACTGAAAACCATGGGCTGAGGTTTCTTTGCCTTGATTTTCAAAGGAAACTGCCAGCTCCTTCTCCCAGGCTTCGGGATGAGACTGCAGAGCTTCAGGTGAGCTGTCACTCCTTTCAGCAAAACCCAAGAGGCAAGAAAATGAAGCAGATCTCTTTTCACCAGTGAAGGACTGTTAGAGAGTGACCAGTTTCTGGGAAACCACCAGAAGTCTCCCAGTGTCCCACAGGCAGTATGTGTCATGTCTCAGGTGCTGGTATCCCTCCTTTTGCTGATTGTGTTCCTCCGCTGTCACATGTTATCGCTGCCCCAGAGCTCTGCTCTGCAGAACCTGGGTGAAGCCAGGTAAATTGTGCCAAGATTTCTGCTCTCCCAGAGAGGTCATCCACTGAACTGGTAAAGACCTGCTCTGTAAAGCCTTTAGAGGCTTGTATGCCCCTAGCACCACCATGAGGGCCCAGAGTCCTTATGTGGCATCAGGTAATGCCTCCCACACCTCAACGTCTCCCTCTTTTAAAGAGCAAAGGGAAAGCCACTCCTGCGTGGGGAAGGAAATTGATCCAGGCTCACGTGCTTCGTCAGAGATGCAAATTGCTCTGCAAGTCCTGAGCATTAATTATAGAGCCTGGGCTTCTCACTGGAGCCGCAGGGAAAACAGGCCCCTGGCTCACATTAAATTTAATGGCGTTTGAACACCCAATTCCCTTAGCCTATTTGAAAACCAGAATCCCACTTTCTCCAGATATATATATGTGGTCAGGTGAAATCCCTCAACCCACTGCAGACAGCAACATTTTTACAGCATTCTATTGAGCAAAGCTCTCCCTCAGGTGGTGGGGAGTTTTCCTCATGCTGTCTGTGGCATCCAGGAAAGAAGCAGGGAGTACTATGGATAGCAGAGGTCTGGACTGGAAGCTCTGAAGAAGGCAGTTCTGGCACCACGATTTCATTGCATGTGCTGGTTCACAAGACCAGGCTGAAGGCTGTTCCACTGCAGGGTCTGGGGCATGGGTATGGAGAACCCTGCATGCCCTGAATGTGAGTTGGACATGGGGACAAAGCTGCCTTCCCCCTGCACTGTTTCATCTCTCATCCACGGCCTCTAAAGAGCAGGATGTGATGGCTCTCAGCAGACCTGTGAGGATACAGCTGCCTCTCACTGTGTACTTGCAGTGCCAATGCAGTGGCTCAATGTGGGATAAGAAATAATGCAACTGGGAAATAAATTGGGGAAAAAATCGAACCTTTGGGAAGTTAGGAGCAGAGGATGCCCCTGGATGAGTGTGTTGTTCCTGGTAGGCAGCTCCTGGAAGCCACATTATTTTGCAAACGGCTTCACTTGGGATGTTGTTTTGCTAGAATTGTAGGTGTACAACAGTGAGAGGGGATCCCTGCCTGGGAGGGCTTACAGAAGCCAGACCTTGATTGGAATATGGCTATCCTAGTCCACAGATGGACCAGTGAGCAAAGACAGGCTTTAAGCAGAGCCATAAGGAGCTGCCTGTTCTCTAGCCCAGTCTTTGTGCACAGGGCCAACCTCATGTTCAAACACCAGCTGCGTTTCCAGCTGCATGCATTTTGGGGAAATTCTTGATCTTTTTCCCAGTGTTACCTCTTTGTTCAGGGTGGAGTTTTCCCATTCTGAGGGACTCAGGCATTTCTGCCTAATTTAGCACAGAGAAAATGAACAGCAAACCCTTCATATTGTTATACGCATTTTAGATGTCAGCCTCACAGTTTGATCAGCAGAGGCTCCAAAGGCTCGTAAACCTGGTAATACATAGTTCCAGGACTGCATCAAAGAAGTTCACAACCCTTTTGGGAGAAGCTGTGAGTACTGATGAAAGAGGGAACTTATTGTATATGTAAGAAAACTTCTTTCATGGCTTATGTATTAAGGCAGGCTCTGTGGCCCAGGGAAGATTGGGGCTGCTTTTAATTTACATCGCCCCTCACTTATATTAAGTCTTCGTCAGAAGAAAAATTAGTCAGATGTTTTCTTAATGACATCATTTTTTTTAATCCTGTTTCATTTTTTCCAGATGAGGCAGTGGAGATTATTAGAAATGAATTGAAACTAAATCTGGAACAGAGACTTTGATTCACTTCTCCCTCCTCCCTGGTAGAAATAAATTGGTCGGCTCCGTGCTCGGATGCCTTTATTAGCAGCCTCGACAGAAACCAGCCCCAGCGGCCTCAGCTGCAGCTTCCTGAGCTTGCCGCCGCCATGGCTGACGTCATGGCGAGAGGCACCAGAGAGTGACTTTGGTCACCCCATAATTTTGGTAATGGAATGCCATGGCAACACAGGTGGGGAGGTTATGAGGTCTGAAATAGCCATGCCATCATCAGTTTGTCTTTCAGTGTCATGAAAGAAAGCAGGGTCGATGCTGATGGGTGTTCCTCTGGCAAAACCCCAACCTTGGTCTGATGACCCACCTGTTTTGGTGGCTGTGCATCTCCACAAAGCCTTTATGTGTAATGAGTTTTCACTGCCTGGTCTTTTACACCACTGAGCCACAGAGTGTATTGCTACAGAAAAGTACTTTGAACTATAAATATTTCCGAAAGCATTTAATTTACTACCCATCAGCAGAAAATGTTCAAAAAGCCACGAGGTTTACTAATTTATCAGAAAGACAGAGAAACACATAGAAGATCAAACAAAGACGAACATGCTCATTAAACTGCTGAATAAGTCTGCAAAGTTTATATTACATTTTTGTGTGGTTTTGTTGATATGCAGGTATTACAAATAAATTAAAATTCTCCTGTAGTGTTGGTAAGGCAGAATGGGACTGAGATCCTGAGGTGCTGGTGGCACGTTGAAGCTGCTCAGACCATTGTGTTTGTGGTTGTCTGGGTATGGAGAGACAGATCTTACATGCAGTCACTAATGGCATATTTGGATAGTCTCAGTGAAGGATCTTTGTAGTACCCTCCCTTAGATCAGTCCACGTCCCAGATCCCTGGCCTAATAAATTGGGGTGTCTTCTGTGTTCAGGAGACAGCCCCACAGGGTGCAGCCCCACAGGGTGCACATCCATCTCCCTCAGCTTAGCCAGAGCACCCAGACAGGGACAAATGCTGTCCCTGCTTTGACCTGTGTGTCAACACCAGCTCTGCTTCCAGCAGTCTGTGACTACAGAGAGAGCTAATACAAAGCAGATTTTGCTCTTTTGTTTTGCCCAGTGGTAGCTCTGTCTCCTTCGGTGTCTAGTTCAGATTTTCTGCTTCTCAGGTCAGGGTGAGTAATTTTTTCTCCTTTGCACCCTCTGTGGTTTGTCTAAGAGGCGGGAGGGTACAGTAGGGCACGTGTCTGGGAGAAGTCTGCAGACTTTCTCTTCCATCCTTGTTCACCCTTCAAAAAACTGCTTAAGCACTGAAACAATGCATGTGACTTTTTTTTGTTACCTGTGGAATCCCTCAGCATTTACTGACTTATTCTCAGGTGGCACTTGGCCTGAGGAAGATCTGAGGGATTTAAGAGAGGCGGCCCCCAGAAAGCATGCAGTAAAACCTCTCATGAACTTTTGCCCTCTGAACCATACCACCAGCCTGTCAAGGAGGTTTGTGCTGGCCATGATGGACGCGGGAGGTGGGGCTGCTGTTCTGGCACAGGCCAAGCCACGCATGCTGGGCTGAGCAAAGAGCTGCTCAAGATCACATAAGTTCTCCTTGCAACATTTCCATCCTTACACAGACTGCCCTTAAGGGGTTTCTGCATGTGGCAGCCCTAAACATCTGGATATCCAGGAACAATGAGGAGCTTGCAAAACCCCAGGTTTGCCTCAAATATCATTTTGTGGCCAGCCTCCCTGTGCAAGGAGATGGGGTGGGACCTCTAGCACAAGGTGTGTTCCGTGCCTCCTCTGTGTGCAGACACTGCCTAAAGCAGCTCAAGCCCCTTTCCACAGCAGCCCAGATGGGGTGAGCCTCCTTGCACAGATACATATTTAGTACAGTATTATTCCTGTCCACAGGAAGCTTGGGAACTTCAGACTCTGCATATGCCAAGAAGAGAGCATTGTCCCACTGTGTGCTTGAACACCTCTCTTGTGGATGAAGGTGGTGGGGCAGGACAGAGAAGGGTAGCAAGCAGTTGTGCCTGCTCTGGGTGGCTGTGAGTGACACCGTGTCTGTTTTCCTTCCCAGGCCTCCTCCTCTGAGTGGCAGCCCCGTCATCTCCGACATCTCCCTCATCCGCCTGTCTCCGCACCCTGCCGGGCCTGGCGAGTCGCCCTTCAGCCCCCCACACCCTTACGTGGCACCCCACATGGAGCACTACCTCCGCTCTGTGCACAGCAGCCCCACGCTCTCTGTCATCTCTGCTGCCAGGGGCCTCAGTCCTGCCGACGGTAAGACACTCTGCTACTGGTACTGCAGTGATTTTGTAGCTCACCAGGACTGAAATTCCCTAAAACCCAGGGATTTACAGCTGCGAAGACTCCGCAGTTGCACTCTCCTTTTCTTTTTGTTGGCTTTTTTTTTCCCCCTTTAACTACACATTTGTTTTGCATCATCGCACTGAGAAAGCAGAGCGTGAGAATAGCTATTACTGCTGGATCATATTATAAATATTTTGCTTAAAGTACGTTCCTTTCTACAGTGCTCTCTTTCTCTCTCAGGAGCTCCCTTGTTCTTATGTCTCTACTGGGACCCAGCTTTCCCCAGAGAGGGTCACAGTTGTTCTGGCTGCCTGGCCTGGCTGAGACCATTGTTGCAGAGAAGATAATGCCAGCTGGGTTATCCCCTGTTGCCTTTGTGTTTGGGGTCAGTGTGGCTCCTGAGTGAAAGCGAGGGGGCCGTAATTTTTTCCTTCTTACTCCTAAACTGCTCTGCAGCAAGCTTCAGGGAAGGCAAGGATGTGTGGGAAGTTGGTGTTGGATGCAGGCAGAGGTGATTGTGCTCTCTGAGCCCTATCAGACCCCACGCTGGGGAGCTGGTGGAAGAAGCCATCCAACAGAGAAAGGCAAAATTGCACAATAGTGCTTTCACCTGGCAAGGTGTAAGTCATGCCTTACCTCATCAGAAGAGTTGTAAGTGGCTGTTTCAGTGCCCAGGGAATATCTGGGAACCTGGTCTCTGCAGGCCCAGAAAATCCCAGCATCCCTTGGCTCCCAAGCTGCTGCAGGGGCCAGCGGCCCTTCAACACTGCAAAGTGCACCAGAGAACAACAAGGCCCCTGGATTAGTGTCTGGCAGCATAAAACTATCTTGTATGGCTAAAACAACAACACTATAGTGATGGGGACATGCATATGTCTTCTTCTTTCCTTCCCCTAGAAAGTCATCTGAAGTCTCAGGCACCCGCCAGAGAGAAGTCTGATGGCTTTTGTGTGTGTGTGTGTGTTCTGCCCTGTCCTCTCCTTCCAAAACCAGTTTCATTGTTTGCTGTGGAAGAAAGGCATTGTGTTTTGGGTTGCTTTCCTTTTCTTCCTTTTTTTCCCCCTTGTTTAAGGTGGTGGTAAATAACTTAATGGGGTAAGCGGGTGGGGAGGCAGGTTTGAAAAATTACAGCTGGGAGAAAGTGAGTGTAATTGGCTTTGGCAGCCAAAATGGTTTTATGCTGCCAGACACTAAACCTAACTCTATGCATTAGACCTTGGCTTTAATTTCCTCACGCTGCTATCGGGAACTGGGCTGCATTTGTCTTTCCTTCCTAATAGGCAGGGATGTTAATGCTGACAGGGTTACTGCTGTCGGCAGCCTGGGCCTTCTCCCCCCCTCCCAGGGGTGCTGGCTGCGTCCGAATGGGAGGATTATTAGAAGGGGGAACGAGAGATTGTTTATAAATTTGCGGAAATGGAGGAATGCAGAGGCCCCAGCCTGGTCTCCTTTGTCCACAGAAGCACGCCCAAGCGCACGTCATGCGCGCCCTACACGGAGCCGTGCGGCTGGGGCTGGCGGGGGGCGCGGGGGGAGACGGGGCCGCCAACGTCAGCTCCGAGGTCTAACACTGCAGTGGGAACCTTCTCCCCATGTTTCTCTCCTCGCCTGTCGCTCCAACAGTGGCTCATGAGCATCTGAAGGAACGAGGCCTCTTTGGGCTGCCCCCACCACCACCAGGAGCCAACCCTGCTGACTACTACCACCAAATGACGCTGATGGCCGGCCACCCAAACCCCTATGGGGACCTCCTCATGCAGGGCGGGGGAGCAGCCAGCACAGCCCACCTCCACGATTACCTCAGCCCCGTTGATGGTGAGTAGCAGCTTGGGTTCTTCCCAACTGAAATTTTGGGGTAGATGGATGGGACTGCACTCTAGGTGGAGGTTGCTTGTATGTGTTTACTCTGCCCTGCTGGAACCTTTGGGTGCTGCACTATACTTTTTGGCTTAAAAGGTCACCTCCTTCCATAGATATGTATAAAATATACATAACTTAAAATATGTGAGTCCTGTTCTCTTAGGGACAATGGCATGGCTGCCGTATGAGTAGGAGATGGGCTGGTCTAGCGAGCTGGGCATTGCTGCTGTCCTGCTGCATTGACCATGTGTGACCAGAGCGTGTCTGGGGATCAGCTTCATCTATAGCTCCCCATCCCACCCCATGTTTTGCCTGCTTGGTGTCTGGGGTGAGGGCAGGCCATGTCCATACAAAGCTATGCTAGGCACAGTGGACTTCTCATCTTGGTTGGGACCTCTCAGGTCCACAGGAGAGAAAATATCTGAACGGGGAGACACAGTGGAAAGAACATAATAGTACTTTGTGCAAGGAAATAAAAAAAGCAGGAATGTGGTATTTGTGATAGTAATGGGTGTTACAAACCTAGAAAGTTCTCACTCCTGGCTAAATGAAGAAGAAATAGAATCAAGGTAGGCGCTGCGGTGCTGAGTCACCCCTGTAGCCTGACTCCTGCCCTGGGAAGAATCTACCTGGAAGCATATATGAGGTCCAAATTATTTGTAGAGCTGTTAGAAATGTCTTTCTCTTCATGCTACATCTTGCAAGAACTGGAGTTGTACAGATATTACAGAGGTCAGTTTGGGGTTTATTTCTGCTGTGAGAAAGAGAAGTCTCAGTTCAACTTTTAAGGTTTGGCATCTGTTTCCTGGGATGTCTTTGGATTTGCCTGTGGACTGTTTTAATTTTTGGAGTGAAGATCTGAATCATTTCATTACTGCTTCAAAGTTTCTGTTGTTGAGCTTTTAAGATGAAAGACTTTATGGTCTTGCTCCTTCATAAACTGACTGGTTTAGAACGATAAAAGCTGTTCTGGCTCTTCAGAATGGAAGCTTACAGATACTTCTAATGGAAAAACAGTTTCTCATCTGCAGCTGCTGTGGAAGTTTTACCTGAACAGTCATTTTTTGTGCTACCAAGTCCTAGATTAATTTGGAACCTGGATCCCAGTCTGAGAGAGAGCACAAGCTCCTTGGTACCATCTTGCCCTCTAACACCCAAAATAAATCCCAGGCTTCT
The DNA here is from genome assembly GCA_013399455.1 of Anthoscopus minutus. Taxonomy (NCBI): domain Eukaryota; kingdom Metazoa; phylum Chordata; class Aves; order Passeriformes; family Paridae; genus Anthoscopus; species Anthoscopus minutus. The sequence goes on along the minus strand of VWYI01036672.1, from coordinate 200,781 downwards.
CTGCTACAAAAGAAGTAAGACTGCTCTGTCTTCTCTCCCAAGGGTTAATGCCTGTGGTTATAGCAGATGGGTGAAAATGAACTCATCCAAGTTCTCCTTGGGCTCATGAACAAGACTCCTTCCTCCTTGCCTCCTTATTAGTCCATATCTGACCAGCAGTGCCTCACTGAAGTGCCAGATAAACAACCAGTGAGGGAAGCAAACACAACTGTTTTCATGGTGGTACAGGCTGGCTCCCAGAACACCAAGTTGCTCATCCTCTGGTTTGCTGAAGATCAGTCTTTATCTGAGATACTTCCCTCGGCAGAAGACTCTTATACTGTTTGCCTTCTCCTGAAAACAACTCTGTGATTCATGTATCACAGGTCTCAGTTTCATGCAGCCAAGCTCATAACCATGATTCACTGCAGAGCCAGAGCTCACCAAGCATTTATTATGATCTTTTGGAAAAGGTTTGTTGGTGATTAACTGGAAAGCCTTTTCTGAGCCTTTACGTGCTCTGCATGAGATGGAAACGTTCAAACATTACGAGAATGTGACACAAGGCACTAGTTTTTAAGAGTGTGTAAGGGAGCACCAGTCCAGTACCAGTCTCTGGTCCATGTGGCTGGGTTTACTCATCACCCAGAAAAAGGAGAGAATTGTACATTATTAAGGCAGAGAGTAAAATGGATGGCTCTGAAATGCTGGATGAGGAGACAGTGTCTCCTGTTTTTAGAAAGTTATTTCAAAAATTTGAATCAGCAGGGCCTAAGTAAATAGTTGAATAGATAATTTAATAAAGCATCCTCTTATGTTGTTTTTCTGAGACAAGAATATCAGTAGCACACATAAACCCCCAGTGAGTCACAACATCGCTGCATCTGTCATTCAGAGAGCCCTTTTCTTCCCAGGGAGCTCAGGAACATACAAACTTCACATGAGTTAGTTTGCTGCAAATACAGGTAGCTCTTGTTAAACCTCATGTAGCACCATCATTCATCTGTGATAACACTGGCACGTGCAAAAGGAAAAGCAGGAGATAAGCATATATTAAATCTGGCCTATTCAGTGTGAAGTCACTTCCAAACATCTGCAGGTTGAGCCATGGGGGCTGTAGACACTGGGCATGGTAGTTCTTCCACAGACACATACCTGCACCTTTCTGGCTCTGTAATTGCATTTCTTGGAGAATTTCTCCGTGCCTTCATGTTTTTCGTCAGTGTTTTTCACTCTATCACATGACTAAGGTCAGGAAAAGTAATAGGATATAAATGTCAGCTGGAGCTTGTTGGTGCCAGCACTGTGCCAGGTCTGCTGAGTGTTCACATGGTGACTGAGCTGGGCTGCCCAGAACTGCATCTCTGCTGGGTTTTCACTGTGCAGCTAGAAGTAGTTACAGCACTAAAGTAGACCAGATTTAAGTTTTACGTACCAGACTGCTGTGGTGTTCAGGCCAGTTCCAGTGGAGACTAAACAACCCTTCAGTTAGTTCTCCTGTTCCATTTCTCATCCAAACAGGGACTCAAAATCCAAGAGTGGAATTTGAATCCAGGCTTAATCCCATTTTCTGGAAAGTCTGTACTTTCAAATCAGAAGTGAATCACTTTCCAGTGTCACAGCATTGCTGCTGAGGTGCATTTGAGACTATCTACAGGTTCTATTCGCCAGATCATAACAATCTTTTGCATTTCTTTTTTAGAAGTAGTGCTGCATGATGGACTATTCCAGGTAATGGAGTGGTTGCACAAGAGCATCCCTGGGGCAGGAAGGACTAGTGGGGAACACAATGACCCTGGAGAAGGCTACCACTTTCTAAGCATATTTAGTACTTCCAGCTGCTTTTCCTCCTAGGCACAGGGCATCCTGCGATTACACTCAGCCCTTCAGGAAGAGCCATTTTCTCTCAAGAGTCAAGAGGAGTCCAGTCACACTGGCTCGATGCTGCTACTGTTATAGCCCTTTACACCAGCAGACCTCAAAGTGCTGTAAAAAGCAAAGGTATTTCATCACAGGAGACCTCAAAGAAAAAGGAGATCAGTGAGTGGAGTAGTGGCAGCTTTAGGAACAAGATCCAGATCTTTGGAATAAGATTCTTATGCCTGGGGTGGAAATTTCCTTCTTTATTATTTTTAAATCCATCACTTTGCACAGCTTTGAGAGTGTGATTGGGTTGTGCATGCTCAGTATGGGAAAGGAAAAAAAAAACATCTTGAGTGCAAGTTAGGTCCAAGGTAGTCCCTCATTTCAGGAAGGCTGTATAGATGTGTTTGTGCAACAGTTACAATAGCAGGGATGTCCCTGCAGTGCTGTCATTGCATTTTGTCTTGTTCTGGAGCCAGAGGAGGATCCCTGCCCTGGTTTTCGCTGCATGGTGCCAGGTAGTCACAAATGTATTGATTCACAATCAGCAGTTTAAGTGGGAAAAGGCTTTGTTCAGCCCAGCATAGCCAGCAGGCCAGCAGCTGGCACAGTTGCCTGGGATGTGGGCAAAACATTAAGTAGGACTTTATTTCACCAAATCAAACAGTGATTCAGCTTCACCAGCCGCTGTCAGTCAGTGTTGTTGGAGCCTTTCTCCTTGAAGGCAATGATTTAATAGCCAGCAGGGTAAGGAGCAGGGCTGGCAGTGCAGCCGGGTGGTGACTGCAGTCAGCAGGCACGTGGCTGGGAGAGGTGAGCTCAGGACTCTCTCCAGCAGGTTCATGTGGAGCAACTGCCCCATCAGGACAAAAGCACAGAACCGAGCCTCACAGTGACCTAGGAAGGAAGTGCTTCCCCTCGGGCTGGAGGGACAGGAGCCCCGGGGTTTGCAGTCTGGATGTGCTGGATCACAGATGACTTCCCAACCAAGCCAGCTGTTGGCTACTCTGGGCAGATGGCACGCCCTGTAGTGGCTTCCTTAAAAACTCTCAAAGACCTATTTTTGTTGTTTTCTTTGTCCCAGCATAGAATGGAAACTTGCTGAAATCTCAGAAAAGGTTCAGAGAATGGGAAACAATTTCCCACCCATTTCTAGCCAGCAGTGCTGTTTTCTCCCCAGAAAAATATGTGCAGAAGAGAGAAAGAGTCCCAGAGCACCCCATAAGTGCTGTGTCTGGAATCCTACTGCACTCTGGTTTCTAAAGAATTCAATTTACATATGCAAGTTGGGTCGACTAAACAGTTACCTTGTGGATTGGGAGTAGAAGAATGCAGCCTTGTCTTTCAGTGAGGATTTGAGGGAAGCATTAGTATTCCTTGAACTGCAAAGTTAATTGGCCTGGGGAGAGAAGAAAGAAGGGTCCCAGGACAGTGTCTGGTGCCAGAACAAATGTCCAGCATCTGCTGCAGTCTAAAAAAGAGGTGTGTTGCCTCTGCAGAAGGAGAGAGGGGAATAAGGAACTGGATACACAAAGAGTGTTTGTAGTTTATCGCTTATCAATTATGGGACTGTCCTGTGTTTTTATGGGGCTCTTGGTTTTAATTTGATGATGGGACTAGGGGGGATATTTCTGTGCACTTTGGATGTAGTTTTCTTGGTGAATGGTGAGGAAGAGGGACCATTTTGATAACGCTGTATTTATCCTGGGACTTGGCCAGGGGATGCAGGGGAAGCTCTGGCCAGGTTTCAATGAGGCAGGAGGAGGGCAGGCAGGGTGTGAGCCATCTGCAGCCCATGTGCCTTACATGCTTGTCTGTTAGGGAGCAGATTCCCCCTGATGATCGTGTCGAGATCACAGCAACATGTTTGTCTGTAAAGAGTTGCCTGAGATTTCCTTACCCTGAAGGAGCCTTGAAGGAGCTCCAGCTGAGTGCCGGGCAGTTCCTTTCAGGAGGGCTTTGCTGCCACAGTTCCTAGTGTGACAGAAGGTCTGAATTCTCCCTCCAGAAGAAAACATCTCTTGTAGAATCCCTCTGATAGCCCATGGCCACAGAAGTGGTCAGAGCAGGAACCTTTGCTCCCAGATGAGTTGTGGTCTAATCCTGCCCTCGGGCACTGGGATCAGGTGCTGGTCCACAAGCTGCCACGTGTAAGAGCTGACCCTTTGGTCATCACTGACCTGTTGTGGATCAATCCAAATGTGGGAGGAGTATCCCAGTTTCTGAGCAATGTGAATTGCTCAGAATTGTGAATTGTGAATGTGATAATTCCTAGGCACCACAGGAAAGTGCCAAGGATACTCCTTCCTTCTAGCAAAGAAATCTGAACTTTCCTCCCAGCAATGAGCTGTCTGGGGAACTAGGCTGGGACGTTTGGCAGACGCTGCCAATGTCACTCAAAAATTTCAGCCTTGAAGTCTTGCTAGTTTACAAATCAGATATTTGAACACACACACCCCAGGAGAGAAATGGCTTTTGGTTGTGAACTGTGGCTTTTACATTTACTCTGAAAAGATAGTGCTGCTATATAGTCAGGGTTTTTTCTACTGAAAAGTTAGTCCAGGCAGTTTTGAAAGATTTCCCTGAGCTTGTGACTGTCACTGTATCTGGGCTGTGTGTGAAATGGTAGGGAAAAGCCAGTGTACAGCAGTTAAAACACTCTAGAATGTATCTGGAATTTACTTTTTGTAAGGAAAGGCACCAGGGTCAAAGACCTTTGGTAAATTTCTTATTGTCCTTCATGAGCTGCCATCCACAATGCTGCCACCAATGATCAGAGCTTTGGGCTCAGTACAGTACTGTATCCTTCCATTCATTAGTTCACTTTTTTCTTGTTTTGCTGCATGGGCTTTGGCCCATCACTTCTTCGTGGACCTGGGTGACAAAAAACAGGTTTTTCCATATCTCAGTAGGATTCGAGGGAAAAAAACTGAAGATAGGGAAGATTTCCATCTGAGGTAGAGAGGGGGAAAAAACTGGAGGTAAGAAAGATTTCCATCTGAGGAAGAAAGGCACAGAGAAATTAACTTAAAAACTGGAGTACTGGTAGAGGAGTGGAATGAATTTTGAAATTATTTCCTACATTTATTTCAATGTGTGACTGTTTCAAATTCATGTTAACCTATGATGACTTTAGGTTTCTGAACGCAACAACTTTCAGAACAACAGAAAGAATGCCAATTTTTTTTTTCCTTTTAGGAGTGTTGAAGGGAGGTACTCTGAGAGTTTGGGAACTTCCCCCAACATATTTTCCAGACATCAAAAAATTATTTAAACAAATCCTGTTCATTTTGAGAAGTCAGCATTTTTGAAAGGGGAGGGGAGAGGGGAGTGTTCACGATAAATGTTCCCAAAGCTTTCCATCTGTGTGTCTGAAAAATTGATCCTGCTTTTAGTTACTTCTCTAGGCACAGTCCCTGCTGAACAGTTGTGTGTGGTTTTTCTTTTGGAGCAACACTGGACCTCAGGAGCAGAGGACTTCACTAATGTGCCCTAGTGGCTGTCAGTCAGCCTGTGTTGAGCACCTTGCTATGTACAGCTACACAAATGCTGACCACTGCTGCTGCCTGGTACCATTTAACATTCATGCTCCATATCCTTAGATCAGGAGATTCAGGTCAGGCAAACTTTATTATTTAGAACAATCCCAGTGTTGTTAATTTGCTCTTGAATAATAATTTTGAAAAGGTTCTCTCCTATTGAGCATTTCTTCATGTGCCTAAGCTTTGTTTCCTTTTCCCAGACAATTCTCTTCCCAGGCACCTTGGGCAGTCTGTCATTAAGAAGAGAGGAATTGTTCATCCACAGCACAATTTTAGGTCACAGCTTTCTCTGGAAGTCTGCAAGACCTAAGAGGCTTTTATGTAAAGCATGAGCCAAACCTATTGGATCTGCTATCCAACATTTCAGATAGCCCACAGTTCTTGCAGGATCTAAATTAGAGTGGACACTAACACAATGCATATTACTGGTTTTGGGCTGGAGAATTCCCAGGTGAGCTTGATAACCTGACAGCTTCCCGCAGAGTTTCATGTGAGGAAAAAACAACATACCTGTGTGCAGCTGGGAGGAGCGCAGTGCTGTCGGCGCTGCTAAAACCCAGATTTCTGTTGAACATCAGGTCTTCTTCCCTCTGCAAATTAATGGGAGCCAATGGCTGATCCAGCACCATGGGCATAAATCATGTGAAAGAACAGCGAGAAATGAGTACAAGGCTTTTCTTTCTATTTAGTAATTTATCAAGGGAAGTGGCACATTAATAAACAGATCTCCCTTGAGATGTGGGAGTAACAGAGATAAATATGACTGTCAAACCTGGCCTGTTTCCTTCTGTTAGAGAAGGAGGAGACTGTGGGAATGCAAATGCAGGAAACAATATCTATATCTGGAAAAACGCATATTATTTGTAGGACAGAAACCCTGACAACTCGTTTGAGATGGGGCCCCATCGCACTGTAAGGTGCAGTATGTACAGAATAAAATACAAGCCCTGTCTAAAGGAGCTCATCTAAATAGATGACACTGGGAAATAGGGATGCAGAAAGAAGCAGCAACTTGCTCGAGGAGGTGTGGCTGAGGAGGACTCGGAAGAGCACCCAAGTCTTTCCAGGTCGTGGTGCATGTATTGAATCAAGATTCCTTATGGCCAGAGGACTATTATGATCTAGGTCCAAGCAACCATCATGTTGTTTGGTCCAGAGCTCTGGCAGGGCTCAGATTTCAGGAACCAGATAGGAAGTTTGGGAATTTTCCATTTCAGCTTTTCGGGTCAGCCTTTCGGGTCCCCTCCTCCTGAGGAGAGTTCATTTGCTCAGTTTGGTTTTGCCCACAGTGTCTCTACAAAGTGTCTGCATCTTTTCTAGCTTCCAGGGAAGTGTCATGCAGGGTTAGAGTCTTCCAGATGCAAGCATTTGGGAAGTTTGAACCTACCCCAAATCATGGGGTAGCTTTAACACTCAGAAGGTGGTTTTTATAGACTGCTACCCTTTCTGTTTGCTGCCTGATCTTTGAGTCACACTTTCTAGCATCTCTCTGCCCCACGAGGCTGCACAATGTAGTTGTACAAAATATTTTAACAATGTATGCAGCAATCTGATTTTTAAGAGAAATTCCTTACTTCCAAATTTCTGAAACCGGGTATTGTCAGTTTTTCAGTAAAGGCATTGCATCTAGCAACTCTTGAAGCTGCTTAGGTATAGAACAAAAGTCACAAGAATGTGATGCCTTAAGTTTTAGCTTTTATATTTTCCAGATTCTGTACTTCCTTAGTGTGTGACTCTGAACTTCATAGAGTGTTAGCAAGTTCTCTTTACAGTGTACTTAGACAAAACAATCCTTTTCCAGCCCTAGAACCAAGGACACTGTTTCAGCTCCAGGCCCAAAAAGTATAAACAACAGCAAATTGAGGAAAGTAACTGAAGAGGATGAGACTTCATAACTTGAAGCTGTAATTGGACAATTAACCCCAATATGCAAATACACTGAAACTTATAAAAGTGTGAAAACTCTTTTATAAAATGTGTGACCGGTCATCCATCTTGCATCCATCTTGGGTCCACCTTGAGCAGAGCCAAGCTCTTGTACTGCTCAAGGTGTGTCCTTAAAAGGCCTTTTAATAAATACCTGCTTTGTTCCTTTAACTCTGTCTAGTCTCTTTTCCAGGTAGCCTCCATAGGCATCAAGTGCTTGGTTCAAGTACCAACTTAGCCTTAGATTTCCAGTGGATGTTGGGCAAGTCATTTATCTTGTGCAGTGAGGGTCATTATAGGAACTAAGAGGATGGTGATACTAAACCCCATTTATTACACAGCACCCAGGCTTGATAGTGGCAGAGCCACTTTGGTGCATGGGCGAGTCATGTGGAGATTGGGACACTGCAACCCAGCCACTGGTCCCAGGGAAATGCTGACACAGACTGCTATGAGCCAACATAAATCAAGGAATTGCTTTATCACACCAGCAGGTTACATCTTACCTCCTTCTGCATCCCATTCACTCTCTCACATACCAGCACTGTCATCAGGATGGAAAGTTCATGCTTTTGCAAAGTGCCAGGCTTCTATTTGGTCATATGCAACTAAAATCAGTGCCTTCAACCAGCTAGAGGAAAACGAGAAAAATAGACCAACCAATTAGAGGAAAATGGCTCATATTGCTTGTCTGGGCAGTTCAGTGTTTTATTCACAGTGTTTAACAGGATATACCCATAGGATGCTTTCTGGGGAGACCACCACTGGAAAAGTGAGGTGGTGATAGATTGCTGTGCTCATCAAGGGAAGAAGCTGGAGCAGCTGAGCCCTCCTGCACTCCTGGGTGGATGGCAAGGATTACCAACCAGGACCCATTGCCAAGTGCTATATTTTGCCCTCAGATTTTTACACAATCCAAACACTGCTTTGGAGGTATGAGTCATTCCAGACAGGGTTTGGATCTCATACCCTGGTTCTAAGAAGTTGTGATATGGCCCATCTACAACTCCTGTCCATGCCCCTCCAGAGATCTGCAGGTGGGTCAGGCCTGGGCAGAGTTTCCTTTGGGTGAAGTCAGTCGTTCCAGTTAGCAGTGCTGAAACACTGAGGGATGCCAAACTTCTACAGTAGTAACGCGTCATGCATTGCAGATCCATAAATGGGCCTGGCAGGGTTGGAAATTACTTTATGCCTGAATGATTGACAATTGCTAATAGGGTCCAGGCACTGGCAGGGTCCCTTGGAGGGGAAGAGCTTGAACTTTGTGCCTGAGCTGCCAAATTGGTTTTCTTAAAACTCTTAATATACTGTCAGGGTTTCTGGAGCCTCACCCGCTTCATTAATTGGATGGTCAGCGTTGTGTTCGTGCTCGTTTGGTTTCCGTTTCCCCCGCACACAGGCACGCACTCACATTTGCAGTGGTCACCCTGGCTTGGATGTGCAGCTCCCTGGGTCTGCTGCTCCTGACACTGAGTCAACGGGCATGGCTGCACTCATGGAAACCTTGCAGGGGCTTCTCTCTTTTAAGTTAATTTAGTGCCTATGAAACAGGGTGGTGAACAGGATTCTGCATCCCCTGAGGACAGCAAAGTAAGTGGGTGCTCATGGCGCTGCCTGACCCCTGCAATTCAGCGCCCAGAAGAGAGGAAACCTCCCATCAAAGGGCAGTTGGTCCCTGCACTGCTCCTGGGTCCTGAACATCCCTCAGCAGTTGTGAGTGCTGCAGGTCTCAGCACTTCCAGCCCAGCAGGAAGAGAGCAGCCCACTGGTCTTGTCTGACAGTCTCTCTTTCCTGCAGTGTCCCGGTTTTCGAGCCCGCGGGTGACTCCAAGATTAAGCCGGAAACGAGCCCTGTCTATTTCCCCGCTCTCTGATGCCAGCATTGATCTCCAGACAATGATCAGGACCTCCCCAAACTCTCTTGTGGCATATATCAACAACTCCAGAAGCAGTTCAGCAGCGAGTGGCTCCTATGGCCATTTATCTGCCGGGACTATCAGGTAAAGCTCTGGGATCAGCTGAGGAATCATCCACACAAAAGAAGGGATGATCCTGCAGCAAGGGAAAGCTTCCCCTCCTCACAGCCTCTGCTTTTGTGCATCAAAGCTGTGTAGCATAGTAAATCAAAGCCCCCATCTGGTTTTGCATGTGGAAGGGTATTTTGTGGCATTTGGGGTGGGGTTTTTTTGGCTGGATTTGGGTTAATGGCTACCATGTTTCCAGTAATTACAGTATGATCATGTCTCCCTTCAAGCAGAAACAAATAATAAATTTATCTTTTAAAATGCTCATTGTGAGCAGTTAGACTGGTTAAGAAACACTCTGATTTAAGAGATTGCCCCAAAGAACTCTCCAAATTATTTGCCTTAGAAAAAATGTAGCCTGGGTGGATAGAAGAGCCTAATTGTAAAAGCATATTTAAACCAAATCTAAACCCTTGAGTAAAGTTTTGTTCAAATCTTAATTAAAAAGCACTTATATTAGGCAGCTGACTGTTGTCAGTCTCTACTGTGATTGCTTCACCCAAGTTTCACAGTGTTATTATTCTTTCTATTACTTAACTGTTAAAAATGTTAGCTCTAATTAACACTGATGTTGCAAAGCAAAGGGTTACAAAGATTATGCATGCTTAAAACTTGTGGGGGAAAACAGAGATGTTGTTATTAATAAGTATAGCATTAATTATGTAAGTTACTTTATCCAGCAAGATAATTTAGAAATTGATTGTAAAATCAAACATAAGGCTGACATAAAAATACTGCAACTTCTTATCTGGTAATCTTATTTTTTTCTAGTCTTTTTACCTGTTGTCATTAGCTACGCATACCAGTAGCATCTCAGTTTATACTTTGATATTAAGAGTAATATCTAGTATTTTTAACAAATCAGTAGAGTACAGGCACTGACTTAACGGTAAACTTTCAGCCTCCAAGGGAATAATCAACTAATAAGAAAGAATTTGAAACCCTTCTCTGTGTTCTAAAAATGTATCCTAAATATCAGGATTTGTAAAATGAGTAACATGCATAGCAGCATAACTGCCAGAAATTTGGCATGAAAAGACTTTTTTGTTATTATTTCAACAGCATCTTGGGGGCAGGAATGAAATAATCTCTTCAAAAGCAAAATTGGTCATTAAGCATGTTTCTAATTATGGCCCTATTCTCTGAACACTCACACCTTGGGCAGTTTTAGCGGTGTGAGAGAAAATACCATGACAGTAAAGGTTCAGGGCAGCCTTGAAGGCGGCAAATAATCATTTTTTGGGCTGTGTCTATGGTTTGTGCATCACACATCTGGAGTTACCACAGAGCTTCCCATGCTTCTCTATCCCTGCCTAGCAGACTTGCCCCTGGGAGTGAGCCCCTTTTTACCAAAAGTGGAGCTTTGTTTTTACTGCTCTCCACTGCTGCACCTTGTCTTGGACCTGTTGCCCTAGTTACTACCCAAGCAGCCAGGGCTCAGTGGTGTTCCTGGTCACTGTTGACCCAGATTGGAGATGAACCAGTGACCTACATAGGAAGGGTGACAAGCTTCAGCAGTCTCCTGAGCCAGCATTCCCCTCACCTGAATGCAGAGTAAATTGCATGGTTTTGGACTATGTTAAGTGGATACTTACTCATCCCTGATGTATTCTGTGCCAGGTGAGCCAGGTGATGCTTGATTTTCATATCCAGGTTAGCCTAACCTCAAAGCTGCAAGTTTGCAAAAGAGATCTGCCTGGGAAAACCCAGGAGCCTTAGGGGCTGTGAAGCCAGATGTGCCCAAGTCTCATCCTCTTCTGCACTCCCAAGGGCTTTTGTTGGGATTTTTTTACATAGGAAGCAAAGAAATCACAGTCAGTCTAATGCTTGTGTCAAAATGATTCACAAGTTTGCTGAAGCATGTGTGAGTCAAATTGTGACTTTGCAGTAAAGAAGACAGTCAAGCTTATCCTGGCATTGAAGGCAGCTATCTGGGCACTGCAGCCTGGCCCATGGAGTCTCCAAGAAGCTAAACTTGAATGAATGACCAACCAATATGATAAATATTGTTTAAAATAACTCCTCACCATTTCTCTCTCTCCTGTTGCTGCAGTCCAGCATTCAGCTTCCCTCACCCGCTTAACCCCGTAACGTACCAGCAGATCCTGACCCAGCAGAGAGGCCTGAGCTCAGCCTTTGGACACACTCCTCCCCTGATCCAGCCGTCCCCAACCTTCCCCCCACGGCAGCACATGGCAGTCATCTCTGTGACCCCATCACCTGCACAGAGCAGCAGCAACACCAACTGCATCTCCGACTCCAGCCAGGTAGGGACGGCCATCCTGCACGGCACCTGTGGAAATGGAGGCACATTTTCTGTGGGATGTAGGCTTCCCTTCGTGGTGGCTGTGGGAGTTTTTACAGTTCTCTTTTTTACTCACACAGTCTATGTTGCTTTTTCTTTTTCCTAGCAAGTGTTTCTGATTTAGTCACTGATAAATTTTGCACCCATCCCATCTCCCTTCCCTGCACCTATCTGTGCAGAAACCAAAGGCCTTGGTCCATCAAAGTATTGGACATAATATGCAAGGTCATCCCAGGCAGGAAATCTCCTTGAACATGTTATTGAAATTGAGGAAAATCAGTTGCTGTAGTGTTTTGCAAAATAAGCACCTGTGAACCAAGCTTCTTGTTGGGACCTTCACCAGTCCCTCCTTCCTGTTTTGTACTCATGTGAACTATGATGATGGTCTTAATCTTTAATATGTAAGTGTATCCTGTGAAGGACCTCTTGATTTTTACTGCTAAATTTTGCAAAAACCAGGGGCCAGATTTTGAAAACTAGGAATGAGATTCCACACTTTAAATAATCCTTACAGTGAGCACACATGCACATATATGTGTGCACAAGCCCTGCACATGCACTGGGTTACTGAATATGCCTAGCACATTCTTAATCATTTTTCTTTTCCACTTACGTTCCTTCCAAGTCTAAATTGCAGTTCCCCTATATCACACCCATTTCAAATTGTTGTTTTAGTTGTATCATACTGAACTTTTTAGACTGGTTTGTTGTTTCAGGGTTTCTCATGGCTGCTGCACTGCAAATATGTTTGTTATTGCAGGTTATTTGATTGATTGGTTTTGTTTTCTCCTTACAAAACTGGCTACCAAAATAATGTGGCTGGAAGGAGTTCTGCCTCTGTTTAACAATTTGCAGGACCAATCTTGAGCAATTAGCAAGAGTATTTAAAATGTTAATGTTCCAATTTTAGGCACATACAATGGGATGGTTTTTCTCCTGAAGTTGTTCTTATTTTTAAAGAGTTTAGCAAATTACACCCATAGTCTTTCATGGACACAGCATGCCAGAGCCCTGACATATAACCAGAGCCTCCTGCTTCCCCCAGGAATTCATTTTCTCAGCAAATTATTTCGTCACATTGAGAAATAAAACCATGGCTTGGATGGGGGTTGTGTAAGGCTTTGATGGCTGTGCCGTGGACTGGATTGCTCTGAAACAGAGCAGCAGTGGTGAGGTCAAGCTCGCCAGTGAGCCTGCAGAAGGTTGGGCTGTCCTTGGTTCTTCTTCCCTCTCTGTTATCCCTCTGCCTTGCACAAACCCCCATGGGCTGGTTTGCATATGAACCCTAGGCCAACCCTGCTATCCCCTGCCACTCCTGAAGCTCAACCTTGACTGATTTTAAAGTTAGTTTTTAATGAGGAAGTGGGCCACTGTCTGTCTGTCATCCCAAGCCCCGCTGCCATTTCTTGCCTGGTTTTCTTTCCTAGAGCAAGCAGAGCAGCGAGTCGGCCGTGAGCAGCACCGTCAATCCAGTAATTAACAAACGCAGCAAAGTCAAGACTGAAGTTGAGGGCTTGCCCCCAGTGTCCCCAAACACACAGGTAACCTCCCTGCTGCGAGCCATGTTGTGGGTTGAGGCAGTGACCTGCTGGGTCTCATCTTTGGGAATGATCCTCTTGGCATCTCTTTCTGCAGCTGGGAGCAAGGCAGCAAAATCTGCCAGGCAGATAAGGTGTCTCTTGCAGCACAAAACCCAGGAGGGGACAGGGCAGAGCTGCAGTGACTGAGTGAAGCATTCCATGGGTTCCACTTGGGACTCAGCTTGCTGTTGCTGTTCTTGGATAGGAAAAAAGAGGAGAGTGCAAATATATCAAGTGTAATAATGTAAAAATGATGTCTGAGTTTTCTGTGCTGCAAAGCAAGCGGCGATAGTGTCTCAGAGCAAACATAGATTATAAGGGAAACTTGCATGTAGGTAGAAAGCTTGCAAAAAAAGGACAACTTCTTGATTCAACAAGGAATTGCTCCTAGAAACATCCTTTACACTGGTGACACAACATTTGACACCAAGAAGGGCCCAGAGGCCTTTGCTTTCTTACTGGAGCTCTGTGATTGCAAACTGTTTAATGGCTGACAGTATCCATCTGACCGTCCTTTATCACAACTGTAAACTATCAGGAGTGCTCTGGGCACTTCATTTTCATGAAATATTAGGCCGTGTTATTGTCAAGCGTATGGAAGAGTTGATGACAAATTTCTCCTTCTGCCCTGGTTCAGGAGCAGGTCTCAGCATGATGCATGGGGACAGCAACGTGTGCAGTCATCAGGGGGCTGGTAAAATTGATGAAGATAGCATATCAGGGAAAGATAAACATGCTGCAGTCAGCACGATTAGGGCAAAGAGGCGCCTCTCTGGAGCTTTGAGTTTAGGAGTGCATCTACACATTGCTGCAAAATCACATGCCCTGAAAAACCAATCTGGCCACTAGCTGGGCTAATAGGGCAATGTATTTATTTCTTGCAGCAAATGAAAAAATATTTGAAAGCCATCAGTTGCTTTCTCAAAGCATGTGCTACTGGAGGAGCTGTGGGACAGACAGCTGCTTGCTTAGTGGCTGCCATCCTCCTTGTGCTGCTCCATGCGAAGCCATGTGCTCCCAGCTTGGGAGTGCTAGGATATCACCAGCCTGGCTCACCCCTTCAGCCCTGCTCCAGCAGTTTCATCCACTGGGTCTTAAAAACACTGAAATTGGCACTGAATGGAGCAGGGTAGTAGTTGAAAAGTGGTGCAATGAGATTTGATTAGAACAGCAAGGTGAAATTAGGAGTAGGAAAATGCACGTTGATCATCTAATAGTTCCTAATGAGGCAGTATGTGAAGTAATTCCCCAAGGAAAATGCAGGTTCCACATCTTATAGCATTTCAGTATTGACTGGGAAATTACTAGAAGGTACCATGGAAAAGACAGCCCATTCTTGGCAAGGAGAACAGATTAAAAAACTGAATGTAGCAGGTGTATCCTTTGGTCTAATCAAGAAGAATTATTACATTTAGAAATTTCTTTTCTGCAGGAGACTGTGCTGAAAAGTTGTGTTACAGTCAGTTAATAATTGACTATCCATTTTTTGCTGACTGTGAAGTTCATCTATCCCAAAAAATGTGTATGTTTTGGAAATGCTGCATTTGAAACACCCCATGCAAGTTGTGGTTTGGGTGTTCTCAATCCTTGGCCAGACAGTATCTCCCATGATGGTTTGTGTCGTAAAAAATGCAATCAGACAAGATTTGTGGGACACAGTGAAGTAGCAGGCATGAGGGACCTGAGTTACTGAACTTGTACAGTGCCACAGGAGAGTTTCAGCACAGATTCAGACTTGCATTGAACTAGCTAGAAATTAAAGGAGTCAATCCTTTTCAACAAATTGAATTGTTACAATAACATTTTTCCAACAGAAAGTATCAAAATTTTGGCAAAATAAGATTTAAGCTGGCCAGAGACTACACTTTGCACTGAGACAAACATTTAAGAAAAAGAAAAATGTTTACAGCTCAACCAAATAGAAATTGAAGGAAAAAGAAGCTGCTGTTTGAACTTTCTCTATTGCTCTGGGCTCTGGTATACTTTGAATCTCCAGAAGTCTTTCTGTAAATTACTACAGTTTCCTGTCTCAAGAGCCGCCTTGCAATATCTATTTTTTTAAAAATAAGAGCTAATTAAAACAAATCTCTTCCTCTCCATATCTAAACTTTTGCATAGAAAAGGCACTGCTGGCATGGATGTCATGAGCTAGTTAATGAAAATTGTTGAACTTTGATATAGCACATCTCTCTTTCCAAGACATATAATGCCATTAAGTCGTTAATCATTGCAGCTCCCTAATGGGCATTGGGAAGGTGTTGGTGGGGAAGGAGATGGCAGCCAGATAGGTCTGTTTGGGCAGAGACAGTCTGAGTTTGTGTCCACACCCATATGGGTCCAACTGGAACATTGGATCGTGAGGAACAGCATCTGCTGTGGTCGGTCACCCCCAGATGCTCCTGTCTGAAGGTGTCCTGGAGACAGGATGCTTTGTGCTAGGCAACAGCAGCATCTGGGAGGAAAGGGAATGAAGGGGGTCAAAACCTGCAAGGTTTTGTCTTGCTAGATTCCTAAGCCAATACTAGATGCTGATGGCCTTGTCTGTAGTGCAGGTGTCAGATGCATGCAGAGCTGACAGCTGTCCTTACTGGGATTTGTACTAGTTATGTTGTATGTTACACTACTGTGTAGTTGTCCATGCTTTAGTACTAGCAGCCATAGCAAAAATCATCTGTGCTTCATTTTGCGCTGAGGAGCTGACTAGACAGAGAAGTTGAGGAGAGAGCTCACAGTGTACCCAACGTTAAAGTAGCTCATTTATGAGTCCAGAGTCCCAGGAGCTCTGTTCTGCAACCTGCTCTTCACTGGGTCTTGTTCAAACTTTCCAAATTCCCCTGTCAGAGAAGTGCTTTGAGAGCTTATCACTTTGCCCCCGTGGAGCATCCTGCAGGCATAAATCTTTGGGTTAGGTATCATTCTCTTATCAGTTCAGAGATGCAGAAAACAGGAACCCACTGCCCAGCCCCTGTGGGGTGAGCTTGGGCTCTGGGCTCTGACTGCTCCACGATTTCTTTATGCTCATGTTTCTCCACTCCACCCAGATCCATTGTTTTGCTCCAGCAAAGAACACAACAAAGGCCAGAAGCCAGCTCTTTCCTTTCTTCAGTTTATCCTGGGACTGCCCACAACCTGGCTCAATCCAGACACTGCTTCAACAGTGGCTTTGGGGGTGTTTCATGTCTTGTTGTCAAATCTGATCTGCTTCTGCCAAAACCTTGTAGCTCTTTATTTCACAGTAATCGTGGATGTTTATGTAGCCACAATGAGCATGGTTTTGTGATCAGTTGATACTTGCCCTGTAATCTATGAGTGATGGAGGAATTCAGATGAAAGAAGTTCACCTTATACAATGCACCGTTATGTGTTGCAGGAGCATCTGACAGACCTGAAAGAAGATCTTGATAAGGATGAATGTAAACAGGAGCCTGAGGTTATTTATGAGACTAACTGTCACTGGGAAGGATGCACAAAGGAATATGACACTCAGGAGCAGCTCGTCCATGTGAGTAATGGCTGGGAGGAAACCCCTGCGATAAATTTGGGTTTCTGTGCACTTGTCCTCATTTTTTATCACTGCTGCTGTACAGCCAGAGCTCACCCTGGGAGCTACTAAAGGTGCAAATCAGAGATATGGTGTGTAAACACTGCCAAAGCAGGTCGCTGATCCCCGAGGAGTTCAGCTGAAAGAAGCCTCTCATAGATTATGTGATACTGCTCCCTCCTCAGCTGCTGAGGCTGCACTTTCAGTCTCCCTTGTGCATGGCCCAGTGACAGAAGGCTCAGTGCAGAAGACCTGATCAGAAAATGGGGAAGGGGGCTGAGCCCTTCTCTCTTCACTGGCCATATTCACTGAGCCTTCCCACAGTTACACTAGCTGTGGATCAGGGATCATCCATGCTGCCCTCAGTCGTAGTCCAGGCTGGGAAAGCCTTTTATGCTGCTTTTAATGAGCTATGGAGCCATATCACTTAGAGGCTGTTGACCTGCTCAGCTCATCACTCCCATAGAAACAGAGCACTTTCATTTTGGAGATTTGCACCAGTGTCTGAAATACAGGAAGTGGGTTGATTTTCTAAAACTTGGGAAACAGGGCTTCCATAATCACAGTGATGTTCCCAAACCAGTGTCAAAACTACTCTCTGAAGGATCCCCAAACCGAGTCATTAATCAGATTTTCAGTTCTAATTAATTCCAAGAACCTTTTATATGCTTTGCTTCATCTGGGTATCCACTGTTGAGTTTCCTTTGGTTTATGGGGTCAAAAAATCCCTCATAGTCACAGACATGCCTGTGAAATCAGACATTATCTGTGTCTAAGCCCCATCTTGATCCCAACCCAACACTCTCCCAGTCCTTATTCTGCGTCTGTGGTGCGAGTCCCATTTCTTTGAAGCCAGCCCATACCTGTTAGGAGTTCACCAGCCCAGCAACCCTGGTGCTTGCAGCAGAGTTTCAGATTAAACGCATTTTTCAACAGGAGCTGCTATTGTCTCCTTTTCTTTCAGCCTTTTGCTGCTTATCTCAACTGGGCTCCCAGCTTGGCAGGGGCCACCATTGTGCAGCTCACATGTAGCTACCTTCCTTGTGTCTGCTTTTACCATTTTTTATATATCTTCATTTTAAATATGCCCTCAAATAGGCATCAGTCACCATTTGCCCAAATTCTGCACACAGACATTGTCTAGAGGGACTACACCCTAAATTATAATTTTGGGCATATTCTTTTCTTCCAGCTAAGACTAGTGCCTGCCCACCTCAGCCAGAAGCCACTGGTTCAGTGCATCATGTCCTTGAGTACAGACAGATTTGGAAACGGTTTTCCAGGCTGATTGAGTGATAAGGTGCTTAATGGCTTGCATTAAGCACCTTAATTGCACGCTATGAGGCATTCCTTTTTCGGGGTTAAACCACAGCATGCCTGTCAGATGGGCTGGGCTCACATGTGTCCAGCAGTTTCTGTGTGTTTCCCTCTCAGATGTAAGAAAAACTAACTCTACCCAGAACAAAGTTCATTGTGCTGAGCACCAGGCAGCTCAGCACAATTTATTTCCAGGGGGAAAAAAAAACCCAAAACCACCAAAAAAAAAAAACCAAAGAAAAACATTTTATGAAATATCCCAAGACTTTCCTAAATTTGGAAGGCTACAAAAATTGTCTTCGGTACTGTGATTACTAGCAACATGGGGTTGTGGATTTGGGATGCCCAAAATACACATGCAAATGAAATACAGATGTCATGGACCAGCTTCTGAGAAGGTGCCATCTCACTATGCATGGAAAAACTCTAGTTTGTGTGCTGAGCAAAGTACCTGGGTGAGCTGGGTCTGTTCCCCATACACAGTGTGCTTGTGGAAGAAGTACATGTCAGCAGGGAGCAGCAGGAGTGATGACATATTTTTGCAAGCACCATTGCTGCTCCCAACCTCAAAGGTCACACTCAATTTGAGAAAAGCCCAAGCAAAGCCTTCAGCCAGGTAGGGGCTGGGGAGATGTAGTTGAAGTGGGGTAAGCTGTGCAACTTCTCCTACACCATGTGATGGGAAGCAGATGTTGCCCAGACAGGGAGTAAGTAGTCCTGAATGGGAGCTATAGTTCCCCTTCCATAAATGTTCTTCCTCTGGCTTAAACAAGACCAAAAGGGTAAGCCTGTGCTTTCCCACACTCCCAGCATTGCTGTGTGTAGTCTTGGTTGCAAGTTAGACTCCCACACAAACAGAGCCTGGAGATATATCTCCACAGTCTGGTCTGGACATGGTTTAGCATGTCTGTGGGTCTCTGGGGAGGTTCATCAGATTTCCACCATGTGAGGCTAAAATCTCACACCAATGCCATGTTGTAAAACCAGAACTGTAGGCAGCAGAACTCTAAACCCATACAAAACCTCTTTAAAATCCAGGCTCCCCCAACTCTCCCAGCATGCAGCTTTGGCTCTCTCTTTGGTTTACATGTGGTGCCCAAGAGACCAGCTGAGCCCCATACACCTCCTCTGGTCCCTGGGTAGAGCTGGGACCACAGGCAGCAGGACTCTGACCCCAGGATTGGACTGCAGCACACAGAATGCTGAGACTAGATTCAGATATGACTGTGAAGGCTGATGAATCTGTTTTAATGTATTTTTGTGTCCTCGTGCAGCCTCACTGCCCCAAGAGAGTCTCATTCCTAACTGCAACATGTGTGCCTGGCCATGGCCGAGGGACAAAGGCGGGGGCTGGAAAAAATCTCTGCACAAAAAAAGCCAAAACGCAAAACCAAAGTGGTTTATTTTAGGATTTCCTGTCAGTGAATGTCTTCTGAAAACACAGGAGCGAGGACAGGCATTATTTTTGGCAATGAGACCCCATTCAGAGAGACAAGGCTGCCGCAGGAACGGCACTGCCGATGGGCTGGCCTCTGGCTCTGTTTATTTTCAGCAGGGCTTCATCTGCCTTGTGCTGGGAGAAAAAAACGACCCACTTCTCCCTACCAGCGTGGACGAAGGCACCATTCTGGCTCTGGCTTTTCAACACTCCAGCACAGAATTTCATGGGCCAGAGTAATTAGCAGTAATTGAGCTCTCCTTGCTGCATAACTCTTAGGTGCTGTCATTTCCTGCCAGCCACCAGCTCTGGACAGCAGGTGGATGTCATGGGGCCAGCATATGGACTTAGAAGCATAGGATCATTTAGGTTGGAAAATACCTTTAAGATTATTGAATCAACCACAGCTTGTCTCCTCCTGTCCAACATCCTCCAGCAGCACCCCAGAAAAGGGTCTCAGGTGTGTAAAAGCAGCACAGGAGAAAGAAAAATTACTCTGTTGTCCCCCTCAAGAGTGACATCAAGCAGCTGGGGGCACACTGAGAGGGCTCCCTTCTGCCTGGCGCCATGGATCCACACTGCTTTTGCAAACCTCCCATTTTTAGGCTGCTTTGTACCCAGTGTGCAGGGTACTGGACACCTTTCTCTGCAGGACACACCAGACCACAGTGCTGGGTCCTGTGTCCCTGGTGTTACCTGTGCACCTGACATCCAGGTGCTGCCATGCCTGACAAGTACCGGGGAGGGAACATCTGGCTTTCGGAGCACTGTGCGTGATTCACTGGCATCAACTCTTCCAGGAGTGACCTGGTTTTCCTTTCTCTCCTACCAGCACATCAACAACGACCACATCCATGGGGAGAAGAAGGAGTTTGTGTGCCGCTGGCAGGACTGCACACGGGAGCAGAAGCCCTTCAAGGCTCAGTATATGTTGGTGGTGCACATGCGAAGGCACACGGGAGAGAAGCCACACAAGTGCACGGTGAGCTGGCAGGGACACATGGTGCATCTCACTTGGCAAGTGGGACACGTGGCTGGGGTGGTCACAAAAATATGTTTGCAGACATAGGCATGGCTTCAGGTGGGGCTCTACCAAGCCAGCCACTGGCAGCAGTTCAGAGCCAGTCCAACCCTCTGTGTCTGGGTTACAGCAACTTGCAGGTTAGACCCTGGGTACAGGACAAGAGGTCAAGGAGTATGGTTAAGGTATTAGTGGGCAAAACTGCATTTCTTTGGTAAGAATTATTTCAGATCTACCACATAGATCCAAAGCAACTCAGGACAAGTCACTTAAGGTGAAAATCCAGCCAGTTGAGTTGCCTGCATCCAAGAAAGAAATCCAGTAATGCCACACTGTGGGGAGCTGCCTAATCCAGGTTGTGTCTAACCTGACATCACACACTACAGCTGCTGGGACTGCAAGATCCCCTCACCCTTGTATCCAAGCATGCATACATGCCTCTTTCTAGCCTGGGAATCTAGGCCAACACCTCCTGCCTCTGCTCTCTTAATCCAGAGGTGAGGGTATACCAAAGGTGCTTAAACCCCAAGAAGAGCTCAGCCCTCAGACCTTCTGCATACCAGCAGCACTGTGCCTAGGGTTAAACACTACCTGAGGAAGAGTATGGGGCACTATTTTGTGTCTCAGGCCTGTGGATGCAGGCTTACTGACCACATGGGAGAGCTGGGCTCTCCTCCTCTCCTTCTTAGCCTCAAGATATGAAATTTCATATGTGCCTTCACACTTGGATCCTCCCACCACACTGCTTGCTGATGTGGGGCAGCCAAGGATGCCTGATGAGGGGCATAAGAGGGAAGACAAGTTATGGAGTTCGGTGACTGGTCAGCTGATGGGAGAGGTGTTCAGAGCCTCCCTCCTCATCTCCTCCAGCCCTTATTCCTCCCAAAGGTCCACCCCTGTCTTTTGATACCCTCTCCTCTCTGCCTTCTCCTCCTGATGGCATTTCATATCTCCTCTACAGCATTACACTGTTCTCTCCCCAGAGTCTTGGGTGTGAGTCTCTCCCTGCTCAGTCTGAGCCCTCCTCCCATATTTTCCTTCTCTTCTGCTCCATTAGCCAATTCCCTGCTGCTCATTCCCTGGCTCTGCCCCAGCTCCTGCTTACAAATATTAGGATATGTATGATTTGCTTGCTGCGTGGCTCCTTTATCAATCTTCCGGCCCTGTGTTTATTTAATTTAGAGCATAAGCTCCCCCAGGGCATAGGGCCATGTCCTTTGGTTTAATCTTCTAAAGCACTTTGCCCAGTCTAGTGTTTTACCAATCTTCCTTAAAAGTATCAAGAAATATTGATTGTTGGTGCATACAAAGTGAGCACTGAGGGCAAATCTAGCCTGCCCTTGTAGGCAGAGGGACTCAGGAGACAAAAACAGCAGTGGCTGCATCCTCTTTAGTGCTGTGGTGGAGTAGGAGAAAATACCACTGCACAATCCTGCCCTTTTCAAGCCTCAGCTTTGTCACACTGGAGGAATGGCTAGGTTGTGTTTATGTCTCAAGTAATCCTCTGCCTCCTGGAGAACTGCAGACCCTCCATGTGCAATATGTTGCAGCAACTGTCCCCAAACTGGAGGACCACCATTTTCCCTTTGTCTGGGATAGTGGTGCCCTTCTGTGGCAGAGCATTCCTTGTCCAAGTCTGGCAGTGATTTTTCAAAGCAACATTTGTTTCAGACAAGAAGTTTGTGGTGTACATAAAGCTACAGATGAGCCCAACTGGAGCCTGGGTTTTGGTCAAGGATTATTTCAACAGATGACAGCCAGAACTCCCACTGGCATAATCAAATCCACACGTAAGAGTGGGAACAACTGCTTTGAACATGCACAGACTGCTTTGCTGAGAAACTCTTATTTGAAAATGTGGCCTTAGAACTTTTGCTCTTAATAGCTGCATTTTTGTGTCAGTATCCAGCAAAACTAGAATGGACACATGAGTTGCCTCATGCTGAGTTCCCTTTGTTTTCCAGCAAGACGAACGATGTATTTCAATAACTGTAAGTGACTTGAGTTGTAAAGCATTGTTTGTACAGGGCAAGAGAAGAAAGATACACTGTGCTACCTCAGAGCTGTGGCATGTTCTGTGGGACAAATGGGCTAATGAAAGTTGTCTGAGGAAATAAAACTGGATCCATCCCACTCTGATAAAGCTGTGGAAAGAGTCAGATCTTGCAGGATGCTCTTGCTGGCTCTTGAAGAGACACGGATATCTCAAGAGCAGAGCAAATCTGCCTTATGTCCACCATCCCTGTGCTAGGCCTTAAGGGGAATCTTAAGTAATCCTTCTTTTCCAACACAACAAAGTTGCATGGGATCAACCTGTGCCTACACACTTTGAGGGTTTCATGGGCTGCATGTTTGCCTTCCTCCCTAGCAGTCAGGCAGGCCCTGTGCATGTGGAGCACAAGGGGACAGGTGCTGTTGCTATGGAATGCAGGTGCAGATGTGTAGAACCACTCAGCTTCCCATGGGAAAATCAGACATGGAGCATGACCTGTTCCTGCTGTGGATCCAGTTTCTTCACTGGCCAAGACTCAAAGAGAGCAGTGTGAAGTCTTGTCACAACTGAACTGAACTTGTAGACATGTTTAAGTGATGTGACTAAAATACAACATTTACATTACAGCAGGAGGGACTGCTTGTTGAAATTTAAAGGGTGTTTCTTTTATAGGAAGTACAGCCTGGACTTTTAAATGCTCCTAGCTGAACAGGCAGTGCAACATTTAGCTAGAATTTGCAAGGGAACCTTGAATTTCTTAAAACCTCCCACTTGTTTTGTCGAGGAGCGCTTGAGAGCCCCCTTGGTTTGAGGTGAAATCCTCCATGCTGAGACAGGGCAGGTGCAGGGAGAAGCCTCCAGCCCAGCCTGGATGGAGGATGGCAGGACTTACATCACCCGAAGCCTCACCACGTCTCCCAAGCTGTTCCTTCTCATTATGTGGGCAGCTGTTTTCCTTCCAGAAGGAAGGTTCTGGGCCTATTTTGTCATGCAAAAATCCATCTGTCTTCAAGATTGAGAGTCTTATTTTTTAAACTGGTAATGTCAGACAGCCTGACCACAGCATCCTCCAAGAGTAGACCCAAGCTGTAATTTGGGAACTTTAAAGCTTGCTAGATTTGTTTGTGTATTAGGGAACTTTCTGCCCTTTCCAGTGCTGGTGCTAGTGAAGTTGCAAGGCCAGTCACACTGTGGAGAAGCTGTCAGTTCACTAGGTGGGAAGGAGGGGGCCCCTGTTTCAGTGTGTTTTAGATGCAGAGGGGTGGCAGAGGTGTCTGAGAGAGCTCTGGGAGGAGCAGAGGGGTGTTTAGCCCTGCTGGAAAAAAAGAGTCACTTGTTGAAATGTCAGGTGGATACCCAACAAGGAGTAGCACCTCAAATATGACTCACTGCTGAAACTCTCAGCCTGCCTAGGGAAGCAAATTCTCCCAACAAAGTGGATGTTGTTCCCTAAAACACAAGCCCTTTAAAAAGAAGGAAAAAAAGAATGAGAAACAGATGAGAAAGATTTAGGCAGGGGAAAAATCAAATTTTTCTGGTTAATTAATCACTTCTCGTGTGTTTTTTTTTTATTTTAGTTTGAGGGTTGTTCCAAAGCCTATTCCCGCCTGGAGAACTTAAAGACACACCTGAGGTCCCACACTGGAGAAAAACCTTATGTCTGTGAACACGAAGGCTGCAATAAAGCCTTTTCCAATGCCTCGGACAGAGCCAAGCACCAGAACAGGACACATTCCAATGAGGTAAGCCTGGGCTCACCACAGCTCAATGGAGGGCTTTTATTTAAATTTTGCTGACAATAAACCTACACTTTACACACTGGACGCATGTAAAAAGAAACCTACTGTAATGAGAGGTTTATCTTATTTTTTAATGGGATTTATTTTGCTGGGGAGCCAGACCACATTAGCTTTACATTTATGAAAGCTGTGTTTGAAATCATAAACAGATGTTAAATTATGCAGACTTTTTAATCGACTTTGGAAATGAAAACAAGCATTTTCCAAATTTGTAATTTTTAATAGCACAGATAGTATAGTACAGTTGTGCAAGTGGTGTTTAATATTACTGTGAGGCAAACCTGCAGTAATATAACAGCTACCCTGGATCCTGATGCTCTGGAAATAATACTCCCTCCATCGTTTGATGTACAATGATAGAGCACAATGCAATGCTTTGTTAACCTCGGATAATTAAGACCCACTATTAGTAGTTGGGGAGCAGAGGAAATTGCCTTTATTGTAACGCATGTGATGGTCTGTTGCAATCAACCACGGCCGACGATTGAAATTTATATTACCACTAATTAGCTGACAGGGGAAGAAAAAACAACACTCTAAAGTTCTAATAGTGTTTTCAGCCATGAAGAATTCAGTCTGTAGCCTAATTTGCAACAGTTAAATATAGACTACTGGAGAATGGAACGCAGTTGCCACGGTTGACAGCCTTTTGAAGCGATGCTGTGTCTACAAAGGGCTTGTTGGGAGTATTTTTATCTCTGGCATAGATAGTATCAGTCAGATAACCAAGGCTTTGTAGGTTTCAGAGATTCTGTTTGAGTCAGAATGAGAACTCAGAATCTAGAATCCTATTCCATGATGAGATGATGCTGAGGTGGACCAATGAATGGCCAGGATCCTGGTGTTGTTTGAATTGGTTAGGGTATGAACCCATACACCAGGATTGTTGTCCACCAGCAAGACATGGGTTAAAATTAACCCATATCCACACTTAAACTGGATGGATTGGAGTTGTTTTAAGGCTACACCAACCCTGAGGCCAGAAGGGATCAAAAAGATAAGTTGCAACCTCTCATCTGCTCAGCATCCTGCATTCCCAATAAGTGGTGTTTGACTACATCATTTTTCTATGTTAAAGCTTCTTCCTCTGAAAGGTAGGCAACTGTGGTTTAATCTCACATTTTAGGTGTTGGAAACTGCTCATTCTCAAGCCCTGGATGCTTTTTCTGTCTTCTTCCAGTGCTAGATCCAGTGTCCCTTTCACTTTTATTGGTATTTCCACCTCTTAATTTTGCAGTGTTCAGCCACTCTCCGTATTCTTGTTCATAAGCTGAATAAATCAGTCAAGCCACTGAAGTTTTACATTTTTGCAACATATTTTCCTGTCTTAAAGGAAATTTGCATCTCTCTTCAGTTCCTAAGGATTCTCACATGAATGGATCAAGACTGCTGGTACAGGTTTCAGTGCTGGATACAGACTCACTCAGCCCAGTCTGTGCACACTGACAGTATGTGAGTGACTTTTCTTGCCCATAGATCACTTTAGCACAGATTCCTGGAGCTTTACTAGGAGCTTTGTTAGGCATGGCAGTTTGCCATCTGAGCCAGCTAATGATCCTTGTGGAATTTTCATTTTGAATGTCTTAGTAAATGTAATTTATCCAGTGGGGTCAGATTCCCAAGTGATCCAGATAAGGAGCCGCACTGGATCTGGGATGTGTCCTCACTTCACAGAGAAGAGCTTAAACACACTTGAAAGTCAGATTATTTGGGTTCCCCTTGTGCAAGAAGGTGAATCTGTAGGGCATGAGCGTTCAATTCCATGTCTCTTGTGGACCCTGATCTAAATATGCTGACACTTGACACAAGCTGCTTTCAAACAACACAAATTAAAGACTCAGATAACAGATAGGGATTTTATCCTTTGTAGTTGCTTCCTCTGAAGGACAGAAACGCCTTCTCTGGAGTAGGAACAGCACAGCCATTAGTTGAGTATCTGTACAAGACCAGCTGGCCTTGCCACAGGAGCTACAAGGCACTGCCACTATTCAAACGATGTTTGTTACATTTTGCTGTCATGCTCACTCCTGAACTGTTGTTCAGCCCTCCTCAATGCAGTACAGACACACCCCAAGACTTGGGGGAGATCTGTGGGCTGCATACAATGTCTCTTCAGGCCATATTTTTGACATCCTATTTTGAGGATCATATAACATGATTCTTTACAGCAGATGGTATCCCTCACAGCACAGCTCATCACACTGGGCAGGAGGCCCAGGCAAGGGTCCTGCATCCAGCTGTGGCCATGACCACTGGCTTAGCAAACTGTACTGAGGCTTTGGCTCACAGAACCACACAAATGCAAAACAGAAGTTTTGTGGCTGTGAATATTTCCCATTACCCATTGGTAACTCTATTGTGGTTCCTAGCTACCTTCTAAATATTTTCCTCTGCTTGCAGTGTTTACTTGGAATACACCAGTTTCAGAGTTAGTCATCCAAGTCTCCTCTAAGGGGGAAGTTCCAGGTTCCCTGTGTTTGTCTCTATCATTGTGTGACAGGATGTAGGTGTATGGTCCAAACATGCTGAAGTTCAAGGCTGGGGATATGTTACCACACTGGCTTTGGTTTGATTGTTGAAATGTCAAACACACTGTTTAATTTCAAATTTTCTGTCACTGTTTGAATCCCCTCAGGGGATACCTTCAAAGTTACACCTGGAAAAAGGGCTTTCATCCTTTTTGGATGAGTGACCACTGTCCAGTGCATACACAGAGGAGTGGCATGAGTTCATGACCAGCCAAAGACTCAGAGTGACATTTTGAGCAACTCAGGCTGAACGAGGGTAAAACACATAAATACAGTTCTGCTTAGTATGTAGGGAGTTCTCCAGTTCTCCCACCTTAAGGAGTATTAGCCTGCATGTGTATGAGTGTGGAAAGGAGGCATCTGAGATATCCAAACTCTTGACTTCACTAGAGTGAAGATGTCACTGGATGTCAGAATCTGGATCACCCAGGGATAGATGAAGGCAGAAACATAAATGAAACATGAATGAAACAGAGTTGTGCTCAGCTCAGTTGCAAGGGTATGGCCTGATGAAGAGGTTGATTGAATGCCCTTAGGTAGAGTGTCTGTTGTCCAAGGAATAGTGATCATGTTACCCTGATTGTTGGGGTCTGAAAAATCAGAACTGTTAAAGGACATTTATAAAAAAATGTTTAAGCTGTTTATATATAGGATTTTTCAGCACATGTGGTGGGGGTTCTGTTCTTTGTAATAAGGCTTAATAGCAGTAATAATATTTCTATAATGCTTGTCCAATAGGTTGCATGATCTTTTTAAACAAACTGGTTTAATTTTTCTGCTTTGGTTTACCCAGCTTTAAAATATATTAAATATTTACCTCAGTGGGGTGTTACGTGGATTTAGCTGGTTTGAGTGATGCGCCAAGATCAGTCAGGAAGCATGCTTTTGAATACAAAACAGACTTCCAGTATTTTTCATGTGATGATGCTGGCTTTCTGCAAAGAATATATACTCCTTTGTATTTTTTCACTTAAGTTCCTGGACAAAATTTTTTAAAAGATTAAAAAAAATAGGAATGGTTGTATTGGGTAGCCTTCAAATAACATCTGTCTGTTTTTTCTCATGGATCTATCCTAGTGCATTGGGAGAAAAGTACATAGAGTAGTTGTGAGGCCAAAAGTGGAACTTGTGACGAATTCAGAGCTTCCAGCGCAGCAGTATCAGCTCAAACAACTGCAGTGCTAGTACACTTTGGAATTGGAGACTCAGTAAAATAAAAAAAGTTAAAAGAATAAAAGTATCTGTTTGCTGACTTCTGTTTTCAGAAGCATGGCTTCAGCCTTGTTTTCCTATGGCAATCAATGATTCATGAATTCAGGATAGAGTGCTGTCATCTGAAAAAAACATTGCATGCCTGTGGTTTGTTTTGCACAATAGCAGATTTTAAGGTGACAGGTGCTGGAGTGGTGTGATAGATTGAGTAGAGTGAATCCAGTCTGGCTTGAATTCACTGGACTTCCATCAGCCAAAAGGTTTCAGACATTTTCTTGGTGTAGACCCCACCTCAGCAGAGCGAATGTGTTATGCCCAGTCCGCTACATCACCTCCCTCCCATCCTTAATCGGGAAACATTCCTGTGGCCACCCGAGCAAATACATACATGGGAAAGTAATACTAGGAAAGTATTTCATGAATTCTGAGCTGTGTTTTGATCCAGCAACTGAAAACAAGGAGTTTAGCCAACACTAAATGACCAGCCAAGTCTGTGTGGATCAGCAGCAGCCCATATCTCACATCTTCCATATCTCAGTCTTACAGAGTCCTGTGGAGCAGGTGCTCCACGTTTTGCTGCTGCCTGCTGCTATGCTCATTGTATTTTCTTGGCCCATACACCGTACCTGGAATATTTAGGCTTATTCTAAATATAACCCAAGATTTGCTTGTATCGACAGAAACCCTACGTCTGTAAAATCCCTGGCTGCACAAAGCGTTACACAGACCCCAGCTCCCTCAGAAAACACGTCAAGACGGTGCACGGGCCTGATGCTCACGTCACGAAGAAGCAGCGCAATGACGTTCACCCGAGACCACCTCCGCTCAAGGAAAATGGGGACAATGAGGCAAGCGCCAAGCAGAGCAGCAAGGTGTCAGAGGAGAGCCCCGAGGCCAACAGCACCACGAGGAGCATGGAGGATTGCTTACAAGTCAAAACTATAAAGACAGAGAATTCTGTGGTAAGAGCAGTTGCTTTTGGCAGAAATGACATGGTTCCTGATCTCTCTGATGCAGTAGGGGCATGAAGCATTTGTATTTCATTTACCTCTCTGGGCAGATGTTCTTCAGCCCTAGAGTTCATGTCCAGAAATGAAACTGCAGGTCAGGGCCCAGTCCAGTACATTTTGTACCTTCCTATCCAGCATCATAAATTCTTGCCTTTGTAGTCATGGGGGCCCTGTGCTGAGCTTGGCATTCCTGTGCTGTGAAAGTGGGTAAAACCCGAGAGTGTTGTGGTCAAATGAGCTTTACCTACCTCACCAGTTTATTGAGCAATGACCACAGGGCACAGATTGATGAACTCTTCTTGAAACAAAAGTCCTGACTTAAGTAGCCCTTTTCTCCTCCTCCCTGTACCCTTCACTCCTTTTCTTTCTAGTCTGCTGTTGTTTGATGAAGCCAGTGGGGATAAAACTAGCTGCTTTATTTTTGTTGAGTATCTTAAAGCAAGTTCAATTCCTTGATCCTGTCCATCATTCACAGAAGTAAAAAATTGCTGGTGTTGTCAGGAACCTCTTGAGATCATCTAGTCCCACCTCCTTGATCAGTTGAGGTTGGCTAGAGCAGATTACTTAGGAGTACAGGAATTCAATACATGACCGCCCAGCTGCCATAGAAAATTGTAGCGGGATGATGAGGCAGGGGAGCAGAATTAGGAATAAATATGGGAGCAGTGCTGTGGCCCACAGAGTACAGCCTGTCACCCAACCATGATCAAGCTTTACAGCTCCAGCACCTGAAGCAAAGACCATTTACCAGCTTTCTGTCCAGCAGCTCCACATCGGCAGTAGTGTGGTCAGTGGTACTAAGGAGTTGTGTATAGTGGTGGTTTCAAACACATCAAACCTCTTCCACCCCATCCAGGATAGAGGAGATGGAGCATTGCAACACATAAATCACTTTTGCCTTTTGATGTTTCTTTTCACTTTGTACCCAAAGTTCTGGTCTGCTGCATCAGCTCAGAGTGGGACAGGGTATGGGCTGGATACAGAAGAAAAGACCTTCACCTGCAAAGGAGTGTTCACATATTCGCTAGACTTCTCACTTGAGTTGAAAGGACTTTAAGCTCCAAAACATATATTTTCTTGATTTGAATCCAGGCTAAATGATTGTTATTTTTGTGAAAAACATGCCCTGGAGCTACAGAGATTTTCTCAGAAGGGTTAGGGGATGTGTCGTTGGACAAATTACTAATGAGCAGCATGTTTCAGTTAGGAAAAAGTTTAGTATTTACACATCCACAATGTCTCTAATTAACTAAAGAAACAGTTTCCTCTGATGAGGTTCTGTACTGTGTTACAAAAGCTGAGTGTGAGAGCCACTGGACAGAATGACCTTTCTCCAATACTCTTCCTCCATGTGTTTTATTGTTTTTCTCCTGTGAAAACACTGACACAGCTCCCCACCCCACTTCTCCTGAAGGTATGGGCTTGTTTCCCTAGCACTCTGTGTTCCCAAGGTTCCAGTCAAGCCACCTCAACCGGCAGCAGGGCCCTGGGTCCTGTGTTTCTCTTCAGTGTCCCTCTGTAGCACTGCATACTTCACTTGCACATATCTACAGGTGGCATCTCTTCTGGTGGGTCCACATCCAACTCCTGTTTTGTGGTCAAGGTTGGGGTCGTGGGAGGGGTGAGATGCCTCACTGGTTTCCATCATTCCCAGGCTTCTTGTTTCAATCCATGTTTGTGTGTCACCCCAAACCCAAGGAAACAGGTAGAAAGTCTCTCCTAGGAGCTTTTATTTGTGCCCCTAAAGAGGGAAGGCAGGGAAGATAAGGTATGAGAGTGGGGGTATGTTGGTAATTTGTGCTGTATTCTGCATTTCCCTCTTCCTCCTTTTACTAACCTGGTCCTTTTTGTTAATGCTGTCTTTGTCCTAACAACCTGTTCTTTATTCCCACTTACCCTTCCTTACTCTACCTTCCTAAGGACAGTCGGTACTAAGGTGAGCAAAGAAATCCTTTGTATTAAAATAGTTATATAAAGCATGATCTCCTGCAGATATCCATTTAGCCCTCACAGGGTGGAAGTATGTGGGGCAGTGGGGAGGGATAGGAGAAATTTTCATGAGTGCAGAAAGGGGGAGGATGTAGTGTCCGAGGATTCCCTTTGCCACCTTTCTCCCAGCGTCACACCTTGGCATTAAATCTTGGGATTGCAGCCTCTGTCATCTGGACTGAAGGGCAATCGGAGCCAGTCAACCCTGCCCATGGGGGGCTGCTATGGAGTAAAGTAAAAACAGTGCAGCACTCTGAATTCCCACCTTTGCCCGGAGCAGAGTACATTGCCTTTTCAGCACTCCCAATTTTTTGCTGGAGCGTGGGCCTGGAGCAGAAAAGCCAGGCATCCTCTTTGGTAGCAGTAGCAGAGCGAGTTCAAACCGTATAGTGTCTGCTTCAAATAAACTACTCAATGTGAGTAGTTTACATTCCTAATGTAAATAAAATAAATATTTATGGTGCTTATCTGCCTTATCTGCAAGTGGGAGTTTGCAAACAGTGAACCGGGTTTTTATCTGGCGGGGAAGTTTGTCAGCTAGCCTAATTATATGTTAGGGTACTTTAAAGACAGAAATACGTTGTGTCTGAAATACTTAAGCCTTGATCCCATGTTTGATAAGCCACTGTTTGCTGCAATATACCTTGCACAACCAGGTGACATGCTGCTTTTCTTCGAGAAACATCTGTTCTTCTTTTGGAGGATGAGCATTTGGTTTCTCTCCATCATGCAGTTGAATCACCATGGTTTTTCCAGCTGTGGGGTGCTGTCCCATCCTTCTCTCACAGGAGGAGGCACCTGCCTTTTGGAAGGGCTGAGATCCTGCAGCAGGGAGGGGTAACAAGACAGGAGAGAGCCTAGGAAAGGAGCTCTCCTAGCCTCCCAGACTAACACTGGGGATGTTTGGCTCTTGATTTCTTTCTATCCATGTTTTCACCTGCCCAACTCTTTTTCCCTCCCCAAGATGTGTCAGTCCAGTCCTGGTGGCCAGTCGTCATGCAGCAGTGAGCCATCACCCCTTGGTAGCACCAACAACAATGACAGTGGAGTAGAAATGAACATGCACAGCGGGGGAAGTCTGGGAGATCTGACGGCGTTGGATGACAACGCTCCTGTCGTGGACTCAACAGTCTCATCTGGTAACTCGGCAGTCAGCCTGCAGCTAAGGAAACACATGACGACGATGCAACGACTTGAACAGCTCAAGAAAGAGAAACTCAAGACAGTTAAGGATTCCTGCTCATGGGTGAGCCCAGCTCCACAAGCCAGAAACACCAAGCTGCCTCCCATCTCAGGAAATGGTAAGTCCTGGGTCTGGACCATGTCCTGTAGGAATCTTCTGGAGTTTGACTGTGGTTTCATAACCAAGAGTCTGTCCTGGCGGAACAAGGATCATTCTGATTGCCTCTGAGTCATGCTTTGATAGATAAGGATGTTAAGTAAAATGGACAGCTTGGGTGTAAACACAACCATCTGGTGCTGTGCAAGAGAAACCCAGGTGCTCAGTTCTACAGACTTCTGAAGGGAGACAGAGGTGTTGGTGTCCTTGCTTCTGAGCCTGCCCAGAGCCCAGACACAGCTCTCCTCATTGTCCCAGTTACAGCTGCAAGACTGCTTGCATTTCTTCCAGCAGTAACACTTCCCCAAGGGCTAAAGTGCTTCCTGGGAGACCCCTGGAGCAATAGCAGCAATCCAGACAAGACTTCCCTCCATAATATTGCTCTGACAGGCCTTTTGTCACTCAAAAGCTCCTGGCTATAGCCTCCAGTTTCATATGCTCATTTCCACTGGCTGGTGATTCCTGATAAAAGCATCTTTTTAAACCCTCTAGAGATCCTCTAACTTGGCCAAGAAATCCAAAGGCATAGTGCCTGGATTATACTAGATCTCAGAGCTTCTTGAGTTACTCTTAGAAGAGACTTTGAATGCCAGCCTTTGGGCTCTCGGCCTGCTTTCCCTGACTGCTGTGCATCTGTCCCAGAGAGTAGTTGTGGTTGTAGTTATGTGCTGTCCCTGTGGCACTGTTCACACCAGTCCTACCTTTGTCTTACTGAGGGAAGCCCAAGTGGAGACATTTCCTCAGAAGCTGAGAATAAGGTGTATACATGTTACAAACATTGTGCAGCAGGGACTGCTTAACTTCTCTCCTCAGACTTCCTGCTCCCTTTGCATGAACACAGAGCTAGGAATTAAGCTTTGAATTCACTAGAAGCACGCGAAACTCATCATCACTCCTGTTAAATATTTGGAGGTGGCTTTGTGGGTCTGTATTCTGGCACCTAGAACACTAGGAAGTGAAATTTCTCAGCTAACTAAAGCTTTTCCTTCCCTGCAACCTTTTTTTCAGGCTCTGTCCTAGAAAACAGTGGTGGTTCTTCTGCTATGCTGCCTAACCCCAGAATAATGGAGCTGTCTGTCAATGAGGTTACAATGCTGAACCAACTCAACGAGCGCCGTGATAGCACAACGAGCACCGTCAGCTCTGCCTACACTGTCAGCCGCAGATCCTCAGGGATCTCCCCTTACTTCTCCAGCCGCCGTTCCAGTGAGGCTTCGCATCTTGGGCACCGCCCCAATAACACAAGCTCTGCTGACTCCTACGACCCGATTTCCACGGATGCCTCCCGCCGGTCGAGCGAGGCGAGCCAGTGCAGCGGGATGCCAGGTCTGCTGAACCTCACACCAGCTCAGCACTACAGGCTGAAAGCCAAGTACGCTGCTGCCACAGGGGGCCCGCCTCCAACTCCCCTGCCAAACATGGAGAGGATGACCCTGAAGAACAGGATCTCACTTATGGATGGACCAGACCCCACCTTGCCCTCCATTCGCCTCCCACCAGGCCCCAGGCGTTGCAGCGATAGTAACACCTATGGCTACCCATCAGCTCCAGCATTTCCCCATGAGGTGCAGGGCAACTCCACAAGACGGGCAAGTGACCCAGTGAGGAGACCTCCTGGAGACCCCCAGGCCCTCCCACGAGTTCACCGCTTCAACAGTACCAACAGTGTGAACCCCTTCCATCCTCCACACCCCACAGAAAGGAGGAATTTTGGTCTCCAGAGCTATGGGCGCTCAGATGGAAGCCTGCCCCGGCACACCTACTCGCCCCGAACACTGAGCATCAGTGAAAACATCACCATGGAAGCCATGTCTGGGGAGACAGATGTGCCCATTGGAGATGATGATATTATGCTGCCAGATGATGTGGTACAGTACATCAAATCCCAGAGCAATGGGACAGTGGCTGAGAGCACTTCTATGGGGTACAGCAATGAGATGCAGAACTTCCAAGGAAGTGGGAAGTTGCAGCCTCCAGCCTTGTCCAGTCAGCGCAGGATGGCGGTGGCTGAGGCAAGCATGAGCCACTTGGGACCCATGATGGCAGAGTGTTCCATGAGCTTTGATACTTCTTCAGACATGAATAAAAATAACATGCCTGTCCAGTGGAATGAAGTCAGCTCGGGCACAGTTGATATCATGTCCAACCAGTCAAAGCAGCAGTTTTCACAAGGGAACTTAGCAGTGGTCCAGCAAAAGCAGAACTTCGGTCAATACCAGAACTACAACCATCAGCAGATGCAGCTGCCAGACAACAGTATGAATGCAACACAGCAGAGCTTTATGCAGAGAAACATGGGCATGGATGGGCAGAGACTAAACTGCATGCAGCTGCGGCCACAGCCCATGAGCCTAGGTCCCAGCATGAACCCTGATATGGGCTTGCACACAGGGTATAACCAACCACATCAGATGCTGAGCCCCAGTGCAATCAGTGGCAACCCGAGTCAGATCTCTCCTAACTGTAGCAACATGGCAGCAAAGTCCGGACCCCACCTTCACCCTCAGCAAATGGACATGGTGACTGACCCGTCTTTGATGGTCAGGAGCAACAGTGAGCGCACAGTGCTGGGACAGGTCATGCATGAACCAAGTCAGCAGAACTACTCATCTCAGCCAAGCCACCTGAACTTCCCTGTGGCTCAGGAGACCTTTCCTCAGCCCATCATGACCTCCAATCAGCCCAGTTTTGAGCCTCAGCAGGGCATGATGGGTTCAGCTGCACAGGCGTATCCACCTGGCATGATCCAGCCTCGTCCTCCACCGGAGCCAAACCCAGGCAGCAGGCCCCGAGGGGTCCGCACTGCCCAGCAGCTGGGCTACATGAGAACTCCCCATCCTACGAGCACCATCAGCCCTGGCCAGGAGACAACGGAGGCCATGCATAAAAGAACCAACGACATGTTGCTGGCGCCAGCCCAGCAGTGCACGGACGGCACGAGGGACAACAACTTGATGTATTATTACGGCCAAATCCACATGTATGAACAGAACAACGGCTTTGATAACCACGCGGACTGTCGGGTCAGGCAGCAGCAGTGCACACAAAACAGCAAGCCAGCCACTCTGCCTTCCCCAGGAACAAACCAGGTGTCCAGCACAGTGGACTCTCAAGGTCTTGAGCCACCCCAGATAGATTTTGATGCCATCATGGACGATGGGGACCATTCGAGCCTGATGTCAGGAACCCTGAGCCCCAGCATCCTGCAGAACCTCTCCCAGAACTCCTCTCGCCTGACGACTCCACGAAACTCTCTGACACTGCCCACCATACC
Organism: Anthoscopus minutus; assembly: GCA_013399455.1. Classification (NCBI taxonomy): domain Eukaryota; kingdom Metazoa; phylum Chordata; class Aves; order Passeriformes; family Paridae; genus Anthoscopus; species Anthoscopus minutus. The sequence goes on along the minus strand of VWYI01036672.1, from coordinate 165,101 downwards.
TGCGGGGATAAGCAATATGGCAATAGGTGATATGAGCTCCATGCTAACCACGCTGGCAGAAGAGAGTAAATTTCTAAACATGATGTCGTAATGGTAAAGCACAAGGCCTTGGTGTCATCCAAGGGGCTCTGCATGAAGCAGTCGTATGAATGTGCTTTTCAAAAATAATCTGTTTCAATAGAGTAGGGTTTTTTATAAGTGTTAAATACATTAAAGGATTTCAAAATGGAAATTTTTAAAAGTCTGTGTACATAATTATGTAAACTATATGCAGGCAGTTCAGTACCACAAGGGTGCACCTCTAGTATTATATTTTTGGCTTGGTTTCCCAGAGCACTGAACGGTATCACCACCAAGCTAGGAGACAGCATGAGGGTGGTTAGAGATTAAACCCTCCCTTCCGGGAAGTCCTGTAAATAGCACTCCCCATCATTTTCCCTTAGTTACATTTGCAAAAAAATTCCATTTTAAACCCACCCCAGAAAGAAATGGGAGGATGCGGTTTTGGTTAGAATAAAAGCCATACTACATATTCTGCTCTGATGAGAGTAGAGTTTAGTTATGTCTCCAAACAAGCCCTCTGCCAGCAGTATTGTTTTATACCGTAAATACCTTTGTACCTTGCAAAGAGTGACATTTCCAAATGGCTTCTCAGCAAAGTGCCTTACCATGCTTTCTTGTTAAGTAGCCAAGGCCTCTCTTTCCTTTAAAAATCAAATATAATGTATTGTCAGAAGCATATATAAAATGTACATTTATAAAAACATAGTGGTGTTTCTGAGCAAACATTGGAAAGACACATTGAGGAGACACATAAAAGGTGAATGCACACTTTGATCAGATGTGTTTACAACGTGGTTTATATCATGTGCAGAGTGGAGCAGAGGCCTGAGAACAGCAATCACTGGGAAATAATCCCCTGTGGCAGGAAGGCTCTGGCGTGCAGACTGACACACATGCATAACTTTGCACCTTCTGAACACAGTGACTTTCTGCGAGTGCCCCACATGCATCTTTAATGTCAGAGTGCTGGAGCACACATTACTGTATCCCTGTGCAGCTTTTCAGCAGCTTCACTCTCTGGTGGATTTTCCATGCTGAGGTGCTCACGTAAACTAGTGATGGTGATGGAGAGGGTTTTATGATTGCTCCTGCCCAGTGTGCACTGTGGCAGTATTTGGGGAACAGCTGTGTGATGTTCTGCCTGGGCTCCATGCACACAACAGGTACCTGGCTGCACTGATATGGTGCCAAGCATAAGCCAAAACACCCTGCCCCACAAGCAGGCTTGTTGGCATGCACCCAGGGCTAACTTAATATGTCCCACAGCATGAAAAAAAACCTGCTGCATCCAAAAAGTTTACCATGGTCAGCCTGAGTTGTTCATTTGACTGGCAGACTGCACTAGCAGACTGCACCAACCGCACTAAACACATATAGTCTCAAAACAGGTATTTGAGTTGGAATAGTAGGTTGGTCAGTGAGAATCTCTTGGAGCCATCACTGGGGAAGAGATGGGAGGACCAGGGCCTCCTGAAGCCAAATTCTCCACCAGAAATAACTGCTCATAATAGTGATCAGCTGTTTCCAGCACAGTCCCACCTGTCAGTAAGTTGATCTTTGTTGCATTATTTATTTTTGCTGTCGTTAGACAAAAGGGTGGAAGCAGTGAGGTGCATGTAATTGAAAGGAGGCCTTGCTTAACTTCAGACTGTGTTGGACAAGGACAGCTTCTCTCATCCTGCTCTCATAGCCTCAAATACTTTGTATCCTATATGTTGAAGGGCAGGAAACCACGTTCTTTCAGCTGGACTGAGTAAGCATCTGTAGAGTTTCACTATTACCATCTCCCAGTCATATCAGTGAGATGTTCTCATTTGCACCTGACTCTGTCCCCTGCACAGGACCAGGACAGCTCTATAAAGGTGTTTTCTGGTGTCTTTGCTTTCCTTTTGCACAAACTGATGTCAGGATCACTCTTCCCAGTATGAGCAGGAGCTGACATAAAAATGCCATGTGCTACCTCCAGGCAAACTCTGTGATACCAGATAAGCAGGAGCTGTGCTTGGCAGTGGTGGATGGCGACAGCTTTGCTGCCAGGTAGCCAGGGTATGGCTGGTGCTGCTCAGCATCCTGCAGTCTCATCCATCTTCATCCCAAATGCAGAGGGTGCACACAGGGTGCTCTCAGCCCTGCCCAACACCCCTCGATGACTCCTGCTGTTCTCCAGGGTGCATGAGGACAGGGAAACAAAGCAAGGTGCCTGGCTGTTTATTTGTGTCTCCTGTGAAAGTTGTATTTAAAGGGATTGTTTTATATTCTGCTGTATATATTCTCCTGCATTACGGACCTTGCCCTTGCCTTTGCATTTATGAAAAGAGGGCAGTACATGTTTTAGGACATTGTATGTTGTCCTGGATGCTTGGAGTACTACTGGGCATCCCTAGTGCTGAGATGGACCAGGTTTTCATGTGTCCTTTGATTGCTAATCTGACTTTTTTAAAAGCTGCATAGGGCAACAATGGCTCCTGAGTCCCTCCTCATGCATATCTCATTAGAAAAAGTTCAAATACAGAAGCAAAACCAAATCTCCAATGACTCGAGATTTTTTGGACTTTTCCAGTGGTGGTCTTCCTTCATTTACTGAAAAAGTATTATAATAATCTTTCCAGCACTGTATATATTATGTATAGAAGACATCATTACTAAAAGTACTGTAGGTGAATTGTTCTGTCAAATTTATATCTTAAGAACATTTTTAGCTGTTTTCTACATCATAAGAATGGAGGTAACATGCTGAACCTGTATATAAACCTTTTGTACATTAAAAAGTAATTTTTTTCATAATTCATTGTGTCTGTTGTTATTTCTTTTTATTGGCAAGTGGTTGTTGGTCTTGGTCTGTCATTACCACACCAACACAGCCAGTTGCACTCTGGTGGTTCTTAGGGACAGCTGGTGAGGAGCTGGTAGGGCAGGTGTGTGATACAGCACAGGTGTGGAATGGCCTTGCCTTGAAGAGCTTCTACTTAACAATGAGATGGAGGTGAGAGAAAGAGAGGCAGCAAGGTCAGTGTGTGCTGCAAGCATAGTCCTGCTGCCCAGGTGTCTTTCACTGCCTCTTGGCGGAGGTGATTTGAAGGATAATGGCAGTGCAGCAGGGATCCTACAGGAGAGGGGCTCAGAGCAAGGTCTGGAAAAATTTGTCAACCAGAAGATTTATGATAAAAATAGCTTTTTGACTGACTTGGTCATTGTCCAAAAGGAGACAGAAATAGGAAAGATTAGCAGAGCTGTGATGGGCCATGACAGTGGCAAATTGAATATTGGGTTTGGAGAAAGGAGAAATTAATCTGTGCATTATGTATGTGATGGGAAGCAATTATTGGGTGAGCAACTGATAGATATATCAGTTGTGATCTAGTTAGAGTCTCATCCAGCTCCTTGATGAGAAAGTTTTAATTCAGCTGCAGCAAGAGCTAGCTCAGCTACTCTAGAGACTGATTTTCGACTTGTTTTTGTAGAGATGGGTTGGTGCAGGGCTAGAGCCTTAAGGGACCGTGAGAGGGCTGTTCACAGGTGATCCTCATGGGCACAACAACAAGTTTGGAATGAAAGCTGCTGAGCAAAGCAGTTGGCCAGTGAAACAGTGAATTACATTGGTGCAAATGAACTGGGAGTTTCATGTAGAAGCAACTAAAAGGGATGCACTCCTTTTCCTCTCTGTGGGATCCCTCCTCCTGACTGGCAGAATCAGGTACACGTGGGACAAATTCTCACCCTGTCTTCAGGATTCCTGTATATGATACAAACCCTCCGGGTTCCTTCGAAGTCCATGGCAAGAGATTGGCATATCCCTCTTGTGAAACTAATCTTTACTTAGGCTTTAGACACATGGAATGGGGTGGACTTTTCCTCTGAAAGACATGTGTCACTCTTCTCATTAATTACAGAGAGACCTCAAGTAGCCAGCTTAGATGCCTTCTCCAGTGGGGTGAGGTGAATCCCATACTCCAGTGGATCTCTTAACACCAATCTGGTCACCCTCAGCATGATCTGAGATTGCATCAGCGAATGTGTTAATGATCCTGTTAGCCTGTAAATCCATTGGATAAATGCCACACCCCTCTGTGCTGTCCAAGAACTACAGAAATCACAATTAAAATGCACTAATATTATCAAAAGGAAGTTGTTCAGATCTTTTCTATTGACAAAAGGCTTTGGAGACTCAGATCAGCTCCTACTGCTTTTCTACTTCAAACACTTCAAGTAGGTTTCTAATCTAGATCAAATGCTGCTTTTAGCTGGTGTTTCTCTTCAGAGTTCAATCAGGGCACACCTCTGCCCATGTGAGAACATATTTATTACTTAAACTGGGCTAAGATTTCCTAGGAGCCCACCTGAGGTCATGTACCAGCATGTGCATTTTTACTGCTTTACCATCCTGGAATAAACAAGGAACGAAAGGCTCACTGCTCCAATTGTAAGCAGGCAATAACCCTTCTGCAGCAAATGTTGTTTATAAGCCAGAGCTTGGAGTTTATACTACTGTGGCAGCTGCATAATATTCAATTAACCTTCTTCTTAATCAACCATATCCCTTATGAAAACAAACCATCCTAACATGTCTGATTCTGACCTTCTTTGGTGAATGTTAACCTCACTCCATTCCCAAAACAAGCGGGAGCATAGGAAGAGTAAGATTCCCACTCTGGGTAAAACCATCACAGCTCTTTAATATTGCACTAATATCTCAGGTTTTCCTGGAGGGGAGAAAAAAGCCTATAAAAGCTACTGTTGCTGAATCTGATTGCACTTACTGAGTACAGAGTCATTCCAACAGCTCTTTATTGCAGTGGTCTCTGTAGGGATGACATAGGGGCTCTTGTTCTTTACGAGCTGTTGGATCTACTTGGAAGCGCATACGTGTGGTAAACAAATGGTGTGTTTTATATTATTGGAAGGACAATTTATGACCAACCAAGGCCTCTTGCAGACAGCCATTTAACTTGTAAGTAAAATGACCTAACACTTAAGGAATTTAGAAGCTACAAAACAACTCGTGTTGTGCCCAATATACTTATTTCTCTTTGATTTATGCTTCATGTAAAACTTGAAATGGCCATATTAAATATGTTTGGTGTGAAAAAAAAAAAGAACAAAGCAAAGTTTTCACATATACAGAAGGTTTGTGACTACTGTAGCTTCCTCCAACTGCACCAGCACTTCTGATTCATAACATAGGTTCCTTTGCCCCCCTATTTCCATTTTCCCCACACTGATCTGTCAGGCAGATATGTAGGGGGCATGGTGGCATGCCTGCTGCCACCTTTGGAAGAGCTGATGTACACAAATACAGTGCACTTGCTGGGAACATCTCTACAAGTGTCAATGGCTTACCCAAAGGCAAACTCTGTGGCTGATACCTTTGCCTGTCAGAGGCTGTTTTACCATCCCACCTTTACCATCATGTATAGGGTGGTATCAGCAGGCAGCAGAAGGTGTAGCAACACACCACAAAAGGCAGCTTCTGCACCAAAAAGCAGAGAATGGGACTACATAAATCTGTGATCTACATTCATCTGTTTAGCCTTAACCCTTACTAAGTACAGCCCAGGACAGTCTTCATAGGAAAAGGATGTTTAAGGAAGCATTTTGAAGCAGAAGGTTAGTCTGATGCTCTAAATGCCTTCTAAAGGACTCTCCCTTTCTCCATTTGCTGTACAGAAAGAGTACAGATGAAGACAACCTTCACAAATGTTCCCTCTCTCACCTGTCACTGTCCCTTTCCTGTTCCTCTTTGGGAAGGACTCCAGAGTGCTCTGCCCATACAAACATCTTCTCTTCCAGGCTTCGATAGACAGACTTTGCATTTTTTGACTCAGAAGCACTAGGAACAGCTTTCCTGACACCTGCAGAGTGAATCATGCAGAAGAAGAGCACACATTTCACAGCTGGATGTTGGCCAAAGCACCAAGGTTTGTGTTACTGAGTGGTGGTAGTGGTTAAAATAGATCAAATGAAATGAGAAGAGCAGCAGGTAAGGAAGCAAATCTCTGGACAAAGCAGGGATAATTTTCTTCATGGCTTTGTGTCTCCCAGTGTGTCTTCCATTTGGAAAATTCCATGGGCCATGAGGTGTAATTAGCCATGACAAAAGCAAAACGAAGTGATGTAAGAAAGATCTATTTTTGAAGAATTTAGATCTGTAGAACTTCCCATAAAGGACTTCTGGAACAAGAGCACTATATTTAGCTCTCTTACCTCTTCTTTACCGCTGACTACTCAGTTGACCAGTGGTGCAAGCAGCCATTCCCTGAAAAGTGCTGTGACCAGAGAGCTTCAGCCACCTGCTCTGATGGAAATGGCCGTGGCACTTCGCAGCAGCCGAGGAGTGCAGCTGGGACAGATTTGCAGCAAGCCTGGAAAGGCTCTCCAGCCTGGAGTCTGTAGGTGGGCTGCCACACCCTTTGGCAGCACCAGCATCCTGCCCTTGGCTGTAGAGCTCAGAGCAAAGGCACTCCCAGGCTCTGAGCCGCAAGAAACAAATGTGCTTCTCCCTTTCTGCTACTGTTACTGTATAGCACCAGCCTGGTAATCTCCAGGTGGTTTCACTGGGCCCCTTTCCCCACTGGCAAAGCAGCCCTCTGAGAAGGTACCTGCCTGCTGCACTTACCCATCTGATTGGCATCTGAGCAAACTGTCTCCACTGACTCAAAACTGATGTGTTCTTTTTATTCTTTTTTCTTTTTTCTTTTTTCTTTTTTTTTTTTTGAGCAAAATGTCTTGATGTGAATCGTTTAACCTCTGTGTCACTCATCAATAATGACGATAAGTGAAATTCGATGAAATGCACGGAGGGATTAAACATCACTCCAGGCACACTGAAAGAGGGCGGTGCAACCATATCTGGGAGATCTTAAGGAGGGCTGAGAAAATGGGTATTGCTCTGCAGTCCAAAAGGCTGAACACCCTGTGGCAGCAGCACAAGCTGCAGAGGGTGCTCCTCGTGGTGATGGTTATGACATCCTGCAGGCCAGTGAATTTCCCTTGTTTGCAGCCATCCAAGAACCAAACAGGCCTCACCTTGCTGGGGGAGCTCTCAGGAAATGATCGCTCGTCTTAGCAATGTCAGGAGATTTGTCAGAGAATGTGAAAAATGTTTTCAGGGAATAGAAGCTGGGGCTCAGCCAGGTGAAGGTTTCTATTTAATTGGAAAAAAGAAAATAGATCCCAGCATTTCCGTCATTAACTGGAAATAAGTGGGAGCATTTTGAACAAATCAGCAGCGGCCTACATGTTGAAAGCACCAATGACACCAATGTGTCTGAGAATCTTTTCTTAGAGATGAGAACCAGCTTTGTGGTCATTGAACACTTCCAAAAAATGGTCTGTATTTGCCCAAATTATGAGGGAAATTTAAAACCCAAACCCATTCAAATGTTTTCCCAAAATTTAACGCATATTAATAATACATCAACAACTTTATCCTAAAAACTCTCCAAATCTAAACCTTGAATTTACAAGAGCATGAGGCTGAGACATGACTTCTCAAGTAGTCTTGCGAAAAAGTGACATCCAAAAGATTTTCAGCTAAACTATTATCTACATATTTCTTCAATAATGTTTTAACTGTCATTTATTTTTTTTAAAAAAAGAAGGTTTCATTATGCAGAGACATGGGCTGGTTTCATCACAGGTGAATCAGTACCAGGAAAAGTTAAGTCTCTAAGGAGCTCACATTGAGTTGTTTTCCACTCTTGATCTTTCTACAGAGTTGTTTCACCTGCAGGAATTTGAGATTGAGCAGATCTCACAAAAGAAAAAGGTGTAAAAAAAAGTAAGGGGCTGAGGACCTTTTATATCAGCACCATCCCTCCTTTAAACAGGAAAAAACACATTTTTAGTGGTGTTCAAAATTATTCCAGATAGCACACAAAATACTGTACTGTGTTACAATTAGATTAGCGGAAGTAAAACCTTTTTCCCAGCCATTATTTAAGAGCTGACAAAGTCCTTCAGGCAAAGCACTGGCCTACAGCTGTTCCAACAGATTCAGCAGGGCTTAGAAATGGCTTTTCTGTGAGCATAACGTGAACAAAAAGGATATTTTCTCCCCTCAGAATAAACCCAAATGATAGAGAGGACAAGGTTTATTATTTTAAGATATTTCAAACCCCTTTAGTACTACTGAAGAAAAAAAAAATTTTTAAATAAAAATAGCAGGAGAGCCATCAGGGGGTTGCAATTGTAAACTAGGTCTTGTGTACATGCATCAGTGTTCTCTGTTAGAGTAAATGAAAACTACTCAAAATCGGGGGAATAAATTCTCAAATGACCTGGTTTTTTTGGTCATTTGTCTTTTCTTAAGATGACAAATATTGAGCCTACCATCTCTCACAGTTAAAACACAGAGCAACAGCACTCATGGGCAAAACTAGTTCAATCTCTGTCTCACAGAGCAACCTGCTGCTTTTTTTAAGAATGGGCTCTTTTTTTTGAGTTTACCTACCATGTCTTGGAATTCTTTTTTTGGGGTTGGGTGTTTGGGTTTTTTTATTTATAAACTTGCTTATATTACTTTTCTCTAAGGGGAAACTCCCCTTTAGAAGGAAAATAGCCTTTGTCCAAGCTGGCAACTGGCAATGGGAAAAGAACAAACCAGCTCAGTTTAGGTCCAGGGCCCAAACAATGTCAGTCACAGGTTTGTGCCTTCAATGAAGAAGTCAGAGCTTTCCTTCAATCTCTGCAACTGCAGAAATCCAGCTCAGAACATGAAATTCCTGTGAAGAATGTGGCACCTGTTGAGAAAAGTCTTTTCTTTTCCACTGGAAGCTATAATGAGAGACACGATTATGACCATGACTAGAGAATCACAGAATCATTTAGGTTGGAAAAGACCTCAAAGACCATAAAGTCCAACCATAAAACTAACATGGCCAAATCCACCACCTAACCATGTCCCAAAGCACCACATCTACACTTTTTTTGAGCACTTCCAAGGATGGTGATTCCACTACTCCCCTGGGAAGCCTATTACAATGCTTCACAACCCTTTCAGTGAAGCAATTTTTCCTAATATCCTATCTAAACCTCACACGAAACGCAGCAGAAAGCAGACAAAGAAGCAGGAGTAGGTCTAAGCTTAGTGAGAGAAATGACAAGCTGCATCCACTGAAGGACCACTAAGATGTACAGCACAACATGTGACACCAAACACCTGCAGCCCTCAGTGTGCTCAAGGTCACTCCCCAAGGACAGCTCAGCACGTGCTCCATGTGTCAGGAAGCAGGAGATGGAGAAATTTAGGGTATAGCCCTGAATATGGGACATTTAAAAATCATATAGGACATTAAAAAAAACACTGGAATGAATTGGAGGCACAATGACTTTTAGGTAGGTTTTTCTGGCAGCCATAGGAGATTATTTTTTTGTTTTGCAATGTACCGGATGAGACAATGTGGGTACCATCAAGGCTTTACCTCATTTAAAAGTTTATTTTAATGAAGTCACAATAAGGCCTCCAGCTGGGAAGGTTATTTATTAACCTCTTATTTACAAATTGGGCCCTGATTTGAAAATTAAGGCATTGTAATTTAATATTAACCCACATGTCAGAAAATAATGAGACAAACTACAGGGAAAATTGCATTCCATATTGCAAAAGACCCATTTTATTTATAATGACCAGGATTACAAGTCGTGCCAACATTGATGGATCATACTTTAAAAATCTTGATAGCTCATTCATTTCTATAATTATATTTATTACAAATTAAATAAGTTGCGGACACCCTTGATATACAAAGAGACAAAATTAATTTGTGAATCAGTATTAATCTGTCATCAAACTAAATGAACTCCCTTTCTGGCAGTCTACTGAATAGAATGTACTGTACCAGACTTTACTCAGGACATGAAAGCAGTGAAACTGCAAGACCAAGCTGTTGAAGGAACACCTCTTCAATTGGATGTATATGATTTCTCAGTATGGCTCTTAAATCAAGAGATTAGCCCACAACAGAAAACTTGCCTGACCACCTTCTGGAAAGCAAAACCAAGTCTGATGTTTCCAGTCAGATCAGTTCCCTGCCTCTGCTCAGGTCAGTAGTAAGATGCAATGTGCAGCTCTTCAGCACTTCTGTGACCCCTAAACCTACATCACACTGAAAGCTGAAAGGCTGGTACATTCCTGCTTCCTTTCCTGACCATGCAGCTCCTGAGGCCCTGGGGCAAATTCCTGCACTGTGGCAGCAGTGAGATATTTGTGCTGGACATCAGCCTGAGCATCACAGGAGATGCTCGCTCCCCCGGCCGAGGGAGAAGCGAACACTCGGATGCTCCTGGATGAGATTACAGACCTTAATTCTCAACAACTGCCACTGTGGTTAGCCAAAACCTGTGCCCATCTGCTCGGGGGTTTTGTGACTGGAGACAAGGAGTTCTGCCAGCTGCAGGAGAACTCAAGCTTTCCTCCAAAGTATAAATTTGGAGAGGGAAAAGGAAGAAAAAAAAAGGACAAAGGTACAAAGACTTAATGCTGCAGGTTAGAGCACATAGCCCCAGTGGACACAAACAAAGATGGGTTGTGGCTGCATGTCCTCCTGCCTACACCATTCCTATTCCAGCATCATCCAGACTCAGTGCTGACAAACTAATGCTTAAGCGTTCCTCTTCTAAATAGGACATGACTCATCTTAAGGCAGTGGAAGTGTTGCTTGTCTGTGGAGGAGGAGATCATCCCTGTGTTTACAGACTTATTATTTTTAAATTTCTACTGTATTATCTCACCCCCCTTCATCTTAGGTTAATCACCATCAACATCACTTGGGTTCATCATCTCAAAGGCAAATTTTCAACTCTAGCAGGTTGGGCTCCATCTAAAACAGGCCAAAACAACTGAACTCCTCTGTCATAATATGCTGATCTCTCCATGTCATTTAGCAGCTAGGATCAACTAATAAAGTGCAAGATGTAGAAATGTCATTCAGAGTTACCTACCCGTAACTAAATAACTTTGTAATGAATGAAAGGCCATTTTGAGCTGCTGCCTTAAAGACTAACTCCATCTCCATAAAGAAAGAAATATGACTCAACAGAGACAGCCTGCATGTGGCATTAACAAACCCTCTTTGTGTTTCTGTAGGAAAGACTGACACCAAGTGAGTTGTGTGCTTGCACCATCTTCACCTTATTTTCCTTTAATACTGATGACTCCAACTCAAAATATTCCTGCAATTTAGGTCTGCTTCCAGGGAGCAGGTGGGCCCCTTCACTATGAATCCGAGAGCTCTATAGGTGTTTCTGAGCTCAAAAACTTTTCTTAAGTTAACTTCAGCTAGAGAACAAGAACAGTACCTGGTTTAGTAATATAACTGTAATTAATTCTGACTGGTCATAGAGGATAAACACAGTGTTGCCAGAAGAAATGATTTATACATCTTTATATGACAGTGTTTTTCCATTCACCTTTTTTTGGAGCATTTCCTTCAAAAGACATTAAGCCTATACATTACTATTTAAAGAGCTTAATTCAGCCCAGGCAATAATGACCCATAAATATTCATGATTTTGTTTTAACATTAAAATAACATCTGTTTCAAAACATCTGCAATCTGTTTTCAATGCTTCGGTAACATTTAAATTAACTGTAACTAATACAATAAACCACTATTAGGGATAATGATAATGAAGGATGCCCTATTAAGAGACACGAACAACATGGGATTGAATAAAAAACAAAACGGGGGGTGGAGGGGGTGAACCCAACTGTCAGATACCAAAGCTCCTTGGAACTTAAATGCACCATTATGGGAGGGTTTCCTGTGTGCAGGACTATTGTTTAACCGTCTCAGCTGCCGCGGCTCCGCTCCGCTTGCGTCTTGCTCAAGTTTCCACTGCTAGAGCAGGAATTTATGGTGGAGGCAGTGTGACTACTTTTAAAGCCGGGGTGGAAGGGAGACTCACTCTCTCCAGCTGAGGGGGCCCACGAAGTATTTCTGAGCTGGGAAAGCAGCTCACAGTGTGCCCAGGGCTCTCCCAGCCAGATGTGCTTAACAAGCCAGTTAACCTCCTGCCGGCAGTGCCACGTCCCCATCCCCAGAGTGCCGATGGCCAGTGACTGTGCTCACGTCTGCACCGTGCTCCAGGCCTTGGGGTTAACCAAAATTATTAACTTCCCCCCAAAAGGGGCTATTGTTTTCTGCTGTGATTTCTCCCTGTGGCCAAGACAGATGACATCACTGCACATCTGTATATCGTTGCAAGGGTGAAGGTGAAGGTCGGGCGTGTGACGGTGCAGGGAAGGAAGGTTCTCATCCTCTGCCGGTGGCTGACACTTGGCACTCACCTCTGTGAGGTCCTCATGGACCTCACGCCCACAGCCCCTGGCTGGAAAGTTTTACTTTCATGGAAAGCCTCAGTGGGTCACTAGTCATAAATTAAAAATTATATTTAAGGGGTTTTGTGGCTTGTTTAGTTTTTTTAAGCCAGCCCTTTCTCTTTACTTCTCCCACTCCCTGACAAAAATCCAGGAGGTGTTTCTAAGCTCCTGGACATAATGCAAAAGGCAAAAGAGTATAGAAGCTGGTTTTGCTCTTATCTGATGATTCCTTTAGAAATAAATTCTATGTCAAAATTTTTTCAGTCAAAACAAAGCCAGGACTTGCCACACATCTGTACAATCTTGATGCAATAAGAACAGCTGTTTACATTGTCAGAGTGACATCTTTTTACACCAAAATGCCCAGGCAATCTAAAGAGACCATTTCATAGGTACAAACAGCTCCAGGAATAGCCCTGGAGGCTGTTCACCCTCGCTGGCCCAAGCACTGCACCTGTGGCACACACCCGGCATCCTGGCTGTGCTCCCAGCCCCTGGCACCGGCTGGGCCAGGTCCTGGCAGGCCACCACAGAGCTATGCCTCTGTGCCTTTCCAGCAGTGGCAGTAGCCCGTGGAAAGCAGAGCATAAATCCAAACCATTTAAAGTGTGATTAAGACTCCCCCTGATTACTGCTCTGCATGATATTGAATGCTTCGGCTGTCGGTGATTTATTGAAGTAATATATAATATGCTGCATTCAGTTAACAGTCCCCATCAAGCACAATCTAGCTGAATAAAAAAAAAAAAAAAGAGAGAGAGTCAGAGAGAGAGAGTGTGTGTGCTTTAGGAGGAAATCTCCCTGGATTTAAAGGAAATTGAAATATGCGTATGGTAATCTGTGTCCAAAGCTTTTAGCACTTTAAAAAGTGCCAGTTGCTAATACCACTGGCTAAAAATCAGCATTTCTTCAATCACTAATGGTCCCAGTGTCATCCTCACCCATTCCCTCCCTCTACCACCACCAGCTGGCTCCTTTACCTGCGCTATTTTTGTTTTTTGGGTTTTTTTCAGTTTTTTCAGGGTGAAGTTTCAGTTTCAGGTTCTTTAGCACAGGAAAAGCTGTGCCACAGTGTTTTTTGTATCACCACCATAACCAAATCAGAGCAAACAAGGTAAAACTGGAGGTAACTGTGGTCTGAAAGGTAATAAACCTATGTCAAAATTAAAAGGGAAAAAAAAGGGAAAAAATAGCAGTATAAGCACTCAGTATAGTTCCAATCTTTAAATACTTCAGCTTTAATAGTAGAAGTAGCTATTAGTTATGCAGGGAAGAGGTTTATTTATTTTCATACATGGTACTTAATGTATTACTGCTCCTTTAGGATCTAATTCAATGAGATACCTCTGCAGTGGGTTATTTTTAAGGTGTCATCTTCAATTAACACTGATCTCAAATGCAAGCCTTCCAAAATAAGGTGGCTGGGTTAGAAATGATAAGATTATAAATAAAAGGTTTTATTTGACATTTTCTTTTGAGGATCCGTGCCTCCAAGTTGTTGTGCGCTTTATTTTTTCCCCCATGAAGGCACAACTTTGGAAATTTCTTTTTAAAACCAGGAAGAATGAAAGAAGATACTCTTACAAAAGCATCCTTACTCCATAGCCAGGAACTTTCACAAAACACAGATGTAATGCCCAGAAATCATAGGCTTTGCAGTGCACTACTCAAACTTCAGCAAAACAAATGCAGCACCTGAAAACACACATGGGGTTGGGTTTGGTTTTCTTTCTTCAGTTTCTAAAACTGATTAAATAGTCCCAGTACCAACCCTGACACTGATGATAAGGACTTTGCTTCAGCTCTGCCGTTGCAGAGCTGTTTTTGTGCACTGCTGCAGAGCTGACTGACAGTGTGTGATGGACATTGGTGCCATGTGCATTTCCCTCTCAGAGAATGAAGGGTTAGGTGACAAGGGAACATTCTTGGCATTGCCCTGACTTAACTGGCAAAGAGTGAGACTTCAGCTCATGTCTTTAGCTGTTCTTCATTCTGAATGCCAGAGAGACACCTTCCATGGCAACTTCCAGGAGACATAGTCACTGGAACAGGGTTCCTTCCCTCTTGTTAGCTGACACCTCAAATATACAGTTTGGCTGTTGAGCTCTAACATCTCTAAAGTACACACTGACAAACAGTTCTTTCTTTTCTGCAGTTAATGTGGGTGCATTTTGATGGGAGCAGCCAAAGCACAGCCCTGACCTGAGGGCAGGCACAGCTGAGTTCTTGCTTCAAGGCCCTGGACCCCTAGAGCTTCTCTGGAAAATGTCTGCAAGAGTATTTTAGCCTGGGCATCATATTTTCCCTTAATCTCACTCTAACCAATGTCATCATCATTTTAGCATGAAACTTTCCAAATTTAACTCAGCCCAAGGCATGGACTGTTGAAAGCCTGGCAAAGTTGTAGACTCCTGGGTCTTCAAACGGGAAGAGTCAAGGCAGCCTTGCAGAGGTGGAGGTCCCAGCTCTGCTGATGAGCTGAAACATCATGTGCCCCCTGAAACCCGGAGAAGTATCACCAGCCCAGACCCTGGACATTACAAACCTCAAAAATGCAGAAGCAAAACTATTGCTATTTCTCAGCCCAATAAAGCAAAAAATGCATATGCAATAAATTGCTTTTTTTTGTTGCTTTTTTTCACAGTTTGATTATCCGTCATGATAAGACATTACTTAAAGCAGTGGTGACACTGTCTAATCATTCTTGTGAAATATAGACTTCTCTCTCCACTTCAGACAGAGCCTACATTAATACACATTTATGCAAAGCAGAGCTGGAGCTGTCAGGGGCTAATCTTTACAAGTATGATAAATGATGTTTATTTTCAGTGATGGAACGAAACACCCGGGCTGACAATAATTGTAATAAAAAGGACAGATCAACTTCTATAAAGTGATTGAATTACCAGTCTATTGCATTAATGCCTGATCTTGGCTCTGTCATAAACCTGCTTTAGGTTACCAACGACTGCACATTAGGAAACATGCACCTTCAAATCCACACCCTGCCCTTGACCTGTGGCAATGAAGGAGAGTCACTGCTGGGTGCAGGGTTTGGCCATCCTTACTTAGCATTTGTTTACAGTAATGTTTCCTCCTCTTAGGCCAAAAAAGCAGCAACCTTTTTCTCTTAAGCCTTGCAAAAAAGTTTCAAAACCTCAGCAGCTGCGCAGGCCTCCACACACACACACCCACACCCACCCACACACGCTGCCTGAGCGCCCACATCCAGGGATGCCAGTGCTGAATTTAGTGCCTGCAGTGCAGGTCAGATTCACCAGCATCCACAGGGACCAACAAATTGACTGTGGATCACCAAAGTCCCCTCGAAGCAAAGAAATGGACAGAGGTCAACCTTCCTCACCTTCCTGGGCAAATGGCTGCTACTGCTAGATTGTCTGTGATCGCCCTGGCTGTGATATGCAAGGAAAGTAAAAGGAACTTGAAGTGCCATCATCCAAGAGAGTACCAAAACCTCTCATGAATAACTGAGTCAACTAATTGCTTTGTAATTAACTCCATCACAGGAAGTAAAAACAGCTTCAGTTTTCAGAATGAGACAGATGGTGTAGGAAAAAGGAAAGAGACACCTAGAATAAAAATGTACAGTTTTACCTGCGTCTGTTTATAAAATCATTCATGCATCTAGTGCCCTGGATTTCCCTCCAGCTAGGATTTTTGATATAAAACTAAAAACTGAATAGGAAAGGTGAAATTTGGGTTCAACAGCAAGGCCTTACAAAACAGTATTCTGGAAACACTTCCTATCAGGTCAACTGAAGTATTCATTTGAATTTTTTGATTATTTATTTTCTCTTTTTTTAGCATTCCATTATGTATATTTCGTATTTTGAGTATTTCATGTTTCTATTCCAGTCCACATTTGTATAGTATAATTCTGTTTCGTAACACATTTTGCATTATTTCATGTAAGAATTTGTACTCTGGTATACATTAATGCACAGTGGTGCCAAAGAGAAGGCACTTGAGACTGAAAACTTCAAATGTGCTGTTCTGACAGCTGACTGCTGACTGCTCTGAATTTATTGAAATGAGTTATTCTGATTTTTTTTCCCCTAAACTGAAGTTTGTCCGAATTGACACACTCCCATGGGGATGGCTCCATTTTAGCAGAGCAGCGTTTTCTGACAGCAGACACTGAGCAGGAAACTTCCAACCCTTCTCAGCTGCGTGTGTTTGTCAGGGTAGGAGCGTGTGTGCTGTGCCCCAGGGCAGGACTCCACTGGGACTGGGAGCTGCTGACCACAGCTGGGCAGCCAGAGCAGGGATCACAGCCCAGAGGATAACTTCCAACAGCCCTGGCTCCCACCCAGCTGATGCTGGAAGGGTGATGATGCTCCTGAAGGTCCTAACAGAGAGGGTTATGATTTTGAAACAATAATTAAAAAAAAAAGTTAATAGAGCTGATCCAGAGAGTTTGCTGACTTTATTAAAGAGCATCTCCTGCATGAATTTTTTCATGAAATAAACTTAATTTCTGCTGGATCTGTTCCTAGCATTGAAGTCACGAGGTTTCAGACTCTGTGGACATACCTGCAGTCAGGAATGTGACTGCAGTCAATGTGCAGTGTGGCTTCCATGTCCAGACCTGGCAACATCTGGGAAGCCAACTCACATGGCAGGTTCCTGGGAGGGTCCTTCAGCCATGGGGAGAGAGGAGGAAGGGTTCCTCCCCAAATAAGCTGGACTTGCTTATTTGGCTGGTGCTACATAGTGGGGCAAGGCTAGAGACAATTCTGATCAATGGCTTGGGGACAACACATCCATGAGTGCAAATATTCCCTGTCCTCCATGGCAAAGTGCAGTGAAAGCTGATACCTCCAGTGCCTTTTCTCCCTTCTGTTTCCCACTCTGAGAACTGAGATTTTCTAATACTCCACTGTTTTAATTATTAAGAGTGGGTTACGTGCATTGGATGTGCATTTTACACAGAGAGCAGGAACCTCTAAATTACATCATATCTCAATTTTATATGTCACATAACATTATATATTCTACAGGGTGAACTATTGTCAGAGCAAAAGTCATACTCATTGGCAGTTAAAGATTTTTGTTCCCCAGACAGCAGTGAGAAAAGATTCAACACAAACTCCTGACCATTCAGCACTGCCTGTGTCTGCACTTTGATGTCTGAAATGCTTGAGGGCTGAGTCAGAGCAGCTTTAGCTGCTTCTGTCATGTCCCACACATCAAAAAGACATGTAGGGGTTTATTCCCCATCATCCAATAATATCAGCAAGACACTGGCACCTCAAAGTATTGCTGACCCCAAATGTGCTGGAACTCATGAGCCAGCTATGCAAAGTGCACGTTTTAGCTAAATGAAAGAAAAAAGCATTTCTTTTTAAGGTCATGTGTGTGAGATTTTCCTTTATCTAGCCTTAGCTCAGTCTTTCTGAGTGCACTGCAGAGTGCAGAGAAAGCCCTTGACAGACAAAGAGCAGAAGCAGCCAGGCTATTGCTCCCACAGCCTTGCCCAAAACAGCCTGACCCACCCACATTCCCAAAGTTACTAGTCCAAACAGACTTGGGTGAGTTTTGCCTGGGAGAAGAAGGAAGGTCTAGCATAAGCTGCTCCCCTGGCAGTGATGCAACAACCCTGGAAAAGAGAATCATAGAAACATAGAATATGCTGAGTTAGAAGGGGTACATCAGGATCACTGAGCCCAACTCCTGGTCCCTCAAAAGACATCCCAAGAATTCCAGTATGTGCCTGAGAGCATTGTCCAAACACTTATTGAGCTCAGACAGGCTTGGTGTTGTGGCAACTTCCCTGGGGAGCCTGTTCCAGTACCCAAACATCCTCTGGGTGAAGAACCTTTTCCTAATATCCAACCTAAACCTCCCCTGATTCACCTTCTTGCCATTCCCTTGAGTCCTGTGCTTGATCAGGAGGAGACAAAAGACAAATAGGTCCTTCCCTGGCACAGACCACAAGGACATCTCACTGCAGCACAGAGCAACTGTGTGAGGCTGGGAGAGAGCAGGGCCAGGGCATCAGGGAGGAGGGGTGCACTTGCTCACAGGCATCGCATCATGGAGGGGACCCGTGGGGCTTCTGCTGGGACTGCCAGAGCAGGGAAAGAGGCTTTGACACTCAAGAGGGTCAAAAAGCAGCACCATCATAAAAACTGTGCAAACAGCAGGAACGTTTCTTTAATAAGTCTCCAGAGAGATAAATCACAGCTTAAGGAGAGATTGCGGTGCTATTTATTAGTCATTTGTGCATGATTTGCTCACTCCATTGAAAGTGGAATTTCTTTTTTGGGTATTTAATTTTCATCAGAAATGATTTGTGTGCTGCACAGCGTTTCATACCGACACCACTGCCCTGCACAGGCACCTGTAACCAGCCACCTACAGACAGCTCCAGCCTCCAAGAGAAGTGCTGACAGCAACCTCCTAAAGGAGATGCCCCAGTGGTTAAATGCATCGACTTTCACATCTACCTTTCTTATTTTTCAGAGTTCTTAGCCTTCCTTGCATGGCTGAGCAATACACACCAGGCAGCACACACTCCTTTGAGCTGGGTTCCCTTCTTCCAGCCATTTCCACATGCCAGTTTCACACTGGAAAACAACATGCTGGGTGGTAATGGGTGACAAGGCACAGAATGAGAGTTAAAAGTCTAGCGCAAGGAATACAGAAATCATTAAACACAAACAAATTACTTTCTAGAAGACTGAGTTAAATGCCACCACAATTTGTACCTGCTGTTAATCCAAGGGGTTAAATCAAAGCTGAATTTTCTTCCTGTATGTAACATCCTGCAAAAAAACGGTGACGGGATTAAGGTGACAGTGCAGAAGCTCTAGAGCAGTTTTTGTTGTACAGGACAGAACATGCTATTTGATTGTTCTCCAGAGCAAATATTCCCAGGTTTTAGAGAAGTAATTAGCTGTCTCACAGACATATTCATTGTGGGACCTGATGATTGGTTTGACTGCATATATTGTTGGGAAGTTTTTACATTCCCACTAACAAGGGGTAGCAAAGCAAGACCTTGCATAGTTGCAAGAAATTTTCAATCTCTCCAGGACTAGTAACAGCAAAGACTACTTGGAATAGTTTAACTTACTTACAAGCTAAAAATTATCCCTATTTCTTGTTCCTCTGATAGTTTAAGACACATTCACTCCTTCCCTCAAAGCCTTATTTCTCAGAATCAGGTGTTAACCAAAAGGTTTGGACTTTGGAAGCCATGAATTGAGAAGCATGAGGAACCCCAGAGTAAGGCTCTGCCCTCATGTAAAATCCACTTTTAACCTTATTCAGACACATTGAGAAATTCAGTCCCCAGTCTACTCCCTGCCCAAGTCCTTGAACTTGCAAGAAAGACTAGCAGATGTTCATTAGTGCATGGGTAACTAGGGAATTGGAGGCACTTGTCAACTCTGTGTGTGATGAATAAATGCTGGAAAGTTTTTGTTGGGGAATAGTACTGGTTTGGGGCCAACTGGATGCACTCAAAGAAAGTGTGCCAGGGGCAGGGGAGTTATGACCAGCAGTTCCACTTTGTTGCTCCTGTTATTTGTTTTAATTACAAGTGTTAGCTGCCAAACACCTGAAGGTACCTACACCCTACATAAACTTTAGAAATAGCAAATACTTGGGTGAGATTAATCATCCTTTTGAGATTTAATAAAGATTTGGCTGCTCACAGATATGTGTATAATGTTCTCCTGCTCCATGGAGCCACAAGAGCCAAGACATCACAGTGACCCCACAGACCAAGAGCCAAGGAGAGCAAAGCTCACATGGAAGCGCTGCAAGCACCAACGTCACACAAGGTCATGAAATGCTTTCCAAACTTGTCTTCAGGCTTGCATTTTCCTGGCAAATCCAGGATGTTTTCCTCCCCTGCAAATACCCCTCCAGAGCCTGAGCTTACCTCCAAAATCCTGCAAATATCTCCCACCCTAGCACTGGACTATGCTGCATGTTTCCCAAGCTGGGCTGGGACTGCAAACAAGGTAACACTGCAAAGAAAACTTCTGAGCTGTGCAAGAAAACAAAGGCTTGGTGGTGGAGAAACTGCTCCACTTTGAAAAACCCAAACACTTAAACACTTCTCGGTAAAGTAATTCAAAAATGCAACACTAGCCTAAGAGGAGAAAAGCCAGTACTTCTCCCCAGGCAGCTGTGTGAGCCAGAGCTCTGTCTGCATGTGGGAGTGAGTAGCTCTGCTCAGTCTGTTAGCAGAAAAACAACAGCAAGTGATCTGTTGGAAGCCGTCTCCACACACAGGCATGCGGACACACAGACACGCACACACAGAGCTTTGATACGTGGGTCTGACTCAATTATAACTGGCAAACACAAGGGCTAGATATGCTTGAGAATGATGCTTGACAAAGCTGTACCCCACAAAAGAGAATTGGTTTCCCAGAGTAAAATAAAGCAGATAGTGGCCACATCTGGATTTCTTCTCACTCTCACATCACTCTGCATTTCCTGCTTAGAACTGGGATCTCCCCAAGAGAGGCTTTTCTTGTGGTATTTCTAGCTGGGACTGGATGCACCACAAATCTCCTGAGAAGGTCTTTCCTTCCAAGATTCATGAGCTGGAGGCCAATGAAGCACAGATAGTTCAGGGAAGTGACAGACTGTGTGGATGCTTTCCAAGCTCTCAGCCTTTTGGGGGGTCTGGTGGCACTCACAGTGACAGAGGGTCCCCTCTCACCCCCTTCCCACCAGCATGGACACTTAGCATTGCAATTCTCTGGAAAGCTCCTCACCCCAAAACATTACAAGAGAAACAAGAAGTCCTGCTGTGTCAGAGCAGGCAGGGCTTGGAGGGCTGCCTGGCTGCTTCAAGGCCATGCAGCAGGAATCTCAAAGCAGCTGGTAATACACCAAGAGCATGGGGACACCACCAAATCACCCACCTGCTGATGTCCATTTCCAAGGGACACTGGCTCTGCTCTGTGCTGGGACGTGAGCAAAGTCCACTGAGAGCCTCAGACGTTCCTTTGTAGGAAAAAGCCCCTCAGGTCAAAATGAGCTCTGCAGTCAATTCTGGTCCAATCCACCTCCATAGCACACACACCCCATTCTGTTAGTCTGGGTTTTCTGAAAAGGTAAAAAAAA
Source organism: Anthoscopus minutus (assembly GCA_013399455.1). NCBI lineage: Eukaryota > Metazoa > Chordata > Aves > Passeriformes > Paridae > Anthoscopus > Anthoscopus minutus. The sequence goes on along the minus strand of VWYI01036672.1, from coordinate 143,608 downwards.
AGCACTTTCAACAGAATTTAGTTGATTGTGGGATACTTAGGATCTCAGTTCCCTATCCCTAAAAAGAAGAGGGAAAGAGAAGTAGCAACATTTCCCAGCTTCCCTGGGATCTTGTGAAGATGAATGCACTTAAGAACAAACTGCGTCAAGATTCTCCATAGAAAAAGCAAGTTAGGTCAGTGTAGCACAGAGGAGGATTGTATTTCAACACAAAGCTTGTTTATCCCACGTTGTTACTGTCCAAGGGAGGTTTGAAGGTTCAAATTAAAGCAGAGCAAATGCATCTCTGTCTGTGCTCCAGAGGGGACTACCTAATGTGTGGGCATCTAGGAATGCTCCCAGTAATAGGAGGTTTGGAAACTATTGTGAAAACTGTGCTCAGGAAGAAGAGAAACCTGAAATCCCTGAGGAGCCTTTACTGCCAACCACTCAGAGTTGTCCTTGTGGAGAGTCTGGTGGTTTCAGACTTCTTTGCTCTTTGACCCAAATGCAAAGACTGAAACCACATAGTCTGAAAGGGCTCAGCCACCAGGTGTCAAATGTATCCCTCCTCTGCCTTGCTCTATTGTGGCTTCAGGGTAGCTCACATTGAGCCCCCCAAACCCAGCAGACACCTCCTAGCACAAACCTCCTGGGGCTAGGGCTAGGGTTAGAGACCCCTTTGTTCTATAACCCCATTCGTCAAGCACACAACCCTCCTTCCTTCCACTTGATCATCCTTCAGACCTGAGGGCTTATATCTCTGTCTGTCCTGGAGGAAATCTCGCTCCAACAGTGTGTTTTGGCACAGTATGCACTGCCCAGGGTCACATCACAAGGGGACTGTGGTTTCATATTTTAGCACAGGACAGCGAGGCTTCCAGGACCTCTCCTTTTCACACGAGGCAGCCACTGTTCCAGAAGTGTGGAGCCAGCTGGGAGCTGAATGCCCTCAGGTTCAATCTGCAGCATCATACTGCATGTTTATTTTCCTTCTGGACCCGTGAGATGCATACTCCTGAAAGAAGACCTTTCTCTCCAGGCAAGTTAATACTCTGTGTTTGGACCATCTTCGACTGACAAAAACCAAGCACATAAAATTCAGGTCCACCATTTCTTGGGCTCTGTTAGGAAATTTTGAACATTATCATGAGCCTATCTGAAGAAAAGTGAGCTATTTCTATTTAAGAACTTATCCGAGACAACTCAGCACAGGACACGCTACCTCTGAATCCTTGTGCCATGAAAACAACTACCTCAGGGCTGCAGAAACCTTCCAAAGTCATTGCAGGGACCTTCAGATTGAAAGGCATTGCTGGTACTTTCAGCTAGGTCAGATCTTTCATCGTACCCCATCCCAATCAAGACTGGTGTGCTTAGAAAAATATTATAAGCCAGTGTTGTGCATCCCAGTGCAGTGCTGGGATCACAAGCACTCCAGGAAGAGACATGCCCTAACTGCTGAGCTGCACAGCTTTCATTAATCCAGTTTGCCCAGAAGAGCTAGACAGAGTCCATGCTTTCATGCCATCACATACAGCTCATCCATCTAGATTTCAGATAATTCAAAGAAACATAGCCAGCGCTTCCATCCTCCTCTGAATTACTGAGGTGTGCAAATATAAATCCAGGCAGGATGTTTGAGTGATGGGATCCTGACACGCCCCCAGTCTACAGCATCTGTCACCCTTCATCCTTTGAACTATTATTTTAGATAGTGCAAAAAATTCCTAAGGTGAAATGGGATACTCCAGAGTATGCTGAGGCTTTTTGCCTTGCTCCCTGCCTCAACCTCTCACTGGGAGTCCAGCTTCCAAAGAAGCCTGGAAAGCACAAACTAAAGCAAGCAAGTACTGGAAATTCAAGCCAGTCTTTGGTCTAGTAGGAGTCAAGTGTCCTGAGTGCTGATCTGCAATTGTTTTATCACTATGTCTGGATCTGCTGAGCCCAAACCCCAAGGGAGATTTGGATAATGGGGAAGAGCACACAGATGATGTGTGCAAAGGGTCTCTACCAGATCAGGAAATACTGGTATCTGAGTGCAGGTATGGGAGTGGGCTTCAGATATGCAATAAGCTATAGCCAAAAGAAAAAATACTTTTCCTGCCCAGGGTGTGTTGCAAAAGAAGTCAGAGGCATCAAGTGTGGCAAAAAAGAGATTCAAGTTAGACAGCAAGAAAATTTCTTTCAGGGTAAGAGTACTGCAGACTTGGGGCAAGCTGAAGAATTTCGTCATTAGAGCCATTTAAGCACTGATCAGATGAATAAACACCTGCCTAGCAAGAGCCAGGTGTTTTTGATCCTGCCTTCAGGTGTGACTTCTTTAAGCCATGCCACTCCTCTGATTTTTCAGGGTATGAGAAAGGAGCACAGCCAGTCTTCTGGGGCAGCTGTAAATCCCAGCCCTGGGCTGTCTCTGAGAGGACTGGGGATCTCAATAGGAAACCACCTTCTTGAGGTGTCAGAGCTCCTACTGCCAATATGCTTGTCCCTCTGTCCAGGCTGGGCATGAACTCTGCCTTGGAATAACTCCTGCACCTGGCTAAAGCTGCTGTAAATGAAGATGTGTTTGACTTGTCAGGGGGAAAAATCAGGGTGATACAAGAAGTTAATATCAAAAACACTAAAGGTACTGTCACTGCCATGCAGGCAGCTCAGGCTTGTGGGCAAAGCTCACCAAATCTGTGATGGGCTGGGGTAATGCTGGACTAGCACGTGGTAGACAAAATAAGCATGAATGCTTTCCCTGCTCCCCTCTTTATTAGAAACAACTGATTTCAATCCCTATTCCCCAAGACCAGTCAGTAAAGGGTCATAAAATATCCACAGATGTCAAAAAAAGTGTGCCACCAGTGCCTGGCACAGAAGTGGCTGGCAATGAGCAGGACCCAGTGTTTGCTGGGTGAGACCCGTGCCCTGCTCAGCACCCTGGCCACCCATCACCCTTCCCCCAGCCCTCTGCAGTGAAAGCCCTCATACATTTGGGTCTGCTGGAGTCTTGGCTAAAACAGAGATCTTTGATTTTATATAACCCCCCTTCCTTCTTGCTCAGCTGTGAGAAGCTGGAGGATTTTCAGCCAAGCTCTTCTCTACCACCTAGTGGGAAACTGAATTTTTCTGTCATGAGGAGCACAGAGCAGAGCGGGATCTCTGGTGTGATCCTCAGCAAGCCCTTTGCAGCCCATGCCCACTGGGGATATCCCAGTGGCCCCCAAGGCCAGAGCAGCACCAGGAATGTTTTCTTTCCTGACTCTCAGCACCCCAGCTTAGGGACCAGAAAGAGTTGTTGGGAGAAGTTGTCTCCTCCATTTCTCGCTGTTTCTAGTGCAATTACAGACTGTCCAAGCCTTTTTTTCCAGTCAATCACCAAGAAAAAGCGCACCGAAATTTGCATCATCTCAGTGCCTCTCAATGCAGCACCCACACACACATACAAATAAAGTTGAATTGTCCCCTTGTGCATAAATTCTCCATGTTTTCCTGCTTCTGTCCACCCCAGCCAAGGTTTGGCCATGAAACCCCAAGGCTCCAAGCAGCCTCCAGAGCTGTGCTTGACCCCACAGCACCTGAGCGCCAGCCGTCGGCGTCCGGCCCTGCAGCGATGCTCGGAGGAGCAGGGCTCTGGCCAAACTCCAGCGCAGGTAATTGCAGTCTGTGCACTTAAATTCCCCCTGCAGATGCAGCCGCCTTAATTTCCTGCCCTCAGCTGTAGGGAAGTGTTGCAGCGTGCTGCTGAACAGCTGCCCAGAGGGGCTCGCAGTGCCGCACTGGGCGCGCTTGGCACGCTCCAAGGATGGTGAGAGGGCAGGCAGCAAGGGCACTGCCTTAGGCTGCTGCTGGCCTCCCCACCTCCCCAGCATGGTTTAGGCACTGCTGGCTCTCTCTGCTCCTTCTCACACGGCCAAAATCTGAATAACACCTTCCCCTTTTCTGGTAAGCAGGCGCCCATGGGGAAAGCTCGGTTTTCCTCCAGCAGCTCCCGAACGGGATGAGGCAAAGGGTTAATGCAACCAGCGAGGGAGGGTTCTCTCGCTGGAGACCCCTGCGAGTTTTATGGGGAGGGCTCATGGGGGTGGAGGGACACGGCGGGGGGAAGAGAATTTGCTTTATGGCTTTGACAGGAACTCCCATCATGGTATAATTATGGAAGCGAGAAGTCTGTGTGTAATGAAGACCATATGCCGTGTTAAAACACACATGCACAAATATTAGGTTCCCGTGAGGCCTGTGGGGGAGCTGGAGAGGGGATCAGGAAGGGGTGGGGGACCCAGCCCTCCCCCCAGTTCTCCTTACAGATCTTCCAGCCACAGCCAGGGCAGTGGGGATGTGGAGCAGCTGAGGAGTCCAGGGCAGCCAAACACAGCTTGTTTGGGGCAAGAAATATCCGGTTTAAATAACACTGAGTGGAAGGAAGAACATCTATGCCAAAAAAAAATGGGGTTTCACCCTGCATTGCTTCAGACAGTCTGAGAGCAAGTTTTCCTTCAGCAACAGTTTTTCTCCAGCTCCTGCTACGAATTTTCCCTTTTCTTTCAAACTATGCCCTCACTGCTCTTCCCTCAGTGGAAAACATCTGCACACAGCTGCCTGTGGAGGCAACCAGCCCTCCTCCTCGCCTGATCCAGCTGTGCTGGTGGGAGCAGCAGGAGCCACGCGACATCCCCAAGCAGCTCCTGGGTTGGGGAAGATGACTTCGGCAAGCACCAAGGCCACCCAGCTGCTGTTTGAAGTCCTCATGCCATCCTCCCATCGCCCCACCTGCACTTTATAATGTGAAGCTTTCTCGGCTGTGGCATATTAATCTCTCCTTTCCTGATCTCACAGGTCTTCTGCTTCACATCTCCCACTCGCTGTCTTTATGGGTCCTTTTGGTTTCTTTGAGGCTGTATCTTCCTTTGCTGGTCACATGGTTCCAAGACTACTTTGCTGCTCACTTTCTGCATTTGTCACCCTGCAAGTTCCTGTAACACCCATGCCCAGCAGCACACACCCACCTCAGCATGCTCAGCTACACACCACGTCCCTCAGGGAGCCATTCTCTATATTAAACTTCACAGGGATGGACAAAAGCTCTCCTTCACAAGTCTTAAATCCACTTACTATATCCATCCCTCCCACCCTTGTCCATTCTTTTCCCTGCTGACAGGACAGACTCTGGCCTGGAGCAGATGATCCTGGTTTTCCCCATTCTGGACCATTTTCTCCCTGCTGGTGGTGGCTTAAGTGGGAGTCCCTGGCAGCCAGCCTAGTTTGCTCTTCAAATTATTTTGCCAGCAAAACAGGAGCTGTTGCTGTTGTATACCAGGGCTGGAGGTGAGAGCTGTGCAGGAGGCGCTATGGGCAGCAACACTGCTCTCCTTGCCAAGCAACATCAAGGGTGTCCAGCTGCAGATCTGGCTTGGGTAAGCAGGGAATGCAAGGCTATGGGAAAGCAAAATTGATTAGCTCAACACAAGGTCTCCTTACATCAAAAGAGAGAAAAACACATTCCTCTTCCTCTCTGGTAGAAAAGAGAGGCAACAGGAAAAATCCCATTCCCTGTGGAAGAAATACTAAATGCAGCAGGGGATTATTTCAACTGGTTTTGCTGGGGCTGACAACGTGCAGAAGAGAGCCCATAATTTTATTTTATAATTTTATATATAATTTTTATTTTCATTCATCTATACATACAGTATTGTCTGTCCTACTAAAAAAAAAGTAGCTGCTTTCCACCACCCATAGATGCACTACAGATACAGGGAAGTACAACTCCCACAGCATTGCCAGGCAGTATTAGAAGGTCATCCTCCAGGAAGGAAGAGCCTGCATTTCCCAGGCATGAAAAGGGAATCTCTCCAAGACTACAGCACAGAAAATGCATAGATGAACGCTGCTGCCAAATGCATGTTCATTTTAGGATGTATCTGTCCTCCTCACTTTATCAGTCTAAGTTCTTCCCTCACGTTTCCCACCTGAATCTGCTCTGAGGCAAACAATCATGAGCATTCAGAGTCAGGAGCAAATTTTTTTAATTGTTGCTCTGATTAAAAGTATTCCTGACCACAGTGGTTAAAAGTTGCTGGTACTCAGGACTCATCCTCCTCAATGCTCACTTACCCACATGCAGCAAATCCTCCCCTCTGCTGCCCCTGGGCCTGATGAGAAGCGAAGCCATCGCCAGGCATGGCCAAATCAGCCTAGCTGTGATGCTGTTAATTTTCCAGGGTTCCTGCAAACTTTTCCATCCATCCTTACAGGGGAGAGCTGTCACGTGGAGGTGAGTCGCAGGTGTGGTGCCATGGCCTCCCCCGCTGGGGACAGCAGGGTGAGGAGCAGCCTCTTCTCTTGCCAGTGCCTGCTGCGATCCGCGATTCCCGTCATGCACAGTGCGTCATTTCCCATGAGTACCTGCCTGTTCCTGCCATCTGCAATGATTTATAGAAAATGGGCAGTGATTAATAGCCCAGTCAATGCCGAGTGAAGCCATTTTCTTTCATTTACCTGCTCCCTGACCTCCCCACACAGTCCCAGACAGGGGCTGGGAAAGTGTATTAATCATGCACTTAAGATATATTTAAAAGGGTAGATTGGCTGGGAGCTCGGTGGTATTTATGGAGTCACTTTCTACAGAGGATGCAAGCTAATTGCCAGATAAAACAAATGGGCTCTTTGAAATGGAAACGAGTCACTTGGAGGTACTCAATGTTTGGTCCTTGAGTGATGCCCCAAACCCACCCACCTCCTGGGGCTCTGTCATCTTCCTGAGTCCAAGTCCAGTGGCAGCTGCAGTTCTCAGACAAAAAGGATGAGAGGTGCCAGACCAGCTCAAAGTGTGGGCAAGGTGCTAAGAGATCCCTGACAGCAGAGAGGTCTGTGCTCCCACTGTAGCATGGTCACAGCACTGGGGCAGGGGGCTGCAGGGGTACAGAGAGATCCTGCCAGGCTACAGTCCCCCTGAAGTGTGCTTGCAACAGAGAAAGGCTGTTTGGGGAAAAGACCTTAATTTCTTATGACATGTGCTCATGGTGGCATTTGGCCCCTCTCTGGACCCACAATATTAACAGCCAGGAGGCAACAGTCAGACCATCTCCCCAGACACAAGGCAGGCTCTCTGTACCATCTTTTATAAGCTCCAAGTAGCAGGACTGGGGCTCCTCATCCCTCAGCACAAGCAGATAACTTTTTGGGGGATAAGCATTAGTGTCCCTTGCTTCCCCAAGCTCAGAACTGGAGCCCATGTTTACCTCTATCCTCTGTGGCACAGATGCCACATCTGGAGTGGGACCCCACAGAATCATGGAGTGGGTGAGGCTGGAAGGGACCCAGTGGTCACCTGGTCCAACCTCCCTGCTCAGGCAAGGCCACCCTAGAGCCACATGGCACAGAATTGTGTCCAGACAGTTCTGGAGTATCTCCAGTGGGGAGACTCCTCAAACTCTCTGTGCAACCTTTTCCAGTGTTTGGTCGCTGCACAGTAAGGAAGCTTTGCTTGTGTTCAGGTGGAACTTCATTTTCTTTCCTTGTGTCATGGCCCTGGGGCAGCACCATGTGTAGTGTCCTGTCCAGTTTTGCATGACCTCCCAGAAAATGCTGCAGTGCCATGGGCCCCCAGGGACAGCTGGGGTTGATAGCAATAAAAAGAAAATCCCCTGTCAAGCCAAACAAAATTATTGAAATATTCTCACCAGTCAGAGACCAAAGGTTTGTTGACAACTTAATTAACTGTATTTGTAATGAATTTTTGGCCACATGCAGCAGACTAATTATCAAAGCAAACATTAATCTCTTTCTAGGCACATCAAAGTATTGAGAGCACAAAATATTTACATGAGTCTCAGATAAAATTCTTTGCACTAATTCTAACATAATTAAAATTATGTTGGAGCTAAGGTAATTATGCAAGGTGCTTATGTGGCATAACAATGTAATACAAGATGGTGCTTATTTTTACCTAGAGTCAATCAGCAAAGTTCTCAAACACATGTAATGCCTTTTAAATGTATTTTCAAGGGAGAGAAAACAGCACCACTTTTGAGCTCAGTTAAGGCATTTCAAATGGCCCACTAAGGCTGGATGAGATAAGCACCTACATTATTTGTACTAGCTGAGTTTTCCCAGCAATAACTAGACATGGGTAAAATTGATAAGTTTTAAAAGGACCTTGCATCATTTCCAGCTGTCTCTGTGCAATAAATGATGGCTTGCTTTTCTTTCCTTCAAAGTGCTGATCTGAATTTGATGACTGGGAGGTGGAGCAGACTGTGTCAAACCCATTATTTCCTAAGGGCTGCCCTTCCCAAGAATGGGCTGCATGAAAGGAAAAGAGAGAAGAGCAGAAGGGAAAGGGACCTGTCTTTTTCTGGGATGAGCTGTGGCAGGACACCTCTTTGTTCTAGAGCGAGAGACACTATGCCACAAGACAAAAGTAGCTTTTCCCAGATATCCCCAGGGCTGTAGGAACGACCTGGTCACTGTGAGCCCAGCACTTGCTGCACATGTCATCAAACAACTGCCTGCAGTGCACCAGCTAAGCCTCTGCAGGAGAAAATGACCACAAGACAAGGTCATTCCCAGGTCCCACCTGCCATCTGTGCTGAGAGTCACTTCTGCTGTCACAGGAGGTGACCCACTTTCAGGAAGCAGGTCCCAGATACGTTACCCTGCATCCCCCACCATGTCCTCCTGTCCCTGCGAGCAGCACACCTGTGCTGCTGTGACCCAGGGCCTCGTGGTGTGGGCCATGCAGAGTCCATGGTGACCCAGAAAATCCTTCAGCTGATGAGATGAGAAGGCAAGTTGTCTGAATGTAAAAAAGAATTTTTAAATGCTGCCTTAGATCTGCATCACAGAACTGCAGAGACAGGGCCCCAGAGGTCCCTGACTTGCTTCATCTCTGAAGTCTCTTCATGTCTGCCTGATGCTCTGAACAACAGGATGAATCTCCAGCACTGGAGGTGAACAGCTTGTCACTTCATGTTGGCACTCTCCTTAGGAAGTTGTTGACTCTTTTCATTTGTGTGTGATCTTCCTGCCCTGCTCACATTGGTGATGAGCAGAGGGTAGAAACCTCCATGGGCACAGCAGCCTCATGGATTTCATGGGCATCTCCCAGGATGTCCATCTGGCACATCATCCCCCTCCTGATCCACAACAAGGAGAGTCACCTCCATGTGGGTTATACTGGGCTAGAGCCTCCAACAGCTGTTAAAACTGCCCATTCCTGACAAAACATGGAGCTCAGCTCCCTCCTGTCCCATCACACTGGGTAAGCCAGCATCAAGGCCACAGGGACTTCTGCTGCAGCACCATTCAGTAGCTGCACCCAGTCCCAACACTGTCCCCACTGCAGGTGTCAGGGCATATGCTCCTGTTTTGGCAGCTGCTAAAATCAGCTCCTTTCCGTGGCCTTTGGAGACATTTGCTGGAGGAAAGGCTGCCTTTGAACAGATTTCTGCCTAGGTGTCACTTCATTAATCAAATCATTTCTTGACACAAAGCACTGAGGACTTGTTGAGGGTTCAAGGCCAGAAAGCAGCGTCATGCCAAGAGGCGCCAAGGGGCTGCTCAGTGGCATTCCCACAAACACACAGCTTTGAGGAACTTGTTAAGCTTTCAGCTTGATTTGCAGACTTAAAAAAAACAACTGGTAAGTTTGGAGCAATAACAAAAATTACTCTTCTAGTATCAGCTGGTGTTGCTATCCAAAAGACAACTAACTTTACATCAAGAAAAAGAGAGCAACATCACATCTCAAGATCCTCAAAAGGTGAGAGAGCTATAGAGAGACTATCTGGATTTCTTCCATATTGGTGTGACTTAGCCTAGAGTTACTCAGGAGACAAGCCCTGCTGTTTGGCCAATGAGTAACCAACCAGCTAATTGCCCTGATGAATCTGAGGTTGGGACAAAAGAAAGTTCCCTCCTGGTCATTAAATCTGTGCAGGAGAGAGCTGTAACAGCCTTTCCTCTCCCTGACTCTCTGGCCAAACAGTTTTGGTGTTTGTTCAACATTTGAGTAGGTGAAGCCAAGTCTGAACCTTTGACAGAGTCCAGTGCAGTGCTGCTCTTCAAAGTCCAATTGCCCAAAAGATGATTCTCACATTCCTCAAGTTTCTGAGCTTTGTGTCCGGGGTTTTCTCAAAACCTTCGAAGTTCCTACAGGATTAGTGCTTGGCTTAACCTCTGGCAGAATTGGCAGAGGCTTTAGGAGCTGGAAAGATTTCAGGGCTTTGTCCTTGGCTTCTCGGCAGAGGCCAAAACCTTTATATTCAGGTCACCTTCCAGCCCCAGAGTTGCTGGAGGTGCTTTCTAGTAAGAGCCTGCAGAGAGGGGAGGAGCAGTATGCAGATGTTACCCTCAACATCTGGAGCAGCTAGGATAAAAATACAGCTGCAGAGGCAGGAAAGCTTTTGAAGTACAGGGAAAAGCAGAAAACATTAGCTAAGGAAGTGGTAGGCTACAGACTGGTATGAATATCTTCTGCTCAGGTTGCTCTCAAAAAGAAGGCATAGTAATTTCCATTAGTTGTCCAAAGACATTTGTGACAGCTGTTCAGCACACTGCTTTTTAGCTGCTTGCAAAAGGGAGTGCCCTTATTGTGGTACTGAGCAGCTCCACATAGTTTTTAGGAGTTTTTTTATCCTGACAAAACTCGAGATTAGGGGGTGTTAGTCCCATTTTAGTGATAGGAAACAGAGACAGAGAGAGCTGAGGTGTCTAAAGGGATTTTAGCACTGCCATAGAAGAAATTGCTCAGCATCTGTGGAAAAAGTGCATGGACAGTCCTATGTATTTTAAGAAGTTACAACTTCAAAATCTGTACCAGAGCATGGAGAGAGGCAATTTTAAAATGTATGCTTGTAATCTTTCCAACATTATCTTTTCAAGTTATGAATAATAAAGATGGGGAATTATACAGATTCCTGACATTTTCTCACTATCTAACAGGGAAGTGATCTGAAAATCTGGTGGTAGAAGAGCTCGTAAAAAATGAAATTTAAGAAAAAATAAATCCATTAACATTTTCCACATCATAGCTACAAAGACTTTTGGCCTTTCCTCAGAGGAAAAAAATCTCTCATTGTTCCCAAATTATCACTCCCATCACCCTGAAAACCATGGGATTTATTTATTTGGCTAAAAACTACAAGATTGCAAATTGTGGGAAAAGAAGGTCTTCTTCCAGCCTCTACACCAGTCCCTGCCACCAGCAGCCCCCCTTTTGAGGGGCATGAAAAAAAGGTGTCAAGGTGGACTTCCCAACTATCTGCAGGTTCTGAGGATGCCCTGGACCTCCTTACCTCCAGCCTTCCTCAGAGCCACAAACTGCTGATCGCACCAAAAGCTGCCGCGGGGTCGGGAAAGATCTTGGCGGGCTAGGAGCGAGACTTGGGCTTTCCCTGCCAGCTGAACCGGACCTCAAACTTTTTTCTGCCTGCTGCAGAACAAAAAGTAAGAATCTTTATTCACAATTCCTTAAGCCCCTTGTGAAGAGCAGGCAAACCTGGAGCTAATCCTTGTTGCAGGGTGGAAAGCCCCGCAGCCGCGCTCCGGGATGTGCCCAGCGACAGCAGGTGGAGCTGCGCGCCCGCGAGTGGGAGCCGGGACAGCTCCGCCTGCTCGGGCTGCCCGGAGAGACCTCTGGGGTTTGAGGAGAGCTGGGAAGTTTCTGCTCAATGTGGCCTTTTGAAGGTCTCCTTCCTTGTCACAAAGAAAGCAAGGGAAATGTTTGTTTCTAAACGAGGTTGGGAGAGGGCAGAACTTGCTGGTTTTTTGCAGGTGAGACGGATGCTCTGAGGTTGGGATGTGGTGTTCAGCTCCCAGCCTCACTGGCACGACAGACTTCATCTGCAGCCTTGCCTACATCGCTCAGGGAGACACCATTTTCCAGGGAACTCAGGTAATTGCTAAGTAAAAGGGCTCTGGAGCATCCCAGCTCCTAGTCCCTCACATCCCCTGGCAGGGCCCCAGGATACCCACCATCCTAACAGCTCCTGCAAAAGCCCTCAAAAGTTCAGAAATGTCCTTCTGCTCATAACCAAAAGGTAGAGCCATAGCTTACCTAGGGAATCTGGGGATTCCTGGGGGTTATCCCCCAGGGCATAGTTAGAATTTGCCAGCTCTGAGCCCCTGAACAAAGAGCTCTGGTGCTTTCCCCAGTGGGTGTTCCCAGAGGTGCTTCTTTAGACACTTGCTTTGGTAGGTTATAAAACTCCCTTACAACGTAAGTGATTACAATTAACTGAGGTTTTATAGATGTGGAGTGCTCTTTGATGGTGTTTGTCTTACAGGAAAGAATGAAAAAAACGACTGATGCAAGTGTGCCAGAGCCAGCAAGGCCTGGCTGACCTTGCAACAGATTCATTCATCTCCCCCCAGCACATGCTCAACACACCAGCAGCCCAGGTTGTGAGAAATTTTATAGAAAAATAAAGCAATAACTGAAGTGTAACAAGCTCACACACAACCCACCTTAGCTTAATTTTTAACTGTGAGAGTGACAATCAACCAGCAGAACAAAACATCTGTGGGGAGTGGGTGGATTTGACATCCTCAACAGATCAGGTCCATGTCCTCCCATGGGATTTTTCAGGGGTGGCAAACTCAGCTTCTGGGGCAGGCCTGGTTGACGCCTTAGTATCTGACATGGGCATACCAGAAACATTTTCAAAAGAAGCCCATTTAAAGATAATCTGTATGCATGCTGTTTGATTTAACTCCCTGCTCCTGCAATAACTGTAGTGCAGTTCCATGTACACTATGCTGAGCTATTACACCATCCTAAGAGCCTCAGCACAAGGCTGGGTCCCACCCTGAACTATCACAGCAGCCCTGCACACCCTGGCAAGCTTGGATGAAGCTGCTCTTCAGGCCAGGCCCAGGCCATCCCAATTATAATCTAATTTATGGGCTCAGGGCAGCCAAAATGGGAGAAGGTTTTTGCTCAAGGCACATGTGAGTCAACATTTGATTGCAATGGCTCCTTCTCACATTCGCATCTCTGGAGTGCTTCTGCCACACAGTAACAGTAGGGAACTGGCAGTTTTCTCCACGAGCATAACCACAGCCTAATATTGCACGAAACACGTAGGAACAAAAATAAAATCGTGTTCTAACCATGTTGCAGCTATTGTTCTTCCACAGGATTTTCATTTCATGGCAATTTCTGAAGGAGTTGAAGTCTTTGTGGTTTCTTGCATTTGTGAGGGGGGGAAAGAAGATCAAAGCACAACACCCTCTGAGATCTGGCCTGGGTGACACTGTCCCCAGATGACTTGGTGTCGTGTGACATTGTATCCTGCAAAACAGGCTTTAACAGGGCAAGACACACAAGTGGCTCAGTGCTGGCTGCCCCACCATGGGGATGAGCAGCAGGACAAGGTGGGTAGAGGCACCTGAGTCCTCCATGCAGTGTGGTGGAATGCACAGCTGTGTCCTGAGTGAGGGCAGCACAATGTCCTAAAAGAGCCCATCCTTTGGGATTTCTACCCTGCTGTATCCTGGTACCATCTGCCTGGGACAGGCAATTCCTTCACATCCAAGGTCAGCTCCCACTCACCAAGAAAGAGAGATGAAAACAAAATTTCTTGAAGGAAAACAGCCTGGAAAGTTGTGGGCTCTCAGGGTGGGTGTCTCGCAGTGCCTTGCCCACCTCCACAAGCTGTAGGCATCCAGCTCCTGCACTTCCAGTCACTTCCCTGCAAGGCCCCAAACAACCTGACCCAAAATCAGCACTGTTTATAGCAGGGAGTTGGACTAGAGTCCTCCTGAGGCCCTTCCAGCCTGATTTACTCTGCAGTGCTACTTTTGTGTGCCATGGGAGGTCATCCCAGGCCACAACTACCTCTTCCTATGCCTTAAACGCTAAACCACTTCATACTCCAAATCTTGACACAGAGATTCTGCAGGCAGATTTCTCTTGATATTTAGCTTATCCCTTCTGCCGGCTCAGCTGGTACAGATCGCTGCCTGTGCTGGCACAGGATCTAGAAGAGCCCATGCATCACAGCTGACTCAAGCTCAGCCTTCCCAGGATTTCTTCCATTTGAGCCAAACCAGAACAAACCCACATGTCCCAGAAACATTTTGCTACAATCAACCAAGATGATGCAGAAAATCCAGGGCTTAACTCATGAGCCCCTGTTAAGTTTGCAAGGCTGAAGCCTGAGGGAACAGACATTAAAACCCTTCATACAGCAGCTTCGAGAGACAAAGCAGAACTTTGAGCCTGGGAACTTTGATCACTTTGGTAAACAAGCAGTCAGGGACTGGAAGACTGGAGAAGGACTCCTCTAACATCCTGGTCTGCCTATAAAATGAAAGAATAGGCTGTACTTTCAAGAACTTTGCATGTTTTATGACATTATTGTCTGTAAACCTTCTTAGTTTCCTAAGTAATCAGAAAACCGATGCCTTTAATAGAAAACGCAATGTACTCGCTACAAGAACAGAGAATGAAAATTGGTCTCCTATGCAAATAGTTCAATTATAATCAAGCACAAACACTGGAAAAGGTCAGGTTCCCAAAAGGATGTATGTTTACATTATAAATAAGGAACTGGGAAACAGGAACAATATGACAGCTTTACTACTTGGGAGCTGTGACTTGCGAAGGTAAACTGCAGTTTCACAAGGGGGCTCAAGTGTGACAAACTCCCAGTGGTGGCACTATGCTGCTTGCTTTTCCTTTCTTCTTTTTTTTCCTTTTTTTATTGTGAAAACTTGCAGAAAGTCTTTTCCTTTTTCACAAAATCATGAGGCTGAATCCCAGAAAAGGTGGCAGGGTTTTTTATCTGGAATTTTCTTGGGTGTTTACTTGGTTGACCTGAAATCAGCACAAATAAGTCTGAAGAAAGCAGAATTTGACACTTAAATTCTTCACTGAAGATAAAATAGTATCTAAGATGGGTCTACATACTCAGAATCAGTTCAGGAGAAATCAGTTCCTCATAACTATTTTTTAACTCCATTTGGTCCCTAGTCATGGTTTGTTAGTGCAGTCTGGCTTAAAGTCATTTGAGCTTTCTTGGAGTAACAAAATCAACACCACTAAATATTTTACTATTTATAAGTAATCTGTTACAGGCAAGTAATGGAAGCCTACTATAGCTTTGAATTAATGTATAACTTAAATAATGGCTAGCCCTAGTGCTGGTGTGCTGGTTTACATCCAGGAAGGCTTTAGGCAACAGCAGGACCTGATAGGGATGGTTGAATAATACAATAGAAAGAAAGAAAGCCTAACAGAAGAAGGAAAGCCCAGCACAGAGAGTTACAAATATAAGACAGGATATAAATAAGGAAATTAAAGAAAGCTTGCTATAAGCAAAGACAAAAATTTCCCTCTGTCATCTCCCAGGAGGAGCCCCAAGTTTTGAGGGCTGCAGGCTGAGCACGCAATGCAGCTCAGCTCCCAGCTGCAAGAAGAGAACAAATCTGGAGATGACTTGCCACATGTAGGTGTAGAGCACTCATTTCAAGAAACATTAAGATGAGCTCAAGTGCCCAGCAATGAGCCATGACTGCTCTGCCCTCAGAGTGCTGGATCAACACTCTCCCAAGCCATCCACATGCACTCTAACACACCCATTTGGAGTGGGTGCTCCCAGACACAAAACAATACCCATATTCCTTCTGTCCCATCGTCCATGCTCAGCTCCTCAAAAAAGAGATCTTTCAGGAATATTGTATCTGTGACAGCTTATCCTGAGGAAGGCAGCAAAACACCTCTCCCACAGGACATGGAGGGCTCTGTCCAGGGACCACCTGTCCGGCCTGCCCAACAGGTGATCTGTTGTCAGCTCTTTGTGGTTCAATATGCTTTGCAAAGTAAGACAGGTGGCGATTATGTACAATTCATTTTATCAGCATGTTTTCAAACTGCATTATCAAAGTATTTTGCAAGCACCATTTTACAGGTGAAAAAACTGAAAGACAGAGAAACCAAAAATCTAGGCTTTTTATATACTATGTTGGATGATTTTAGTGTTTCTTTGGGAAAAATCCATGTGAGGAAAAACTGTGTGTAACCAGTATCAAGTGAGAGAAGGAGCCCACATAAGTCAGTGTCTCTAACTCCTGAATTAACTCCCCTACCCCCAATTAATCAGCATAACACCAAATTTCCAGATCACTAAAATCCCATTAAGTATTGCAAACTTTCCTGAGCGCTTCCAAAGCTGAATATAATTTCCACTTCCAAACAAACAGAACCAGATGTACAGTGCTTCCTGCCTAAGGCCAAACTACCAACAACACTGTTCTTTTACCTCCCCCTAAACATTCAGGGTATTTTAAGTTTTGGGAGAGTTTTGGCCCAGGTATGTCCCTGCTCCTAAATGCATATTCACCTTGTAGCTCAGAGAGACTGCAGAGGTAAAAGGACACAGATCCACATGCCAGCAAGGCTCTGAGCCTGCCTCCTCTCCCCACACTGCTGAGGTTTCAGCTTTCCCCGGGATAGGCAGGGTTCAGCTGCATCAGGCACGTTGGATCAGACTGGTTCTTTGCCCAGATGCAAAAGGGAGGGAACACATATAGACCAAAACTAGCTTATTAGAAATGTAGGGGGGGTGAGACAGACCTGCAAATGCAGGAAAACTCAAACTTTGAAAACACCCAGAAGAAGAAAAGGGATGGCCTGGGGAACTGAGTAATAGAGGTCTTTTCTCCTCAGTCTAAAGGAGAACAGTCAGACAGAGACAATTTTGCTCCAGCTGAAAGAGGGATTAAGGACTACTTCCAAGAGGAAGAACCCACCAGTAAATTCAGAGATTCAGCAAGGATCACAGAGCAGGACCAAGGTTACTTGGACTCGTTGATCTTTGTGGGTCCCATCCAACTCAGGATATTCTATGACTGACAGCAGTTGTTTACTATGGGCTCATACAAATTTCAGCAGGGCTCTGTTTACTCCTCCTCTTTCACACATTACCTAACACTACTGTGCAGCATTTAACAGCTGCAATCCCAGGTTCCCAGAGGTGGCTGCACACCAGCAGGGTGAGTATCTGCACACAGCACATTAAATGCACACATCTCTGTCTGTGCATTAAGCACTGCTCCGGGCTGGCTGCAGAACAACATCTGTGTGACACTCAGTGCCAGTGCTACACAACCATTTGAGAAGCTTGAATGAAGAAAAAGCACAGATGTCTTCCAAAATCCTTCAGGACATTCTGACAGTTACCAACAGCTGGGCAGGCCTTCCCATGGTAACATAACAGCAGACATTAATGCAGAAGTAAAGGAAGAGCTGGGGTCTGAGGTGAGCTGCCAGCATTCCAGCAAGTAATGCTATTTCAGTAAGGAGCACAAATGCAGATGCTGCTTCTGAGCAGAGCAGAATCCTTCCCCACCAATTCTTTGCATGGAACTTGAATTTTCTACCATCTCTCCCATAATAAATGAAGTTATTTGTGTGATTTTTGCTACTGTACCAACAGCCTCCCAATGGAAAAAATAGAAAGAAGGGAAGGCTTAGGTGCCTCTTGCACCCAGGTCTCTGTCTGACTGCAGTCTTTTGGTCTCCACATGTGGTGGGAGATCCAGAGTCCATGGTGGGCCCTATGCCACACAGAGCAGTGGGGGTGCTGCAGTCTGGATCCCTCTGGGAAGCTCAGGGAGGGGAATCCTTTGCATGTGCATTATAGTCGCAGGTGCTTGCAGCAGTAAAGCCATTCTGCAAATGCTAATCTTGTTTTATCACACCCTGCCTCTTCACCAGGAAGACAAAGTCTTGCCAAGATCAGTGTGTTTGCTGAAAAGAGCCAAGACCTCAAAAAGCTTCCTGCCAGCCACACAATACCAGAGGACAAAAGTGACCCCTCTCAAAGAGGTCTTCAGCATTCCGAGAAGTGCACGCGGTGCTTTGCCACATCTTTTGAACAAGTTTATTTCAAGAGGTGAGCAGAGGAATGAGGGATAGGTACTAATGGGGTTAGCTCAGAAGAGATGTAATTAAAGAGTGAAAGCCAAATTACAGCTCAGTGCTACATATTAACACAATATGTTCAAAAGTTCTGAGGTTTTACGAATAGAAAAAAAAAATGTACTTGGAGCAATACAAACCTGTATTGTCACATTACCACAGCTTCTTTCCAACTAAAAAAAAAGCATTACACAGAGTCAGTGCAGAAGAAATCCTTTGGTTTTGGGGTTTTTATAATTAATCCTGTCTTGCAAACAAACAAATATAGGAGGTTGGCTGGATTTGTGGGAGAGTAACATTGGGGAGCCCAAAGCTATACACTGCACTTGAAAGTCACTCTTCCTGTGTTTTTTCTTCCTCCTCTTCTTCAACTGCTGTCAGGCCCTATACACAGCATCTTAATACAAACATTCATGTATCATTAATACAAATATTTATTTTATGAGCCAAGCTAGAACCTAGGAGTCCTCCATCATAGGCAGTGCCGTGGAAATGTGGAAGCACAAACTAGTTCCTGACCACATTAGAGATAAAGACTATCGAACATGAAAAGCTCTGTAGGACCGCCCCAGTTCCTATGGAGCAGAGTAAAAATAACCTGTATTCCTTATCTCTAGTCCATGAGATCCATAGGCAGAGCACACAGGTCCAGCCAGCAGAGTTGCTTTTCTGGCCAAGCCACGTCTCTCTGAGGTTTGGTCCACTGTCCAAAGTGCTTCTACTCTGTTTTAATTGAGAAAAATGCAGAGAGCGCCTCAGGCTCCGTTTGTACCAACCTGCAAAGCAATTCAGTTACAGTTTAACTTCTGCTTGAAAATGAGGTCAAGAGGTGAAGCCTACAAGTCAAGGAGAAGTCCTCCAGCAAGCATATAGTTATTGGGTGCACCACATAAAACCAAACATCTAAGCACAACCTTATGATTCATCACGTGCACAACTCTTTACAATGTGTTGAAGATAGCTATTGTCCCTGGAAATACCAGCTAAATTAGGTAAGAATGTGATGACTTCATTGTATTCATTGGGAAATTACTCCTACCAGATGTGGTACTGGGCAGCACAAATTTTGACCCAAAAGAAGTCAAATTGGCATTGTCAAAACTTGCAGGGATCTGTATGCCCTCAGATGAAAGCCATCACTTGTTTTCACTCTACCAAGGCTTTTGGGACTAAAAATCTCCTAAGGCATCCAAGATACAACTTTACAGACTGTGACATCCCTCTCTATTCTCTACAAGCAGAGAAAGCCCTGTCCCCTTTCACCAGTCTCAGAATACATCATTCACCCTGAAAAGCACAGAAGACCTTAAGCAGAGAGGCACCTGCTGTTGGCTTGTTGAGAGAGAAAGACACCATGAGTGACACTGCTAAAGCAGGACACTGTCCAGAGAAAAGCACAGTCCTACTACACTGCAAGAGACCTGGGTGCAAGTGAAGCAAGCAGATGTGGTGTTACTTCCACAGGACACCATCCAGCAAGGGACATGTGCTGTCCTTGCTCAGCTGACAAGAGGACATCAAAAATGCTGAAGCTGTGAGTCAAGGCTCCATCTTTTATCTGATCTCACACTTCTGTCATGCTAGTCAGTATCTTAACACAATCTCAAGCTTTTCTTGGTAAACATTTCCACAGAGCAGCAGTGGTATGTGCTAACTCTTTCCATTTGCCCTTTGTATTTCCCAGGATTGCAGGCGATTTCCCATTCATCGAGGCTGAGGAGGCTCCCCTGAGGATATTGCCAAGCAGAGCAAGTTTTTCTCTCTCTCCCTTTCCCTATGGTGATGGTTCTGCCCTGCCCATCCCTCAGCCCAGTTAGACAAGTCTCCAGCCTGACCAGCCTCCCTTGCCCCCTGCACATTACCTTCCAGCCTTTACCATGACACAACAAAAGTGCATTTCTCCAGAAAAACTCTGCCTGACCCACACCTGCCCATGAATCCTTCTCAGAACTCATTTTCCAAGTTGGGTGGAGGTATTTCAGTAGGCTTACAATGTTCATGTGGCCTTCACCCACAAGATTGCCAAATGAGCCAGCAATCCTTTGTATTTCCTGGGATCCATGGAAAAAATGGGGATTTGACAATTACATCTGGATTTTTTACAAGATATTTCTGCATCTTTGAAGAACTATTGAGCTTGGGAATTAGCTGTCAATCTAAATAACATTTAACTGGAAGATTTCTCCCTCCACCCATCTCCAAACATCTGGGCAGATCTTCAGCTGATGTAAATCCGTGTAGCTGTGCTCAGTTACTCCAGCTGAGAATCTGGCACATGTCTTATAGTTCCTCTAATATTAAAAACACATTCTCTTTTTATGTAAGCCCAAATTTTTTTGTGATGTTCTTTGCACAGTTTGGCGCTTTTTTTGGTGAAGATTAGTGTCCCCCAAAGAGATGGATAAGT
This sequence comes from Anthoscopus minutus, assembly GCA_013399455.1. Classification (NCBI taxonomy): domain Eukaryota; kingdom Metazoa; phylum Chordata; class Aves; order Passeriformes; family Paridae; genus Anthoscopus; species Anthoscopus minutus. The sequence continues at coordinate 123,311 of VWYI01036672.1, read as the reverse complement.
AAAATGGTTGCAGCACTCAAGCTTTATTAAATCCCTAGGTTGTCTGTTTCTTCTGATTCTTGTTTGCATCATTGTTTTAATGATGTGAAGGGCACATGAAAAAATCCATGTATGGGAAAGGAATTGATGAAAGACCAAAAGCTGTTTACAGATGAAATGCAAAGTACTTAGTGGAGTTAATACCAGCAGAGCCAAATAAGGCAGCCAAGTTGAGTTACATGGGTGCCATTCTTGAGTTGAGAAGCAGATTTTGTGCATTTTTAAATCTTATGTGCCTGGTCACTGCACTGGAATATATCCACAACCATTGAGATAATTATATGCTCATTTACATCAGAGGATGAACTGGCCACTTATCTATATATGGAAACGTATTCATCTCCCTGAGATTACCCCACAAGTTTGTCTTTAGACTTAGGTCACATGAAATTGAATTTAAAAGTTCTATATCACTGTAATACCTGAGTATAAACATAAAGGATAAAATCCAAGCTCTAATAGTCTTTTGCATCATCTCTGCCCTGTAGTCATGCAGGAATCTGGGGCGGGGGGGAACCAACGACTTTCTCCCACACCTTTGAACCTCTCCATCAGAAAACTTTTCTCCTGCCTTTCACTGCTTTTTACATTTTTTGATGGCCAGCCCTTGAATATGAGGGCAGACTTGCTTGATGACTTCTGAATCTTCATTGCAGTACATCACTGTTTTTCACAATGGCTGCTGAAACAGCTGCATGTTAACTACTACATAAATCTCCTATTTCCCCCAAACACAGACAGTTTGGAATCTTCTGTGTGACTATAGAGTTTTTCCTTCCCATCAGTCATACTAGATAAGTTATTAAAAACAGTGCTTTTAATAAATTCCAGAAAGCTAAGTATTTCCTGTACATGCCTGGCTAGCAAAAAAAAGCTCTTTTTCAGTAGTGCCACATGCAAACCTTCCATCACCTGCCAGGAAAACTATACCTGTGCTCACAGCATCAGAAATGAGTGAACTAAAAGAAGAACCTATGCATATTTCCTTTACCAACCAACTTCCAACTGCTTCAGAGAATTTACTAAGAATGAGATTTCTTTGCCTTTTAAAGCCCACAGGATTCCTCTGTCAGCATCAGAAAAAAATCTTATTGCAAAACCCCTCTCCATCTTGTCTGCCTACAGAATGAGCTGGCTAAGAGACAGAGTTTACTTGGTTTGTCACAACATCTGGAAGCCATAGTGACACATCCAAGCAAGTGAGAGCTGGAGACCAGCAAGTTATAGACAGAATGAATGTCTCTGGCAGACCCTCTCCCAGACACCACAGTATCATGAAGTGACATAAAGAGAGCCCAACAGGAAAACGCAGGTGCAAGAAAAGGCTGATGCAGGTACACTCATCTTCATCATGTCAAAGGGCCCAACTTTGTGTTCAGAAGGAGAGATGAAAGTTCATACTGATCAATATGTACATTTCTGTGCAGGAGGTTAAAGGCAGATACAGAGAAATGCTGTTAGGAACAATTCAAGAGGTAATAACTCCTAAGCTTTATTTTTAAGTCATCAATTGAGTTAAAGAGTGGTCCTCTCAGCTGGCACACTTTACTGCCCTAGTAGTCATGGTTGCCCTGAAATTACAGCGCACCTTGCAAATAAAGCTCTGTTTATACATGGTATTTATTCCATAGGGGCTACCAACTGTCAGAAGTTCTATATTTTCATATTGCCTCTTTTCCCAGCTCAGCATTACACCATGTGAGATGCTCCAACTTAAGCATCATCATAATGCATCACAGCACCAGCATGAACTGCAGTTCCCTCTTGATTTGATCTATATTACATCTTTTAGGTAATCTTTTTGCTCTTCCCTTACACATCAACACTGTAACCCTGTTGTAGAAGGCTACTGCATTTGTCAGGGCTGATTAGTCCTTAATGAAGCCACATTGGCTGTCACTAATCCCCTCCTTAGCTTCCACCTTAGCTTAGTTTCCTGGTGGATCTGCTCCACAATCTTGCCAGGAACAGAGGTGAAGCTCACGGGCCTGCAGCTCCTTGGGTCTTCCTTTTTTCATTTTTAAAAACCAAGACTTATAGTTCCCCTTTTCCAGTCAGTGGGAATTTCACCAAACTGCCATGACATCTCAAATAAGAAGGACAGTGATTTAGCCACTTCATCTACAAATTTCCTCAGAATATGCAAATGTGTCTATTCAGGTCCCAGGGACTTGTTCTCCTTAAGTCACTAGAGTGAGGCACCAGATTGATTTTAGGGCATTTGTCTTCAGGCTAAATATGTTTTGGGATTCAAGTTATTACTCAACAGCTTTTAGGGTACCGGAGACAAAATTTGACTCAAATGATGACATGCAAAGTTAGAATTAAGGACCAGATCTTGCTCCTGAAATGCTGTCTCTGAGTTAGACTGGAAAGGAGCATTTGTATGGGGGAACAACCATCCCCTATGCAGAATTTCCTTGGAAAATGCACATTAAACTGATTGATTTACAGTGCAAAGTTATTTCTCCATACAGCTGCAGTCACAGAAAAGCAAAGTACCTTGTTTGTATAGATCTTATGCAAAGCTTATTATTGTTTATAAATAATCCATATCAGATCCCAAAAGCTAGACAGGCAACCTCTCTGCAGTGCAGACAAGTGCCACTGCCCAACCATAGGTTGGCTGATCTCATATTTTGCCAAGACCATTATGTTCTAGTAGTGAATAATCTTAGTTTTTGATACCCAGAGGAAGCAAGGAGCAGATCTGGGCCCCCAGCACATGGCCCAAATTGCAAACTGTAGAAATGTTAAAGGCATCCCTCTATGGCAGTTACCCATGTCTAGCTATTGCACTGAATTTAATTTAGGTTACATTTCAGGAGCCCACCTGAAGCTGAATGCATGCAAGAAACTCAGCCTATATACTAAAAAAATCAAAGAGCAAGTGCTCCATAAAATACAATTAATTATTTTGGTCAGATGAATGACAGACTGGTCTTGATTTGACCCAAACTATTGCAGAACTTTGTTGCAAACACTATAGTTTGCAACGTTGAAACATCATGAAGGTACTTAATTTTTTTTTACCCTTGTCTGTTATCATCCCTCTGGAGCTGGCTCAGGCAGAACCAGGTCGGCTGATTCCAGTCTAACCTATCACAGGGAGAGGAAGAAGGAGGGACCACTTATTTGCACTGCTAAGCAAAGCCAATCTTGCTATCACCATCTGCCCTGCTCTTTTGCTAGATGACTTTTTTTTTTGTTTTTTCCAAAAGCATAGCTAGAAAGAGAAAAAAAATACATACCCCACCCAGCCTGCCTCCACTATATAGCTGCCCTAATCAAAGGTCAAAAATGAACTCAGGCCAATGAGATGGAAATAAAGAATAAACATGCAGAAGCACCTGAGATTTACTACTCAGATAGGACTATTTTCCATAGGATTTGACTAAGAATTCCTGGCAGAGGAATGGAAGGCAAATCTCTGTCCTTTGAATGGAATGGGGATTTTCAGGTCTTTCTCTGGCTGAGTAAGTGCAGGCATGTGCATCTTTCTGTGGATGTGAGCAAATGTAAATACCATGCTCAACAGCAGAAAGTTCAATGTAAGCTTGCTGCTTTCAGAGGTTCTAAGATTTAAACAAAGCCCATAAAGGCAGCAGGAGCCTTCCTTGACTCAAGTGCCTGGTCCCAAAGCCCAGGGAAGCAGCATGTCATCTGAGTATGGATGAGCTGCTCATTGTGAGTTATGAGAGTTTTCACTGAAATTCACTATGAAGTTTTCAAGGAATGTTGCAATAATTAGGGATAAAAGGTGCAGATTTTCCTTACTGCCCTTCATTTCAGCTAAACAACTCCAGACCTGAGCAAATTCCAGTTCTGCAGCTCAGATCCTCAGGAGATCTCTCTCAGCAGTCATAGACTTGTGTATGTAGCTCCCAGTATAAGCCAAACCTATTTTTATGCAAGAACAATTGTCATTAGAGCAGTAAGTCTTTCCCAGTCTGGGAGTACCATACATCCCTAATTGGCATGTCACACTCTCAGGACATCCTCAATTAAACCCCACATAATTAACTGTGCTTCTCATGCCACTGCAGGCACCTGAGCGAGATCTCTGCAAGGTGTTCCAAGAGATGTGGATGCACCCACCTGCTCCACACTAGTGTGGGCACCTCCAGAAACCCTGCCTGGCACAGACTGATCTCATTCCCACACACCTTCAAAGAGGAGAGGCATCCTCTACTCAACCAACAACATGCACTATGAAAGATTTCCTTGAGGCACAGGAGACCAAGTCCTCAAGTGGTATTGACTCATCTTAATGGTATTACCAGAAACTGGTATTGACTGGTGAGATCCAGTAATATCATCCATTTATCCAACCAAATTCAGTATATTCCTTGGGACTGCATCATGCTTGGCAATATCCTCACTGTTCTATATGGGCTCCCACCCAGCACAACCCATGTCGGATGGAGGAAATTTCCAGCCAGAGCACTGTTAGAAGTTTGGGATTTGGAGGTGGCTCAGCAAGTGAAACATCCCACATGACTTCAGTTCACAGCTGTGGTCAAAAGCAGAGCTGTGCATGCTGGCTCTGCCTGAAGAACAAACAGCAAACAAGCCAGACATTGTTGAGATCAGCAAAGGGAGGCTGTGGCTCAGCCTTTCACAGTGCACTTAGTAGGTGGCCATTTGGGTACATCCAGCAAAGACAGGGTGAGAGGGAGAAATTTCTTGAATGCTTTTGGTTGAGCCATGAGTAATCTTCCACTTGATACCTGCTTCCTTCAACATATCTAAATTCTTAATATGGTTAATCTTATCAAATTGTCCAATGGGGTAAAGAAACCTCCTATTTTTGTGATGCAGTTGCATCACATATTCACAGTGACACCTTGAAAGCAACATCCTAATTTTTTATCAGTGCACCCACATTTCTATTTAGGAACCTAAATATCATTGTGAAATTTAATCCAAATTGACTACTTATTTTCAGAGCTGCTGAGTCAAACATGGAACTAAATATCCCTTTGAGCCTACTTGCAGATGGCTTATCCCTCAATCGTGGTGGACCCATTTAGCTTCAGTGGGTCATGCAGGGAAAAACCCAGGCAGAAAATCTTGTGCTCTCACATCTGGATTTCTGCACAAAGAAAACTCCTCATCTGCAGAAAGCTTTATTTGTTTTTTCCTTGGAGGTATGTTTCCATCCAAGTGCCATGCAGATGGAGCTGAAGAACAAGCTGCTGCACCTCCCATGCCCATCTGCCATCTTAAGCATACAAGTCGTTCTCTTGCTTCTGGCATTTTGCATCAAGCAAAGGGAGGACAGTGGCAGAATTCTGCTTTTACCCCACCTCTGCACACACGCAGCAAACTCCATGAATGCCATAAGCACACAGCCTACTCCCTTCTCCACCATATTCTGACAGAATTTTGGGAATTGCATAAACGCAAGACAACTACTTGAACTTAATACCAACACACAGAGCCAAGGATTATTTAAGACCAGCATGGACGTGACACCTACAACAAACACCACACCTTCACTTATCCTTTGGACATCCAGCTCCTGTTCAGGTCTGTGTCCTAAGAGACATCTTTCTGTTGCTCTGAACTGTGTTTACAGTGAAGTTAGAAGCTCTTTTCCTTATCAGTGTGCTGTGCCAAATAATCATCTTGTAACATTACTTTTTGTTTTTTGCAGTGTTTGCAACAGAAATTCAATATTCACAGGCATTATGAAAACAAGTGTGAATGAAAAAAATGATCCAAGCAGCTAAGGCTACAAGCTACTAAAAGGAAGCAATGACCTGAAAAATCTCTTTCAATTTTAGTGTAAATATTTAAATTTGTATGAATAGGTAAGCCTTTATATACAGCATTCAGTAACATTCTGGGGTGAAGCTAGGGCAGGAAGAATATGGCCATACACTCCTGACATGCGTTACCTAATCTACAACACCTATCCCATGTTCACCCCAAAATATTTATCTATCCATAATGCCTACCTTCTACTAAGTTTGCAAGCTTTTGGATAGACAGAGATCAACCTTTTGTTCCATCACAGTATTTTCTTTGCTGTCAGCTCAGCAGATTTTTCTGCATGGTTAGGAATCGTGACAGAAGGAAAAAGGCCCTTCAGTGTATGTCAAAGTCCCTAATAAAGGAAGTCAGCATCACATTTCCTGGCTGACAGAGGGGGAAAGCTGAGAAGGGGCGGTCGTGCCTATCCTGGTTTGAAAGAGCAGGTTTGAGCTGCGCAGGCTCCCTGTGCTTACCTGTAGAAAACCCAGCTGGCTTTGCCTGGGGGCACAACAAGCTGTGTGAGCCTGGTGGGTGACATCATGCGGGCCCCGGATGATGCCTCAGGCTCGGGTCACTGGCTGCTTGTACAGCAAATGAGGATGGCCTCGAGGCACACATTACCCAGCAGTGAGCTCAGATATCCCACAGACCGATTCTCAGAGCTGGGAGAGGGACTTCAGGTCCAGGTCCCGTTCTGCCTATATCCTTCAGTTTTCCACTCCATAGGCATTTAAGATATCCCCCAGCTAATTTACAGAAGTTTTCTTCTCAAGGTACTGATATTCAGTCTGAGGATGATGGTTCTTTAGCAGCAAAGAGGTGGGTCAGAGCATCCAGCACGTGTGATAGTGACATTTTCATCAATACCCTGAGTATCAACTGCAAAGCAGGGGATGGGTACTAAGAGGGCAAGGATAACTTACAGAAGGTCTCTAGTTCTTTGTAAAGCCAACCCTCATGATAAGTGTACTCTGGAATAATGGGATTTAGAGGAACAACTAGGATTTACCAAAGAGCTTTTCCTTTTCCTTGCTTTGTAAAGATATAATGCCTAATATTGTTACATGTGCTACAGTACATGATGGCAAAAAACTGGGCCATAGTATAACATGTTCCAAGCACTAAAAAGGTCAAGGACATCTGCAAAAAGTAAAGTCTGATGTTTAAACACCAGAAGTTATCATTTAGGTGTTCTGATAGGAATTCTACCATGACAGAGGCAGTCAGAGTACTTGTTTCAGCTTCAAGCAATATTCTTTAGATAAGTGTCTGCTGGATATGCTACAAAGAATTACTCTAATCATAATGACTGTGGATTTTCTGTGCAGACTTTGAAGGCATAAAAAGTAAGATTTAACCAGACCTCAGTCCCACCTGTGCTAGTGCATAGAACAAAGGCATCAGTGCTACTAAGAAACTAATGCTATGGCAAATCAGGTATTTCACACAAGTTGCAGATCCTGTTTCCTAGATATAAGTGCTAGAAATATGTCTATTATAACATTAATGTCAGATGTGGTACAGCACTTGAAGGTTCATTTGGTGTGAACACCTTTTATTCCTTGTATAGGTCCTCTCCTTGGATGAATAACCCTAAACAAGAAGTTCTAATCACCCACCCCAAATCAGATAATGTTCTTCACCTGGCTACAACCACATACTAGCTCTTTTCCAGCTGAATTCATCAAACTGCTAGTGATCCACCCACATCTGCAACCAGTACAAGTCAAGCATAGAGCTTACTCTAACTCAATTCAATATCCAAGAAAATCAAAGAAGAAAATCCCAGGTTGGAAGGACAGTTATCAGGTCAATATTCACTTAATTAGAACAAAACTAATTAAGTTTTACCGTGAGAAATTAGTCTTTTTGCTGCTTCACCAGTGTACCACTCACTATTTCATCCACAAAGATGACAGCTTTTTATATATTTTTTGGTGAATCTCAAAGGATTGGGTTAAACAATCCAAAACATAAAAAGCTTTTCCAAGCTATTTGACCTTCTGAAGTCTGCAAGGTCTGGTACCAAATACTTAGTCATTTACATTTCTAGCCAAAAGGAGAAGCGTAAAGACTCACACAGATGAAAAACAAAGGTGGGGAAGGGCATGCCTTGGTCACCAGAATTGATTAGATTACCCTGCTGATTGTATAGAGCTGCAGAGGTCAACAGCCACTATTCCTTCTCGTGTGACAGTCAAAGTGAGATTTGTACACTCAAAGGTGTGGGGGTAAGTACTACCAAAGGGCTCTTCTAATTGGTTTCTGCCCCAGTATTTTTTTACAAGACAGCTCCATTTTTTTGGAAATTGCTCACAAATTTCTTCAAGGATTCCGTTGGGAGATGAGGTTTTCTAGGCTAAGATTCAACCCAAAAGGTTTTAATTTTAGCCAAATTGATTTGACTGTTTTTGAGTAGTGAAGGAATGGAAGAAAATACTTGTCCCATATGTTCCAGACAGAGGAGCACATTTGCTGAGAAGAAAGAATCCTTGAGGAGACAGAGGGGGAAGGGGGAAAATATCTCTAAAGGATAAAAATATTCCCAGACACAACACCACCATGAGCTCAGCCCTAACCTTGCGTCAAAGAACACAGCAGCGATGGCATTTGTGTTTACACCAGCTGGCCCACAGGAATGGAGAAGAAAGCTTTCCATTAAAATCTTGGATAGGATGCATTAGAATCTAAACAACATGGCAAAAGCCTCCTATGTAAAACTCCCTTCCTGTTACTTCTCAAGACCAAAAGACAGTGTATTCCAATGCACGGAGAGGACAATCTGCTGCAAGCCTTGCCTGGACATAAAGAGTTTGTGCAGTAAGACATCTCTGCTTAGACCTTCAGCAAGAGTCACAACCTCCAGGGATCTGGGCTAATGAACCCCAAGGGATCATTAATGGCTCTGTGCTCGTGGCAGATCAGTTGCTGAACCTCTCTGGGTCAGACCAAACCTCCCACACCTCACCTGTTGCCTCTTGGCTAAAGTGAGGCAATATGAAGCCCAGGAAGAAAATGAAAAAAGTCAGTGGTGAATAGAACTCAAAATTAGAGTTGCCCCAATCTTAGAAGATCCAATGTTAGGGTAAGACAAACCTTAGAACTGTCAACTTCTTGTCCTGACCATGGAAGCTCTTGGATCTATACTAAAAACCAACCCATGCTGTGGTGCTACTCTAGGCAGAATTCATAAGGCTTGAGGCATGTCCTGTTAATTAGAGTGTCAGGTTCTCACAAGAACCCAGCCCAGCATGAAGCCTAGAAATTCAAAAACATGTTTCATCTCTTAACTTACTCTCAACAGAGCCTCCAAAGTTTGCAGATTTTGGTGTCTTATGCCAAGCCTAAGATGTTCCAGTTTCCTCAGCTTCCAAGGAGATTCTCAACAAGATATCATCATGAAGCTGTGGATAAATGAGAACCTGGAGTCATGAGCAGAATGCTCATTTTTATTTAACAATAACATCACTATTAAGTAGCTGTGTCCTCAGTACTTCATCAAGATTGCCAGGTGTTACACAAAAATCTCTGCCTTGAAGAGTTTACAATTTATAAAGATGAGCAGCAAGTACAGGAAGAACTAGGCAAGGATGTAAACAGACATATATATAATTCAACATCAGTTTGCAGTATGCAAATCTATAGGTATGCTAGCTAGCACCTGTGCATCAACTTCATCTGCGCTGCCCCCTCAGCTGCTGCCAGTCTACTGGTTCTTTACATTAGTGTTTATTACAGACATAGGCCTTGGAGGAAAAAATACCTGGCTTTATTCTGTGTTTCTTACAGTCTCCTTTGAAGGCCTGCCATTGAGCTCTACTGGACACAGGCTCCTTGTAAGTGCATGAGAACAGCTCAAGGACATTGAGGATGCTCATAAGCATTTAATAAGGCAGAGGTAGGTAATGAAGGGGAAAAGGAGCAAACAGGGTCAGAAAGGAAAGACTCTCCCACTTGGTACAGATAGACAGAGAGAAGTAATAATGGAAAAGAAGTGCAGATATCTACCACATTATCAATCAGCAGATTTTCTTAGTAGTGATCCAGTGTCCATACCTTTAGCAGCAGTAGCCTGAGGGAGGTTAGATGAAAAATAGAAAGCTTGCAGAAGGCTGAGAAGGAAGACAAAATGAGAAAAAGATAGGAGAACACTTCCTGTAGGTTATATATGTGTAGTAGAAAAGAGTCACATGAACAAAACAGTGGTCATTTAATAGCTAGGAAGATGGTAAGAAACCAGTGGGATCTTATTTTAAATCTCTATCTGGTCCATGATGATGAATAACCCATTTATATTCCATGCTATATGCACCTGAAGACATGAGTGTCTCTAGGAAGAGAAAACAAATCTATTCTAAAAATTTCTCCAATGTAACTCCATTAGCATGAAGACAGCTTACAAAAGCCCTCATGCTGGGACAGGTTAGCCTGAGTGACAACTCATTCAAACAAAAGACTTTTTTTACCATCTTAATTTTTACACAGGAACGTTTGCCAGCACAGCTGCACTGGATTTGAACATATGTAGCTACTGCTGGTCCACAGCCTAGGTAGGTTCTTGGAAAATACACTTGAAGTCCCAACCCTGCAACAGGATTGGCAATGTGACATTCTAAGAAAGGTTTCTTGTATTGTAACCTGGTAATTTACCTGCTATTGTTAAATCTTAGTGTGAAGACTTGACTCACACCCCGTAAGAGCACTATGTTTAGGTTAAACATGATGGGGTTTTGAAAACATGTTAGGTAATAAACATTGGGCTTCTTTTTAACTGCCTTTTGTTTAGGGTTGTCAGTTGTGCAGGTTAGAACTTTGATTGCAGATAAAGGTGATTTTTTTCATCCTGGTAGCTGCAGCCAGAGCCATGTGTGTAGGATTAGCTTGTTGTATCCCCAAAGCAGAGCAGCACTGCAGTGTGAACAGATGGCAACACCCACAGTCTGCTCACCAAGCCACCTCTCCAGGTCCCACCACTGGTGGGGACAGTGACATGGGCCACACAAGGTAGTGACCCTGAGTATGAATGTGTGCAGCCCTCTTTCCCAGTCAATCAAAGGACTCCTGTGCCTGGGCCAATGACTCTAGTGAGGACACTGAGCTCCTTATGTGGCCTTGGCTCCTCATAGGACCCTATATGAACTTAATCATGTATCTTTGTGTCCAAGTGTCCTATCCCTCAACGGGGACACATGGGAACCTACTTGTCTCAAGTATTCAGAGCAGTTGAATGTTATGCAAAAGAGGTGAGAGGTGTTTGCTTCACCTGCAAACATAATTCAGTCATTGTTATAAATTCTCTTTCATTCAACAGTATACTATATTTTGGTCCAGAATAAGCACATTGACTTGCAGACAAGCACAGAGGCACTGAGTTGTGATGGGCAGTACTTTGCCACTTCTAAAGTTCTCAACCCTTGTGAGACAGAAGTTGTCCCCACATCAAAATCAGCTACCCTGAAGAAAAAGAGTTCTGTGTCATTACTGCAGGGTCTGGGCTGTAGGTTGGTGAGAAAGTCCCTGAATTTAAACATTAGGAATACAGGAAAGGAAATCAGCATGAAGAGCAGGCCCCAAGAAGGAGAAAAGAAATCACTGACTTGCTGCAGCACTGCAATAACTGTGACTCTTGAGCACACATCCTCTGAGGACTTCAGAAGTCTCTAGAAGAAACTGGTTACCATGAAGTTTTGTGGGTGAAAAGGAAAGAGAAATGGGACCCATAAGTCTATAGAAGAAACTGGTTACCATGAAGTTTTGTGGGTGAAAAGAAATGGAACCCATAAATGGTTCCACTTACTTGAAGATGAGACACACTCATCTCCACCCTTCATTTCCTGTACCACCTGCATCAAGGATTGTGCTGACCACAGAACTTCTAAGATCAATCCTGATATCCAGCCAAGATTCAGAGAGTCTTCTCTGGCTTGGATTTCAAGACTTGGCCAGAAGGGAGCAGAAGAGTCCTGCAGAAGAGCCCTGCAGAATGCACACGCTGGGCACGGCGTTGTCCTGCACAGCATCTGGCTTTGCTGCCAGCGTGTGGCAGCCAGGCTCCCAGCCAATACGACAACCACAAGATTAAGCAAACTCACCAACATCACCTCACAGCCTAGGAAATCATAGCTTTGCAGTTCTTTACACATGCAAGTTGTATGCCTGTAGTCACACCAGTTCACAAAGACACTAAAAATTGTCCATTTCCTTTCCCACTGCTGATATACTTTCACTGTATAAATATGTGTACACTAGAAGAGTTCAACTCTATATAAAAAAACAAACCAAGTCCAGTTTCACATACTTTTAGAAAAGTGAAACTGTATCTGTGCTTATTGCATAGGTACTTATTCCATATTGAAAGGTCAAGTTAAGAGCAAATCTCCCCTTCCCTACTGACTTGGATATCTTGGCTCCTGTAATAAAATTTCAGTCAAGAATTGAAAAATCAAGCCTTAACTGAGCATCACGGAAAGGACTGCAAGAAGGAATCTGTTTCAAATAATTTCTAGTTAGGAGAAACACTTCAGAACAGGTTTCACAATAAGACAGACCAGTAAACCCAGAAAACTGAGGTTTTGCCTTGTGCAGAAGAGTTTCCTAGACAGCAGTTCACAAGGCCCTGTCATGGACACAAGGCTCCAGTTGCTGTCTGGCACACAATTGCCAAAGCGCTCCTGCAACAAGTTTTACAACTGGTTTCTTGGAAGACCAATATTAGCGAAACATGCAGTTTAAATAAGCTCTTTAACTGCCTTAGAGACTTTACAGCAGACTTCCATCTGACAGCAGCTCCCCTTGGAGCATGGCCCAGGCCCCTCTACACCATCACTGAAGAATCAGTGCCTTCCCTGGGACATTTTCAGACTTATATCAGGGTAAAGGAAGGTCTTGTATTTCACATCTGGTCCAAATTCAGCTTCACATTCTTTGGGAAGGCTTAGAACCACAGGCTTTTCTGAACACTCTCCTATCACCTGTGTTAGTCGCACTAGTGGATGTAGTAGCCAAGAAACCTTGGGCACCCAACACAAGCATCCAGGAGCATGTCATGGTCCATCTGCCAGAGAGCACTGTGGCCATTCACCTGGATCAAACAGTTTCAGAGGCAGCTCTGAGCTAGCCCAGCTGATTTTGCCCTTTGTGAAGGAAGGCAGAATCACATCAGTACAGGTAATACTCAAGTCTTGAGTGGGCATCCTCAGAAGCATGGTCAGGAGCCCTATGGGCTGAGCAGTGGATTCTGTTTATTCCTTAAACTCAAAGTGGAGTTAGAACACATCAAGCTTTCCTAGCAAGGCTATACACACAAAACCGGTTGTTGATGTTTACAAAACCCAGAGCTCATTTCTGCTTCTTTCTATGCACAAAGAACAAAACATTTAGGTACTTTTCCATCTAAAATAACTTTGCTGTTGTCTTTTTTCCTCAGACATCCAAGAATGAAGGCTCTGTGCAACCAGAAGAAGGGAAATGCTTGGAAATCCATCTTGTTCAACTGCTGCTGTTCTTTACTGACATTTAGCCCAGACAATGTGAGCACCACCCTTAGTTACACCCAGCTGGGCTCAGTGACTTCACTGGGAAGCCATGGTGCAGCACGGCTGCAAACAACAGCAAACACAGCTCAAGTATTTCTCTGTGGAGCATGAGATTGTTCACTAGACTGATTCTTTGCTCAGTATATTTTGGATGCAAAGTATGTTGCCTTAACCTTGCTGCACTGCTCCTGGTCCCGGGGGTAATGGCGCAGGGAAGACGAGATGGGAACACAGATTCCATCTTCATGGCTCTGCCCCAGGGACAGCTCACACCTCTGATCCTCTCTTCTTGTGGCTTTGGCAGGAACTTGCACGCTAGAGACGGTAGAACAGTCTGAAAAGCTGTCTGCTGTAGCTACTATCACTCACACCTTCCAAAATATCCACTGTGATAGTGAATCAGAGGGGTGCTTAGGGGGAACATAGGAGACCCCATGAAAAATGAGCAGGGATTCAGACTGCTTCTCTGCTGATCTAGACATGCTGTTTCAGTGCTTCAAATACACAAATTGCTGAAGTCAATCAGCATGGCCAAACACTGATTCAAACTAAGATATGCCTCAGCTGAATAGTAAAATGCAGGTGGGGAATGAAGGCAGAAGAAGGGATCATCTCTGCACCAACCACCTCTAGCCAGGAGTGACCTGGAACTGGCTCGGCATTGCCTAAAAGGGAGCTCTGAGCCCCAGTGCAAGAGCTATAAACCCATGTGTTGGGGAAAGAAAACTCCATCTGCACCTTCCTCCAGCCCTCCTCAAACACCCCAGCCCTGGCAAGCCTCCAGGGATCCTCCACTGTGATGGGAGTTTGGTTCTTGCTGGGACAACCCAACTCTCCACACACAGGTGCCCATGTCCTGGCCATGGTCACCCCCTGTGCCTTGGCTTTGCCCCGTGCAGAGGGGCAGCTCCTCGTGCTGACACTTGTGCATGGAGCAGCTCCCAGCTAGGACCCTCAGCAAAGCCAGTGCTCCTTAGGAGTAACAGCCCTTTTTGCTTCACTGTGTCACTGGAAGCCCTGCTTTCAATTCTGGCCAGCCTTGCACTGATCAGCTTCACATGCACAGGGCAGAGCACGTCTGAGCGCCAGAGCTCTGTGTGTGTTTCAGCCTGCCCTGGCCAACAAGTGTCTCCCCTCACAAAAATCCAGACATAAATAAAAAATTTAACAGCTAGAACGTCCCAGCTAATGATTAAGCAGGGACAGTTGCACAACTTCCCCTGGAATGCCTGTGTTGATGGCTGTGGTACACTGATGGGCTGGAATGGCAAAAACAGTCTGACAGTGAGGACAGGATGGGGTCCAGGTGATGCAACTGCCACAGCAAGACTCGGCAGGAGATGGGCTGTCCTTCTGCAGCAGGAGGCTGCTCCTCCTGTTAGTGTGTCAGCCCCAGCTCCAGTGATTTGGGGCACAGGGCTGGTGGTGACCAGCCTCAGCAGGTTGTGAGAGTCCTACCATCACAGAGAGCAGGAAAATACAGCACTGCTGTCTGTTTTATACGGCTGGTTCATTTGCAGTGCAAAGCAAATGCAAACCTCATGCCTCAATGTCCTTATATATGAATTTTAAGGCACACAACACACTTATAAATGGGCTGTGTCTCCAGGCCTAACTTATAAGTGCCAAGCAAAAATCCATCAAGATTGATGAGTTGGGGTTTTTTTTACAGCATTCAGCACATCTGACATTATACTGGACTTTAAAAGTTCTGCAAGAACAAGGGCCAATAAATACCTAGAATAAATACAGTCAAATAGGAGGTCAGACACCAAACTCTTCATTTGCACGGGCATGTCCTGTACTTGGAAATGTGGTAGGCTTTCAAATCAAATTCCTGGAAAGATTAGCCTAATGCACAACTCCCAGATCCCACAGCTCATTAGGAAGAGGCGCTAATGCAACACCTTCCAAGCAGCCCATGCGCATGCTGGCAAAGCAGTTTCTTGCACACATTTGCCGGAGACAAAAGTCTGCTTGGCTGGTCACTGGGTCATTTTAGCTTCAGAGACATCACCCAGCCACAGACAGCATCCACCCAGCGCTTCAGGGTGACGAGGAACAGAGAAACCTGATGCTGCTGCTGCTAGAAAATGGGTTAGTGGATTGATTCATGTATAGGAATAATGTCCTTACAGCACACGGTTTGCTGGTTCCAGCAGAGGGCAAAAGGGCATGCATGTGACGGCCAGCACAGTGCGTGGTCTGCTTAATGATGTCCTGCACAGAACACTCTCCATTGCCAACTTACTTCATTACTGAAAAAGAATATATAAAATTCCCTGACACAGCCTGCATGAAGGCATCTGGAGGTGAACAGATAATTTCCAGCATTAGCTATTTTTTTCCTCTAATAAATTTCAGAAGGGGGATTGCTGTAGAGGCTGTTGAAAAGCAGGCTTGTAGAGAGCCAAGGCAGAGGGAGGGAGGTGGTCCCGCTGGCAATGGTCAAGAAAAACCATTTTCAAAAAGACTCCAGCTTGCAAGCTCAGAAACCACCCCATATCTCTCATGCTGAAGAAAACACAGGTCTTTGGAATGACATCTGTTGCCAATAATCCATCTGCACTACACAGATGCCTGATTCACCTTTAAATGAGCAAACTTCTCAGTCTTGAGACCATTTCTGTCCCTCAGCCATGCCTTGGCCACCCACTGGTCCTTGCCTGGTTGAGACTGCAGAAATGCTTCATAACTAACAGCAATTATCATTCTGGTTTCATCACTGCTTTTCCAAGCAGCTTCTGTCTCTGCTGTTTGGAAACAATGCTTAAGGCTACCAGCACCAGATCAATAACTCATCTGGGAACAAACAACTGAGATGAAGGAAGATGGTCAAGGGAGGACCTTTTCGCCAAGGGAAGGTTTTCTGCCCCATGATAGGAGCCAGAGGCGGCCGTGAGAACACAGGCACAGAGAGCAGAGCGCCAAAATGGGAGGCCAGACACGGAGCAAGGCGACCACGCGCTGGGGTGCATTGCTACATTCTGCTGACATTAGTGCTCCT
This sequence comes from Anthoscopus minutus, assembly GCA_013399455.1. NCBI lineage: Eukaryota > Metazoa > Chordata > Aves > Passeriformes > Paridae > Anthoscopus > Anthoscopus minutus. The sequence goes on along the minus strand of VWYI01036672.1, from coordinate 106,970 downwards.
CAGCAACTTGTCTACAGTCAGCTGAGGAGAAAACATGATCCTTGTAGCCATGGGGGCATCATATGTAAACCCCACAATTCCAGAAAGAAAGCTGATGCAATTTTCATTGTGATGAATTAATGTACACGCATACACCACTCATCCAAGTGTTTGCCAAATACTTTTCACATGTTCTTGTTTCTTTCCCATGTTCTAAGAGTTGAGCTAAAGGTTTTTCCATCTAATTTTTTCCTGCCAGCACATATGAGGATTTTTTTACCAAATGGCCAATTAATGAGTGTGTTTGCCAAGAAGTGGAGTACAAAATATTGTACATTTGTGACACTGTTATCCAAAGGCTCAGATTTTGACAAATATTCAGCCCAATATTGGCACAGGGAAATATATACATAGAAGTCTCAGAATGGGTCTCTGTCCTGTATCCCCATCCTCACTGCAAGGCACATCCCTTCCCAAAAGAGGGGAAAACAGTACAAAACACACATATGCACCTATCTTCCCAGGAAGGATCAAGGGGGCTGTATCATGAAGTATATAATAGTGTAAAACCTGCTGAATGTAGCAGAAGGGAATAAACATCAAACATCAATCTTCAGCCATCTGTTCTAGGACTAGCTGGGGCTTTTCCCAGAACTGCACACTAGAGAAAGGTAGGTTGAACTTCATAAATGGCATGGCTGCAAAAAACAGCAATACCTTGATAACTCAGAGAATTTAAAGCCAGAAGGAACCATATTGCTTGTCAGTTCTCTTTCCATTTACTGAAACAGCTTCTTTTGCTTAAAATAGTACTTTGGTATGACTAAAACATACCTTTCAGCAAAGACCTAATTTGGTAGTTACCAAGAGGCAGATAATCAATGCGATCCCATTATACTTCAGTTAATCATCCTCCCATTAAAACATATGCTTTATTTTTAAGTTCCAGCATCTCTCTTCAGCTGCAAACCCTTCATCTTGCTGCTTTTTCCAGAAGAAATGGCATGCTGCTTTTGCTGTTGCTGCTGCTCAGGGTGATAAAATGAGCCTACTCTACCATGAACTAAAGACAGAAAGAGTTTCTTACATCTCTTGGTGTAAAAAATAGAGGCTTCTCCCAATTGCCTCTTGAGGGGCACTTTTCTGTGCCTCTTTCATTTTTAAAAATTTCTTTTAAAAGCTCTAGAGATGAAGGCTCTATGCCAGTGTCAATCTCACCTACACCTGATAAAAGCAGCATAACCCAATGAAGAGGCAAATGAATGATAGAACTAGCTACAAATCTACTGAAATTTTAGTCACATCTTTGACATTTCCCCACCACTGAAATGCAGCCAACTTCCAACAGCACTATGGGTGCTTTAAAACTATTCTTCAGATACATACCAGTTGCTTTGGCTGTGACAAAAAGCACAATAAAGTAAACTTAAAATATGAAATAGTATAATAAAATATAATTACTGGAACTGCAGAGATTAATATCCCTCCATTCAGAAAGTGCCTTTTTCAGACTATAAGGCCCATATCTTAAATCCTTTATCAGCCACTTAATTTGATGGTAGTGCCACTATTTCTGTGCTTCTGCATGTGATTCAGTTTTTCATAAGGCCAGGTACTAAAGATTATGTTTTGGTTATATTTTAACTGAAGCAAAAATACAAGTCGTACAGCTCTTTCATACATGGTAGTATCTTGTTTGTGTAGCATAACTGAAGTGCACTCAAAGCTCATATGCCTGTTAAAGATGCCTTTGGTCAGTAGATTTGAACTACTGGCAACAAATCGGTTATTAAAAATCATTGTGGACATCTATAGCACAAGCAACATTAGATCACAAAACCACAAGAACAATTTTTCTAGGTCACAGATAAATATATTTGAAACAACTGTTGGTTCTCCCCTCAAAAATGTTTGCAAATTCCTTAAGTATCTCATAAAATCTGTATTTCTCAGACTGCCCTGGCAGGGATTTCAAGTTTGCACTTCATATCATCACTGAGGAGTTCATAAAAAGCAGACTTCCAAACTGGACATACTTTTTCACTCTCAGCTACACAGTGATCCTCAAAGCATTGTGGTTTTATCCTGGATCCACCATGAGAATCAAATCAAATAACTCACAGCTTGTCACTGGATTAGAAATTAAAGACAAGAAGGAGCAACAACCAGACTGACAACTTGCTAATCTGAACAAGATGATCTGATCTTATTACAGAGAAGGTTTTTCTGGAAGCTCCTGAAAGAACAAGGGTGTTCACTGCTACTCCAGACACTCTGCAGAACCACCAGCATTCAGCTAGGTTTGTAATTGCTTCCAGCATGAAAACTGCTGCCAGCACGTGTAACTGGTGGGGCGAACTCAGACCACAGACCACTTTTGCTGCAGAAATTGATATTGTCTTATACAGCCTGTGTAAGGAGAAGCCCTGTAGGAGAGTGAGCACCTGTGTGCAAGTCATGTCTGAAAACACAACTGGCCAGCTCTATAGTCAATTATTATTTATGTTTTCTCAGAACAGCTTAGAGTCTCTTCAAGTGTGGCACATGTGAAATTCTAATCACAGGTGTTTAAAGACTTAAAAGTAGGACATAAGAAATCTGTGTTTCACAGAGGAAATCAATGCTCTAGTAGGGATTATATATTGTTGAATACATTGATTTTCAAATATAGATGCTTAGAACTTTTTTAAAACTTATTGGTGACCCATTGTAAAACAAGCACCATGATAAAGGAAAGAAGACAACATTTTCCAGTCAGAGTCAGCATCAGCACACTGTGTGTCCTACATCTAGAAAGGTACAGAAGATTTACAGTAAAATATTTCAGTTACCATATCTATGTGAATAATTTCCATCTTGTCACTAGAAGAACAAAGTCTATATAAATACTGAGCAAACGACCAAGACAGCAGTAAAATATGGTTGATAGTTCTACAGGTATTTGACAGCTGAAAAATTAGTCAAGATGATTTACTAAGTATTATGTAAATTAAAGTACTACCTATATGTAAGCACACACACTTATGCATACATTATGTTCATTATGCAAAAAACATACCCAAAATTTCTTCAGCCATTTTGGTTTGAATGGATGCAATTCCATCTCACCATCTGCTCTAAAGAGCATTCCTTGGCTTTAAACTGTAATGTGTTTATGGAAAACTGGCTACAACCAGTTCAAACAGGTAAAAATTTATGTTCTTTCTATCAGCAATCAGTCTCTTGCAAGGAAACCCGGGGGGAAATGATCCTTGACACACTGCTCTGGATGGTTGTGAAAATCCTTCTAAATGTACACTACTCCCAACAGTGACAATACATAGATACTATTTGCCAATAATACTGATTGCCATCAGTCTGGGGTTACTATACTTTCACACATATAAATTGCATCTCAGATAACCCATATTAAAATTATGAATTTTGTTAAACATGTCCTCAGTTCACCTCAGCATTAACTACCTCCCACAAAGCTGAAGGTGGAGGCATGTGCCAGACGAGGGGTTCAGGAGTCGTGGTGATGCAGCTTTCCCTCATGATGCTCTTATGTGTCTGTGGCCTCTCCTACTGCTAAATCACAGGGACTTTCCTACAGGTGACATATGATTTTATATGTTGCTACTTTAAAATACCCATAAGATAAAAATGAGGGCACCTGATGACATGTCTCTAGCTGGGTACACAAAATCCTCAGTCACTTGTCACTCTAGACAGTTTCCACTCACTGGGGAAGACAAAGGAGTGCCACTGTGCTGGTTTAGGTGGTCACAGCAGTGCTGCTCGTAGCCACCCAGCAAGCATGGCTGCACCATGCAGCAGGCAGGGAGTAGAGCAGGCTGCAGTGACAAGCTGAATCACAGAAACAGTCATTTAGGCTGGAAAAGACATGTAAGATCACTGAGTCCAACCATTAACCCAGCACTGCCACGTCCACCATTGAACCATGCCCCTAATCACCACATCTACATGGCTTTTAAATACCTCCAGGGGTAGTGACTCAACTGAAATGTCATGCCAGACATTTCCAGTGAACTTGAATCTGCACAGACTAGTCCAAAGCCTGGCAGAAGTCCTCATGCCAGGACTTTTTCCAAGGGAGAATCTTATCTGTGAGCATGTTTAAAGAACATCATTAACTAAAGTTAGAAATTAGGGACCCACTGGGCTATTTGGACCAATGGGCAACATCAGTCAAGTTTGCATCCCAGGCAAAGACCTCATGCTGATGGAATAAGAAAAGCTGTCCTTCCTAGCTCAATGCACATGCAGTTCTCTGAACTGAGGGAGAAATTATTCTACATTTTTCTTTTCATTTCCTTGCACTGGAGATAACACAGTCCAAGCAATGGTTTTGTATGAGGTGTATTTTTTGCTGGACAAAGTTCACCTGACATAAGGGCAGCAGTCACATAGGTTACAGCTCTGTTGGGTTTTAAAGATGTTAAAGTGTTGTTTAGGCAAATAACTGCTTGGCCTCACTGCTAGCAATCCAACAAGCCACTTTAAAATAATGAAATAATTCCTGGAAGGATTTTGACAATGCATGTTTAGCTCTTCTAAGGTACATTTCAGTTCCATAAAAAGCTGCAGACACTTTGTGAAACAGAAAGCTGAAAATAAAAATGCCTGGAACAGCAGAATCCAGGACCAAAGGAAGTCAAGATTTGTAAACATATCAAGAAACACATAATATCCAACTTAACAAGAAGCCCGCGTGAAACGAGGCTACAGGAATGCTCCCGCTTCAAGAGCGTCACACTGACCCACCTGATCATAAAAAACTGCGGCTTTGCACTGGGAGACACTCAGGGAAGATTGACACAATTCCCCACTTTCCAGAAAAGAGAGGAATACACTTGAGGGGGACTGGGCTCAACTGATCAGAAATGCTGATGCAGCTTTTACAAGCTCATCCCCAGCGTATGCTGCTCACACAGGCTCCTTCTGCACTTCAACAGGATTCATCTCAAATATGTGTGGAGACCTGAAGCAGGCTGGACTAGTTACTCCATGCAAGCTGACCATAGTGGGATATGAAACCACTAGCTTAGACAAGGTACTTGACTTCTGGAGGGCTAAAGATGACTCCTTAAGCAGAGTTTGCCATTTTACCAGGAATGGTTTCGGCACCAGACATTGCAGGACCAAGCACTTCCTGATCTACTGACACCAGGTCCATTTTCCTTTACTGGATAATACCATAGCTTCCTCCAGGCCAATGCGTCCAAGTTTTCTTGGCATGAAAAACCAGACTGTGCATGTCAAGATCTTATCTCTGCCAAGCCTTGAGACACAGCAGGATCAGGCATTGGGTCTGCCAGTCACAGTAAAACTACTTGTGGTCCCATGCATTTTCAAAGTCACTGCCTATTTTAAGTATTTCAGTTTCTTAGGCAAGGGAGATGGCATTTTTCTGGAAGTCAGGTCTATGTGAAGCTGCATTGCTGAATACTGAGGGTTTCTTTCAATGACATCTGCCTGGAGTAACTCCTTAGTCCTGTTCAGCTTAGCTAAAATTATCATCTGACTACATCTAAAATATCATAAATTAATCTTCAAAGAAACATTTGTTCTGACCACTGACAGTCTCTGTCTAATAAATATGTTTCAGAAAAGGCAGATTATAGTACATCTCATAAAAATATAGGAGTTAGAGACATTTAACAAATCTGGATATTGGGAAAAATACCCAGTTAAAAAAGTGCATTTGGTAATCGCATTACACTGCCACATCCTGCAGATACAGCCATCCACCACATGTGATGTCTGCATTCCCAAGTCAAAAAATTGGCATATATTTTTCTCTGAAGGCTTGAGTCTAGTGGTTGATGATAGGAATGCAGCACTAATTTCTTCCTTAATGTTAGGAGACATCTTATTTCCTTTGCACACACCAAACCATTCCCCCCTTATTTTCCCTTCAGGAAGGCTTCACCCCTTATGTATGTTGAGCTACTTTCTCTCTTTGATCTTCATCAATGAAAAAAATCATACCACCAGATACTCTTACATGAACAACCCAGATCATTGTTTTGCCTCATTATACGTTGCTATAATATTCAGTTTCATTGCTTAGGACTCATGATCGAGTTCACTGCTGGTAGAAATTGCTGTTGCCATTCCTAGTGTCTTTATGAACTTCTCTAATTTCATTGCTCTTTGAAAGAAGCAGAGTTTCTGGGTCAATAATTTCCCATCTTTGGAAGTTCTCCAATTAATATTTTATTTCTTGTGGTGTCCTAGTGAGATGCTATTCCTAAAAGAGTTGTTTAAAACTACTTTATTCTTCCCCTCCAGGGATAAGAACACACCACATATTCCTAGTCCACATCCATAGTCCACATCATCTTGAATCCATTCCTCACAACCCTGCACACATTTTCAGCACTTTCCTCCATTGTAGCTCATAAGCCATAAGTTGTCATGGCTCATGAAAATCATTGGTACAGCTTCACTGAGCTGGTACTCAAACTAACTTCATCAATTGATGAGGCAACTAATCCATGCAGCCATCTTGCTTCAAAACTCTTCCATCACCTCATTTTATTTTTTCATTTCTGTCTGCACCTCTGATCCCAATATCAATCTTCAAGCTGCCAGCTGAACTGCTCCCACTTGTTTAGATACCTTTGGCAAGCCCTTTTTGGTAACACTAACCACTGTCTGCTGGTCTGGGCACTTGGGTTATGCCCCTTCACCATTACCAAATTTAGCTTTGCTGTTATGTTGCAGCTGGTGGCTAATGCCATATGTTAACATTCCTTTCTAATTAGCTTTATGTTAAACACATGTGACAAAAAGAAACCTTTTATTTTTTAAGCACATACTGTCAAGCAAATTAACTTACAGTGTGGTCTTTGTTCCTTAAGTGAGAGTGGTGTGTTTATGGCCAAAATACCAACAAAGCTATGACAACACAACCCAGGTGAATACAATATGAAAGCTCCCTGCTGATACCACAGGCTGAACTTCTTAGCTTGTAACTTACCCCCCTCCCCAAACCCAGGTAAAACAAAACAATAAACAGAGAGAAAAAAGATAAAGGCAAAGACAAGATGAAGGAAAGCTGTTGTTCCTCCACTGCAAACTGCACAAGAGGGAGAAAATCAACTGAGCAGGTAACTCAGACAGGTCAGGGAGAGCCATCAAAGGCTGAGAATTTTTGGCATCATGAAAACATTTTCCTCAGAGTTTGGGAGCCTAGAGCATCTTCAAACAATTACAGCCATAAGATGAGCTGTTATGATCCATTATCGTGGTAAACCTGACCAATGAGATCCCAGCCAGACTTCATTTAAGGCCCCTGTATGCTCTGTAACTTGCTTTCCTAAGTCTCCTGTGCCTTTAGTCAAATCTGTCTCTTGTTCTCCAACACAGTGGCACTTTGCAGAGATGACATTATCAAATGTTAGAAGGTGCTCATCCAAACCTTTTTATTTGCTACACGAAAGTGTCAGTGAGAAAGAGACAGATGACCTTCTCTCCAAATTTCAGTGTTCAGCTTAATACTGATGACCCTAAGGTTGCTCAAGTTATTTAGTGTGCTGTCACCTCAATAAACCCTTTTAGCTAAGGACTACCAGGAGCCAGGCAGCATTCAGTCTGCATGAGGATGGACGAGAGCCATGAAATCTGGATGCAATCTCACGCACTACATGTCTCATGGATATATGGCTTTTATTAAATGGCATAAGGTGGCTAGACAAGATAGTCTGATTCCCATCTCTTTCATGTCCTGCAATAGCTTTTCTGAGGTCTCATCAGTGTTACCTCTTGCACAACCAACACTTCACTTGCTTCTTTTCCATGTTTGAGAACCACATAGTCCTTAAGCCTGCACTGTGCTTAGAACAGTCCTTAATGCAGCATTGTTTAAGGACCAGGGAGTCCCAGTACTCTTCCCATGGTGCTGGACTGCAGACCTGCAGGAGCAAACGTGGAAGCAGTGGGTACCAGGTTCTCTCTGCCATGTTAGCCTCAGCAGGCAGGACTCAGAGTCACTCCAAGTCATGTCTGAGATGCTAAAGCGATGAGAACACAATGACCAGGATGGACTGAAAGGAGAAAAACCCTCAGTCCAACAGGCAGGGCAGAAGTCTGCAACACCAGCGCGGGTGCATGAACCAGAGCCAGCTGGAAACATAAGCAGATCCTTGCAGGAAGGCAGACAAACACTTTAACACCACTGCTTATAAAGGGCGAAGCAGAAACAGGGAGATTAAGTAGTTTACTTAAGCTATGGAGCAGAGCCTACTTAGGCACCCTGGAGCTGGGCTCAAGCCACTGTTAGACCAGCAACTTTCAAATAATCATTCCCACAAACTTCTTCTGTGGTGATATTTCTGAACAATACTAGGGAACATTCCACCATAAATTGTGCTGTGTTCCAGTTTCCACATTATAGCTATGATGTAACTCAGTAACACTTTGTCCCATCAAGCCCAACAACAATAGATTTAATCAGAACATTTGTCTCAGAGAGACAATGGGGAGTTCTGATTAACCTGGCACCAAACTCTGGCAGTTGCCTGCAAGGCATTTTAAAATTTTTTTTCTAAATGCTTGCCCTTGGCAGCTCTTCAGCCTGCAACATGCCAAGCCTATGGCTGCCAGGAGAGCTGGCAGCCCCATTCCATTTGACATGCAAACAACATACTTCATTTCAGAAATGCAACATTTCTGCAGAAGTGCAAGGAGGAAGACACTGCTCCCCGAGCATCCCACCAGCCAACCACATGAGCATCAAGGATGTCAGACCACTGTCAGATATCTGCAAAGGGTCTGCCCTGGGAGAACTTGCTGGTGGAAACTGAACAGCAGGCACTGGGCTCTCAAAAGAGGGATGAGAACAAGGGTAGCACAGCAGAACTGCTCTGCAATGGCTTGGTTGGCTGCTTTTGCACCTCTGCCCAGACCACAAAACCTCTATGGGTTGCTGCAAAGTGGAGAGGCCCCTTTGGGTTGCTGCAAAGTGGAGAGGAGTAGGTGCAGGTGGGAGCCCAGGTGAGAAGTCAAAGCACAGACATACTCCAACACAGTGACTGGCACACATCAGTCAGTCATCAAAGGTACAGGGACACAAGCTACAGCCCAGGGTGACTGTGAACAAAGCAAACAAAATTCTGCATCCAAGCAGCAAGTTGCATCAAGCATTTCCCTGAGGCCTGCAGGGTGGGATAAAGTATTTTTCAGTTTGGGCTTAGGGGATATCTTGTACTGTCCCCTCACAAAGCCATCTCTACTCACAGCCCATCCCAGACAGCTTCCTCCCTAGCTTGCATGCAGCCCCCCACATCTTCCATCCATGCACCTGTCCCACACTTCCACTGCTCACATCCCACAGCCCAGCTGGTTCCCTGCATGCAGCTGCCCCTCTCCCTACAAGTGCAGTCACAAAAACCCCTTTCCATAAGGGGCTAGTCTATATCAAGGCTGAGCCTCAGACTTGTCCTGGAGCAGATTACTGCTAGGCAATAATGATCAGGAGTTGAAAATGTAATGGGAGTGTATCTCAAATTAGCCCTTGGCATTTGTAATCTAAGACAGTTTGACATAAATTGGGGGGAATATGAAAAAACTAAAAAGAAACAGAAGGAAAACAATGAATAAGAAAGAAGCAATGCAGCAGCCAAAGCCTGCTAGGAGGTCCCAAAGCAGCTATCAGCCTCCAGTTCTTACTCCATCCTTCCTCCCACTCAGCCTTGCTGTCACTGCTTTCTCTGCAGTAGCACAAAGGAAAGGGGCCAGTTCTGCTAGAGGAGATTTGGGTCCAGAGAAGGAAAGGGGGCTTCTCCAGGGCTCCCCATCAGAGCAACTACAAATAGTACTTTAGCACAGCATCGTCTGCATGTTCTTCTTTCCCAACAAAAAAAACATCAAGGCAGCTTCTCCAATACCAGACAAAATTCTAGATACCCTTGTTTTCACCAACAGCCACTTCCATTCTCAGCCTTTTGCCTTTCTCATGGTTGGCATGAGTGGTACTTCTGCAGTTAAGAAGTTCTTGTGTGTCTTGATGGAGTTGAAGGAACTTTCTCTGGGTGGATCCAGTCAGACAGAGAAGTTTGAGACTTTTTATAAGCATGTTACTCATCCTGACCAGCTCCTGCCTCCCATTCATTTCAATAAAATGTATTTGTTTTGTCATAAAACTTAATTTGATTTTTGGGACATGAAATGCCCACCCTTGCCAAGAAAAAATACTACATTCTGCATGCCACCACTATGTTCTCCTCTTAAGAGCTGGATGTTGTGAAATAAGATAAACTTATATTAAGGCCATATTTTTATCAAGCCAAGGCTTTTAATGGAAGGAATGTGTGTATGGTAAAATATATTAAAAATTACTGTTACTAAAAAAATCCACCAAAACACTCACTGTTCAAAGCATGTAAGCCACTACCTTTTTTCCTCTATAATTTATCCAAAAGCCCCTAGAATTCTTATGAAAGTTGTATTATTGTTTCATCTACCACCAAAATAACATCCTGATTCTCAGATTCATTTCAATAGCTCTGCAATTATACAGCCAGATCACTAAGTGTGCACCAAGGAATTAAAAAAATTAAAAGAAAAACACCTTGTCTTGAGATTTCTTAGAGGGCCCTAAGAGTGGAAACTCTCTCATTTTTTAAGGACTTGGTTCATTTTAGGAGTTAAACTCCCCCCATGGTGATGTACAAATGTTTCCAGTCCAGAGCTTTTGGAGCTATGCAGTAGTTAGGGTTTTTCTCCAAGCTCAGGAGGCATTGGAATATTCTGAAGATACCCAGATTTAGATTATAATAAAATCTCCACATGGTTGCAGAATGGTTTGAAAGCAGATAGAGAAGATCCAGCTGTACAAACAATTATCTTCCAGTATTGTCTGGAAGCCATTCAGGAGCTGGTAATAGTGTGTGTAACGCCATAGTTCTGTTCCACCACATCAGTAGGCTAATTCATATGCAATTGCATTTCCAACCACCATTATCCACATTCCTAATTCATGGCATTTCAAAGAGACTAACGTCAGACTTATCCTCTTTGTTACTAACCCTGTGATATTTTGAAACTTTCTCTTCAGTTGATCTGTATCTTCATTAGAGATGGTTTCAAATTAGATTTTTGGTGCCCCAGCTTTGGTCACATTCACTGTGTAGACCTCAGGCCCATCTCTTCCTATAAACATGACTTATAAACCAGGGCCCAAAGCCAGTGATGCCGAGGCTAGTTCATCTTGATATGCTATTTACTCATTCCTCACTCCTTTTAATAGATGTAAAGTTCTACCTCCAGATATTTTCTTTCCATATGCCTTTCTTTCTAAGTCTAGTAGGTTTAATTATTTCCAGACCTTGCAGCCAAAAGTGAAAGAAACCTAAAATATACAATTAGAACATTTTTTTTCTTCAAACACCACAAATAATCTACTACAATTTTTTATCTTTTTGGGTTGAGACAAAGAAAGAAAACAAGTATGCCATAAATGACAATTTGATGTATTTTGCTATACCACAGAACTGCGTCAATGAAATTACTTTTAACTTGTGCTGTTGAGCTTCCTGAGAAATCTTATCAGGATTGTTGCTAAACACAAGCCAAAGCTGATACTGTTTATATTTTTAGTTGCAGGAAAAACAAGTGTTTTGGATGATGCTTGAAGACAACTAAGAGACTGTTTTGAGAAAACAGCAGTGGTTGTGATGGTGTAAGGGCAGAGGCAAGGCACTGTCTGTAAGAAGAAGGCAGTACTGCTGAAAATGTTCTTTCATGCCTCAGAACCTACCCACTTTTTCCAAATATAATACCAAAAGTTTCATTCATTAGTCCTACAGAAAAATACTAATTGCATACAGCAAGCAATACTCATACAGTTCTGTAAGACAATTTTCCAAATCCGGTGTTATTAGCAGCTTTCTTCTTCACTTCTGAACACCTACAATTTCTCTACCACTCCCCACATTCAGAGTTTACAAGGGGGAAGTTCTGCCTCAGCAATCAGAATTTGGGTTTGGAAGGGTCCGTGAACACCCTAAAGCAAGCTAGACCATTCATTCCATGCTTCCCTGCAGAATGACAAGTGCTCTCTCTTTGGGGTTTTTCCCACTTAATACCTAAAAAAATACTGCAGTGTAAGGATTTGGTCTGTGGATCAACTGTCTCACTTTTGCCAAGCCACCACATCTCTCAGTTTGTTTTGTGCACTGCTAAATCCCATGTGAAAGTAGTTTTACCACAGCAGGGCTACCTGTGATGATCAACCAGCACATGCACTAAATCTCCACTGTGGTCATGCTGTCTTGCTAGAAACTCATGCATCCATGGCTCATCTCAAAAGAGCAATTCTGATCCAAACCTCATGGAAAAAGCTGCATATAAGCATTTAAGCAAAATTAGTGATGCTGGCGTTTATGTGTCATTGCAGGTAGAAGATCTTAAGACTTCTGCACACTCCATGAGCTTTAGTTAACTGACACAACTTGAACATTTCAACACATTGTTTTAGTCAAAAGAAAAACCCACATCAAGCTGTTTTGCAGCTTTATTCCTAAAAAATCCATGACACAATGTCTTATTTTGCAGATAAAAAAGAGATCCGTGTCAGGTTTCCTGGCTTGAGCAATCCTAAAGCTTTACATAGTGTGAGGTTTTGAGAGCACTGACAAAATCACTGAGAGACACTGAGGGCTTTGGCTGCGGTACAGCTTTGTCTCAGGGGAAAATAAAAAGAGACCATGCATTTGTTTGTCTCTTAAGGAGCTGTACATAGTGGAAACATGAAAACAGGAATCACTCCACTGAGTGATTAAATAGTAGCCTGTATCAAGTAATAATGGTACTGACACAGCTTTTTAAAGTAAATTCAAGTGTAAGGAGCTGGGGCTGCACCCTACTTGCCACAGGAAGCTGCATGCAACTCTGGATCCACAGTGCTGCCTGCTCCCTCAATAGACTTTTCTTCTGTCTCTCTATGGGCCTGTGTTTTTTTACTAGTTAATTGCCTGGCTGAGGACCTCAATCAGATAGATAAACCACTCGATGAGTTAGTTCATGCTCAACTTCCCTATGGAGCAGCAGAGTTAGGGTCAGCCTTGGCTTTTGCGGGGCACAGCCAAGCCTTACACCCCAGCTCTCCCTGCTGCTGGGCTTCAGCACCCTGGGGTCAAGGTATTAAGGATCAGATCAGGCAAGTGACCCTGCTTAATACATTTTTCTTTAAGTGTTCACCCCTCTCACAATCCAGGTTTGCCACCACCTGTACCAGGGACATCCTGGTAGATGAGAAGAGATGAAGGTGCTGAGGGGGCAACCACAGCTTTGTGCTTGCAATGTGGCAGGAAGATTATGAAGTTAAACTATCACAGGGGTTACTCACAGAAGCTGAAGATGCAGACCCCTCATTCACACTCCACTGAAAACCAAAACCAGACCCCCAGGGTGTAGCACAACTTTATTGCTGACCTCTCTGGTATTGTCTGAAGGAGGACAAGACACACTCTTCATTTGAGGCCGCTACTGTCATACTTAAATGTTCATTTTCTTTCCCCAGCCACTTCAAACACACGGTCTTGGACCAATATACCCATTGTTGCAGCTGTGAGATGAATCAGATTAATAAATTTTCCCAGCCAGTCATTCATTTCTAACCTGGAGTAGTCCCTGCGTAGACACTGGCACAGGGCTTACACTGCAGCCCAGGCAGAAATGGAATGCAGGGCAGGAATCTTTGTGGGTCAGTGCAGCAGCCAAACACCTCCTGGTGTGGGAGCCCATCCCCAAGCACAGACAGCTCATCCCAAGACAAGAAGTGCAGGATCAGCAGCAGGAGTAAGGCAAGTTAAAGTTACATGTAGAAAAGATGCAAGAATGGGGGGGGGTGTGGAGCACGGAAATGAAATATTGTGGAAGAGGCAGCATACGGCAAATGTTTTTTGATCTTGCCTACAAGTGTGTAGTGAGTGGTCATTAACACACACATCAGTTCCTGGGACTGTCTGGCCACACAACACCTGAACCCAGACAATGTATGAGGCTAGGGAAGAGGAAAGGTTTACTTTGATCAGCAAAGCAGCGAAGAACAGGCTCACTATGTCTACATGAGGATTTTACCCCTTGCTAGTTCACAGGACCACAAAATCTCTGAAGACATGGAGGCACAGGCAAGAAATGTCAGAGCATTTGCTGGTGACTGCCCATAGCACCCACCTTACCTGTGCATTAAGATCAAATATTGTTGCCTGCACAGGGCATGGAGTGCCACCTCTGGGCTCTAAATCTCCAGTGACAGTGGGAACAGGTGAAGCCAGGGCTTTCTGCTCCTTGTCCCGGGAGTGTCTCTGGCTTCATTTTCCCATGTGGAGGGCCCAGCTTGTACAGTGTGATACACTGTGACTGCTTGGTGCTGATCCAGCACTCTCCAGCTTCTCTAAGACTGCTCTATTTTTTGACCATCATCCAAACACACTCTTTGCACTGCACTTTTTATCTCCCCAGCTGGTAATTGCACCAAAGGAGGCTCCCAGATAAATATCAGTAGTAACACATTCTCCCTCACTTGTCATTGTTCTTCCATGATTCAAACAGCTTCAAATGACAGGTTTGAAAAATGGCCAGGGCTTGTAAAGTGTGGGAATGGAAAGTTTCTGAATGCTGGCAAATGCTTATCAACCCCTACACTGTAATATCAGTAACAAACTGGCAACAGAGCAATGCCAAATTAGATGGAAAAGGAGCACACACAAAGAAAGATCAATAGATCTAAAGACAGAATTGCTACAAGCATGAGTACTCCTGAATAATTTCACCCACTATTTGCTACAGCAGGACTTTCTCTTCAGTAGTATCTCTGTTGTTCCAGTGACTCTCAAGGAAGCTGATACAAATATTCAAGTGTTTCAGCTGCAGTACAACACACACCTCATCCACTATTGCAGCTGTTCAGCAAAACCAACCCTACAGCTGTAGAGGGACTAGTCAGTGTAGAAAACATGTTAAATAAGATTTTAAATGGAGAAAAAACTGAAATATATAAAACTGATTTTATTATCATCATCAGGTTATGCCATTTTCCACATTTTAAATCTTTCAAAGGTGAAAACATTTCTAGCATGTGTCTCACATTCTTCTGAGAGTGCTGCACTTAGAACTGGACTCTTCAGTGTGAAGCCCATGGTCACAACTTAGGTGATTTAGGAGTTTCCCCATCAAGTGCCCTCTGGAATTCCCCACTTCTCAAAGGAACACAATGATGACTTTCCTCAAAGAACACACATGAAGGCACCAGGTAATGCTTCTTGTGTTCATAGCCCACGATCCAGGCTCAGCTTTTAAGACTTATCTTCATTTTTTAGTAGAAAGCCCTGCCAGTTGCAGCCTCTCCATCCAAATTAAAAAGCACTGAAAATTTAACATCTTAATTTACTTCAAGCCTAAGTTAAGGATAAGCGTCTCTTATCCACCAATTCTAGAGCCATTTCTCCTCTTGACTGTGTGTTCTTTCATCATGCACAAAAAAAAGAGCCAAGTTAATGCAACCTCTCACATTTAGAAACATCAGAACACATGAACAGAGCTGAGAATTTGCAGCACACATAAATAACTGCACAAGAACCCAGTTTGGAGGTCTAATACATTCACAGCACAGGTTCTCCAAGCTGCCCAAAATGTAGACTGCACTGACAGGCACATGTGGAACATAATGGCAACCACACAGTATGGAAAAGCTCATCCATTGAGGTTTCACCCCAATTTAAAGCCCCCAGGCTCCTCACACTGCCAATCCTACCCGTCATTGTGAAGCAGTATGGTTAGCAAGTAAAACCTTAAGTTTTTAGTGTCCAGCCACATGTTCACTGGCAAACACACCATCACAAGAACTGCCAAACTTGGTACAAAGTGGTTGCCAAGTTACTTTTTTTCTATTCGCTGGGGAAAATTATTAAGTAAATAAATATATCCAAATTTAATTTTTTTAAATAGACATTCTTAAGGGATGAACTGGAAGATAATTATGGCTTGGCACACCTATGTTGTTTTACTTTTCTCCCACCTACACTGGAAATGCAAATCCTTTCTTAGTGATTCATAAATTATCTGAGGCAAGAATGGGATATTATAATCTCTGGCTGGATTTCCTGGCTAGCACTGGCCATGGGCTTCCCCTTGCTGACCCTGCACAACACCAAGCAGCCTTTGCCCTAGCCCCACTCTGAGCAAGGTCTAGGCCAGATGGCTTTTGAAGACTCTTTCCACACCAAATTATTTTATGAGCCTATGAGTTTATAGCCTTTGTCACAATAACAGGTTAACGTCAGTCACACTTTCTGGCAAGACAGTGAAACGTGATATTAAGGCTGGGAGCAAGTTTCACCCATACTGCCAGTTTTCAAGAGTAATTATTTCATTGAATGCAAAATCACTAGCCTGTAATTTATTTAATTGCATCCTTCTACAGCTCCCACCAATGCCAAGTACGGCACAGCCAGCACTGGGCTGGCAATTCCTTGAAAACCCACAGGTGAGCTCTGCCAGGAGGGATCAGCAGTTTGCAGCTGCAGGTGAAACTGCTGGCTACAACAAGACTTTTGCTCTACAACTTGGGAACAGAAAATTACTTGCCTGTGTGACCATTTTTATCCCCTGAACAGCTTAGGTGAGATGACTTTTGCTCTGAATTGCTCAAGATTTGCTTCATTTACATAACCAGACAGGCAAAACTTCAAGTCACACAGACCCTTAAGGAACACAGCAGAAAGAGCACATGGAGTACCACTCACTAAAAAAGACCATCACTAGATGTTCCCATCACAAAATTTCTCCAAACTGTGTCATAGCTTAATTCCCATAATTTTAACAGCAAAAACTCATGTCACAGCTGGCATGAATCATGTACTACCAGCCCCTGATGAAATGAGAGGGACAGAGAAGTAGGGGAAATACTGTAAAGGTGGGGAAAGCAATAGGGATTTTCATGCTGTGAGACCTGGTACAGACCCTTAGAGAGCTTTATTGCAGCTTTCAGTACTTAAAGGACAAACATTTTATCAAGGCTCATCACAATGGGACAAGGGGTAATTTTAAACTAAAAGAAGGTCAATTTACATTAGATATAAGGAAGAAGTCTTTTACAATGAGAGTGGTAAGGCACTGGAACAGGTTACCCAGGGAGGTGATGGAAGCCCATTCCTGGAAACATTCAAGGCCAAGATACACCTCTGAGCAACCTGGTCATTGCTGAGGTGTTGGACTAGGTAACACTTAAAGGTCCCTTCCAATCAAATAATTCTATGATTCAATAATAAAGTCCAGCAAGAAGCACAGTGCACAACAGCAGTTAACAACACTCAGACTCCCCAGCCACTCACCTGAGATGAATCTCTTGCTCTGCCCCAACCCCACCACCAAAGGCAATCGTTTGGTTTATAAAGCCAAGTCTCTTGAACAGGTGCAAGGAGGGTTCCTTGTCTCCAAGCTAGTAAGGCTGAGCCCACCGTGAGCCAATCTGGGAAACTAAAATTCCCAGGAGCAGCTGCTGGCTCATTTGCTCCTCCCAGAATATCCTCCCATCTTTGGCAGAAAGGGCATTTCCAGTCCTGACTTCCTTGTAAGACCTCCCAAAAAGTCAAATGTGTAGGTAAAAATGTGTCATTCATAATTAAGGGCCATCAATTTCTTCCCCAACACTTATTAGTCAGCTTCCTTGCCCTCCACTCACCTTGCACCCTTCTTAAAGTGACAAGAAAACACCAGAAAAAGGGCCCTGGTAGGGTGGCTTTGACATTCTGTTGGAATGGGGCTTAGTGTCTTGTATTCCTAACATCAAAATGGCCTGTTAATACTTTACTTAATGTCTTATCCATGCTTCAGCTATGCATCTCCACAGGAAGAATCAAGTTAAAAATCAGACACTGCAGACAACACACATCTGGCAGACTGTTGCTATGGTATTTAAATTCTTACCATTCTTCCTGTGCCTAGTGGATGTAATATGTAATTTATTTTTTAAATGTACAAATCATATATTTATTCCCTTATTAAACCTGAAATCACCTCGCCACATATTCCCATATTTGTTCAACCTAGAGGGGTAGCCAGCAGCCAGGACTGTACCAAGAGTCTGGTGGTTTGGGGGTTTCTGAGTTTCACAGTGCTGTAATGTCATGAGAATTTAATTTTATAAGCAAAAGTTAGGCTAGTTTTTCTCCACAGCCCTGAGCCCTGACAAACACATCCATCTCTTTGGCCCAGGGTCTGAGTTCAGACCTGGTACTGCTCTTTGCACCACTGGGGCTCAGGTGCTTTGCACTAAAATATCATTTTAAGGACATTTTCACAGAGAGAGACAGAGGATCATCATGTGTGGGCATGGGAGTCTGAGAGGTGACTGATTAACACCATTTGATGATGCTCATGAGAGAGAAAAAATTGTTTCATTGTTTTAAAGTGGGAGTCTCCAAGAATCCAAAGGTTCATTTTCTCAATTACTTTGCTTGTGTAGCTGGTCAGCAGGTGACCATAATCACCACTATAATTAGATCAAAAATTCAACTGTTTGAGAATTGAAAAGTGCAAAACCATTGGCAGGGAATAGAAGAACCAAAATTTAAAAAAAGAAGAATGTCTCTCCATTTTTTTCCCTGGTAATCACTTCAACAGTCAACAAATTTATCCCCATGTTTTCATTTGGGGATACATTTCTTCCTTTGTTTCTTTCAAGACATGCATGTGACAGTAAGTAACTATGGCTGCTGGAGAAACAAGAGTTGTGGCCTCATAGGCACTGCTATGAAATGATGTGAATCTGATGGAAAAGGGAAACTGTGGGCAGTTCTGGAATTTTGTCTGGGATGAAGTTTCTGTCCTTGGGACAACTGTGCAGCAGCACACACTTAGCTCAACGTTTGTGGCCTCCAAGCCTTTGCAATGGGTTTCCTTACCAGGGATGCTCTTGCCATGCACCCTCAGCCAGGATTTCCTACCTGCACTGAGCCATGTGTTTACCTAACTTTTCCCTTATTTTCCTACCACAGGTTAAACTATTAAGGTCATGGAGAACTTAATTCCCAAAGTGGTGCCAACCCATGCAAGAGCTCTTTCTTCTGGGAGATACTAGCCTTTAAAAATATTTTCAAGGAGGAATTAGTCTAAGCATTGATTTTTTTAAAGTCTATTCAACATAATATTTCTAGCATGTCTCCTCTCTAAAGCACAGTCTTCGGCATTTAAATTTTCACCATCGGAAAAATTATTTCTCTGTGTACTAATGTGCTCAGCTAATTTTGGATTCTTGCTAATCAAACTTTTTTCCAGCTGCATCATACTTGCTTATTACTTAATATCAGATAAATCAGAACTGAAGCTTTTCTAGACAGCAAAATAGATAGTGGTACTGTTTGCAACAGCCAAAAATAGAAGATTAAGGATGGGATAGGATGAGACAGCCCTGCCTCCCTGGGCCACACTTCTCTGGGGAGCAGGGGAGTCTGCACTTGTCTAAAATTCCAGTTTGATCAGGACATCCAGCCTCTGCTGTAATATACTAAAAAAACCCTCAACAATTTAATTTATTGCACAGTCAAATATTTCCTACTTAGGTAAGCCTGGAAGTTTTAGCTTCTTTACAGGAGTATGACAGGTGCTATTTCTCTGCCTACTCCATAGCTGTGACTAATCTAACTGAAAGACTGCACTGTTTTATGAATTAGAAAATTAATTTTAAAACGTTTACTTTCTGTTGAGGATTTAGATGAGACTACGCCAATGCTTTGACTAAACAGCTCCAGTCCCAAGTCTCATTTCTCCTCACTCATTAAAAGCCGTTAACAGCTCCTGTCCAGTGCTATAGTTGCTGCTAACTTCTGGGTCTGTTCTGACATGGTTTACATGTCTTTCCATAGAAATTGAATAGTGCAGAATTACTACTTTCCCTGTCCTTGAACCCTTTCTATTAGGTAAAAACCCTCCTAGTGAGTGCTCCTTTCTGCATTGACCCCTGCCAGCACACGGGTCAAGCTTACAGAAGAAGAGGGATAGTTTTGCATGGAGTTTGGTGGGAACTATCCATGCACATGACACTCCCTCGGCACTCCCACCATGCAGGACTCAGGAAGGGATTCACCTCCAGCTCCCAAAAGCCCCAGGGATGGCCCCTGCAGCTGGCAGAGCTCATACAGCCACCAAGTCACCAAGCACTTGCTGCCAGTGACCCCCCACACACCTGGCACCCTCCAGCCAGCCCTTGAGAGTCCAAATGCTAGCCTTGAACATACCTACCAGCATCCTGCCTTCAGGGAACAACCCACCCAGATCCCCTGCTGCAGCCTGGAAGTGGATTTGAACCCACACTGAAGCTGTGTTGAACTCAGCAGCCCTGAACAAAGCTGCCTGACCACGCACAGAGTAGCTGTATACAGTATTAGGCCTCAGGTGGCTGGACCTCTGCCTCCAGAGGAATTTCAAGGTAATAGAAATTGCCCCTTTCCTCTTCTCAGGGCTGCCTGAGAAAAAACATTAAATTCTCTTGAACCTCTAGCTAGGAACATTGTCTGTGCCCTCATACTTTGCATATGAGCTGCTATACATATAGGCCCAAGATGCATATTCTGATTTTGAGATTCAAATACTTCTTCAGCAAAGTGCTCGAGGTCAATTCAGATTAAGGAGCACCTTTACATTGGTTGTACATCCATTCTCACTACTTTGCCTTGACATGAAGTTTGGCCACTGGAAGATACTATCTCCAAACTGGGCTCTATCTTCTCCAACTGGAAAATTACTCTATCTGCTAATTTCCTGACTATATAAGTTACTACATCTATGGTTTAAACCTTAGAGAATCCTGGAGTTCTTCCAGCCAAACCACTGTGAATGCTCCACAATCCAAACCTCACTGCCAGCATGTGTCTCACAGCTGCTCAGTGGGACAGAGCATTGCTCTGAGGAGGGACTCTGCTCATCTCTGATGTCTGCAAGGACCAGGCTCTGAAATGGCTGTGCCTTCAGAGCACTGCAAGACCAAAGCCAGCTGCCATCTGACACAGCTGGTGCTTTCAGTGAAGTATATGCCCATTGTCACGGCTCCTGCAGGAACGAGGCGCTTCTCCTCGTGCCTCGACCTGGGTTAAACACTAACTGGTCACTGTGTGGTGCTGTGGGGAAATGGAGTCAGTCCCAACTCAAAGAAAATGCTGCAGGACATTTGGCTGCAGCTGACATTCTCTGGCCAGCACTTTGCAAACTCTGCTCCCCATCACCCTGAGAGGGTGCCCAGCCCCTTGCAGCTGCCCGCTGAGCAACAGCCAATGCAAGGCTCTCCTGTGCCCAACCGCACCAAATAAACCAGAGACTAAACCCGTGCTTCTTACAAACAGATTTATTTGCATTTTGACTGGAGCACAGATTCTAGATACAGATTTCTTCTGCACAACAGTACAAGAGCCAGTGCAAAATATGCTTTTTTATTATTTATTCATGTACAAAAAAACCCCAAAAACCAACAAATGAAAAGACAAAGAGTGTGGCAATATTTACTCACAACTGGTACACTTCAGCCTCCCATCAACCCACCTCCACTCACCCTTGCCCATCATGCCAGCTTTGTGGCCAGCACTGCCTGCCTGTAACAGCTGCATTGTCAGTGAAGAGAGGGAACTCCCTTTGAAAGATAAACACTCACCCCAAGCAAACCAGGACAACAGCAGGCTACTTTAAAAAGTCGGGCACACCATCTGGTCACCAGTGCATCCCCCACCAGGGAGCAAAACTTTGAGGGAATGGCAAAAAAAAAAAAGTACAAATCAAAAACGCACAAAAAATTAGGCACTAGCTTAACCCATTTGTTAGAGAGCCAAGCATGTTAGATACACCTCCAGTCTGCCTTCTCATATTCACCCACAGTAGAGATGATCAAAGCCAAACACTCCCCACTCTGAGTACCCTGTGCTGTCAAACAGATTATAATCTTATGAAAATATTTCTATTGCTAGCATAAAGTTAAACCATTGCGTAACTGGAGGAGGAAGAGAAGCTACAGTCTGAATATAAACATTTCTTTGAGAAGTCAAAAAAATCCCAATAGATACAGACAAAAAAACCTGTTTCAGTCATCCACCAGATGATTGTTAGAATTACAGCCAATGCTTAAGCAATACAACATTGAACTAGGAAAACTCGTCGTATGGTTGTTCTGCTTATGGAGTAGCCTTACTAGTTCACAAAGCATTGGGCAATCTATTTCTCTGTTTCTCTAACTAATTTCAGAAGCTGCAGTGTAGAACTGTAGTGTTAGTGAAAGAATATGCTCATCTTCACCTAGGCCTGGGATTTATATTGCAGAAATTCATTGAACTTACATCACTCCAAGTGTACTGTGTCCAAATCACCTAGTTGCTACTATGGACTTTTACAATTCTACCCAAGGAATGGCAGGGTTTTGAAGCTTGATCAACCAGAGTCTTTTACATTGAACAGCAACTAAACAAAGCAGAGTACCAGTAAAAGCCAAAGAACACATGTACTCAGCACAAATATGTGTTGATACAGTACAGTATGTATGTGGATATATATGTATATATATATGCATATATATGTATATGTTACATTATAAGGAGAGTGCCATTCAGGGCTTCTCAAATGCAGGAATCCTTTTACCACCTCCAAGTCTTGAAACATCAGCCCGTTAAATTACACACTAAGACAATGAGAACTCCAATATTTTCCATATTGAATGGTTATTTCTATTTTAGCCAATTAACCATGCAGGGCCAGAAGAAAGAAAAGGAGCTTTAACTTTAATAGCACCAGTCCTGCCACCTCAGTCAGGTGGCCAAATTTTTATCACCAGATCGTTTGCCCTCTTCCTGCCCTGCAGTTGTGTATCATGGGCATTACTGCGAGTTTTCAGGACATCACCAGAGTCATATTAATCTCTATTGATCCCTATCAATTGACTCAGTTGATAAGGAAAATGCCATAAATGATGACATTTATGAAATTTCAGACAATACAGATTCGACAAAAATGCAAGTTTACACTTTGCAGTACTGGTTGAAGTCATATTGGTATTAACCACATAAATGATTCTATCTTTTCACTCCCAGCAAGCCCGCTTTTACTCATAGGGGCTGTCATACATACAACTGAAGAGCTGAACAGCTTGGGAAACCATGTTACTCACTGTTATCCTAAGCCCCAGTCCTTATAAAGTTCTGCTGCACAAATTTCACATATAGCTGAAAACAGTTCCAGTTAAATCACTTTGAGCAGGTTTTACTTTTTAAGAAAGAAATAGGAACAACAACAACAAAGAGTAAAAGTAAATGTAATGGGCATTTCAGAAAAAAGTAAATTCTGTTTAGATGAGTGGGAGCTACTCACCTCCCCTTGCCTTTAATCTATCTAGAATTTAGATGTCTATCCCAGACTAAACATTTGTGCCTCCTGCCTTGAGGAAACAAAAGCTTCCTTCTAGAGGCTGTCACTTCCACAAATGGGTCAAACAAGTCCCTCCAGGGGCAGCAGATCCAAGGGGAGTCAAGGATTGCCTGACACACAGGTGAGACAAGTCTTTCTTTCTCTCTTTCTCTCTCTGCACCTTCCTCAAGGGCAGCCAGTGGAGGGGAGGTGCTGATCTCCTCTCTCTGGTGACCAGCAGCAGGAAGCGAGGGAATGGAAAGAAGCTGAATCAGGGCAAGTTCAGACTGGACATTGGAGAAGAGTTCTTCAGTGGGAGAGTGGTTGGTCACTGGGACAGGCTCCCCAGGGACTGCCTTTGGCCCTGGTCATGCCACCAAGCCTGCCACAGTTCAAGGAGCACCTGGGCTGCTCTGGATGACACTCACAGTCACAGGGATCAGTCTTAGGTACTCTTGTAAGGACTCTGTGACCCTTAAGAGTTTATTTCAACTCAAGACAGTCTATGATTCTAAGCTCAAGTAACTCAACAGCCTCCTGGACACCAAACCAGCTGTGCTGTATCTTCATGGATGTGCATGTTAACCACAAACCTCCAAATTCCTGTTGGGGCTACAGAGGTTCAACAAGGAGTGGAAATACTCTTTCAAAGAAGGGTAGGTATAACACACACACACACTCCCATAAGTTTTACAGCTTTACAGCAGTCTCACACAGAGCCAACCCCACAGAAAAATATAGTCTATGGGATTGTTTACTCTGGTATACTTTTTTAGAGCATGAGAGCAAGGTATATTGTCATATTCATCCTCAGATGAGTATATAATTATTTTAGTTTTAAAAAACTAAATACAGCAAAGCCCTAACAGACTTCTTTTTGCTTAAAATTCATCAATCAAGTGTAATTGAAACACTATGTGGACTTTCGCATATAATTCATTGTGGGCAAGAGTTGTGTTTTAAAGAATCAAGAAGTTACTCTTTTCAAAACAAGCAAACAGTTCTCAGTCCCTAACTCAGGCAGCAAAGCCACCTCTATCCTTGCTTCACTCTACTGTGTCTCAGTATTGCTGTGTCCCCCCAGTTACAGGGCTATCACATCTAAGTGGATATGATATGATAGACTACACTCCTGGCAACATCAAGGTCTATTCAGAACCCTTCCCATGATGTAAGATTCACTTGAGCTGCACACATGGTATGACAGCCATACCATGCACTGGGCCAGTATTACAGAGCAGGATGAAAAACCACAGCCAGCATTCACCTTCCAAAGCACCTTCTAGAAAATAATCAAGCAGTTCCTGGAATACAGGGGCACACTCGTCCCACCTGCTCACACAGGCATATGGAATTAATTCACTGTTTTGGAAGGCAGCTGTGTGTGGCCTCAACCTGGATTCCATGGCCAGGAGCTACTCATCACCTACACAGCTTGATTCTCAACCAAGAAGCCTCAATTACTTCATTTCAGAAGGGGGAAACACCATGTCCCAAAGCCTAGGCATCCTTTTTTCATGCCTACAATTTCTGGACTATCCAGGACAGTCAGTTGAGCAAGATTGTGCCTAAGTAGGCAGTGCTGTTCAATTAACTTTGCTGGCTGAAGGTTTTCCCATTGTGATACAAGTTTTCTATTCTAGTATTATTTTTGGTGTTTAAAAAAAACACATCAGTGGGGATGGGTGGGGTTTTTTGCACAAAACTTTGTTTTAATGAAAAAAAGGATGCTTTTCTCAGTATTTTGCTGTTTATTTCTGCTGGGAAAACTTGAAACACATAACTTTTGTTAGAGAAATATCAGTCCGTGTCTGTCCGAATTCCTCTAGTGTCAGCTGGGAGCTGTAACTCAAGGGCTCCATGGCCCCCTCTTTCCCTGGGCACCTCTCCAGCCCTCATGACGCATTCCCTGTTTGACTAACCCAGGGTAGGAGCATCATGGATCTGTAATTCAGCCAAACAGCTCAGCCCCAAGGGAGACACAGCATGCAAAGCACTTGAATGACCATTTCTGAGAGCTGCAACGGTAGCTCAAACTGATGCTGCTTTAAGGGCCAAATGGATTTAATTAAATGTTTCCATTTCAAAAGGCTGGAACATTTGATTCGGTGTTTTCTAGCTGACAATTTCTCATTTTTTGGGAAAATTTCCATTCCAGGAAAATGTTTGGTATTTCAGCTTTCCATGTCAGTTCAGGATGAAATTAAATGTTCAAGAATCAAATTTTGATGGTATATACTTAGTTTGGGAAAACAGCCATATTGTTGAGCTGTCAAAAGTGAAATTATTTCATCAATGCAAGAAAGGTGTGATCCAGTTTGCCTTTGACTTCAGTGAAGTTACTTTTTTAGATTAATGGAGCCTGGATGGAGTCCCAAAAGACCAAGGGAGGGTGGAGCTGATCATGGCTACAGATATGGGAAACAGGAGTCAAAAGTGAAAGATTGAGAATGTAAGAAGCAGCAACTAAGATGATCTGTTACCTGGTCTTTATCAAAACAGTTTTACTTCAGTAAGAGGATGAAAATCCATTAAGATTATAACATCTAATTCCCAGTTACAGTAAAGATAGCAGTTAATCACTAATTTGTAGAGTAGAATAGATCCATAGTATGAATTTGTCATGAGCACTATAGCTTTCAGTGTTCAAAACAGTTCCTTGGAAAACCTTCACATGCTCCATTCAAGGAGACTACACTCTAAAGCTAAATATGGTACTGAGCTGCTCACTTCAAGCTACCTGTCTCCCACTGAACCCCCCCAGAACTGTTCTGCTGGATTGGTACTACAGAAGGGCTGTCAGGAGGGACCAAGGTCTCTGGACTTTGAGCACAGTTGCAGGTGGAGAACAGCTAAGTGTGAGCTTCCAGAGTCGACACTTCAGGTGAAGGCTGGGCACCAAACCCATCCTCTGCACTGACCAATCTGTTTTGGGAGGGAGCCCCAAGCCTTCCACCTCAAAGAGTACAAGAGGAGCCCTGGGGAGTCTCCACCCATCAGCATCAGGGTGTGTGTGTGTGTTTGAAAGCAAGAGAGCACTCAGAACTGTAAGTAAATCAATTCACCCCAACATGAGGGGTCAAGAGAATTGGGATTTGTTTATCTTTCATTTCCCTTACAAGGCAGATGTTTCTAAGTAATAAGCAGAAACCTCTAAAATTTTTAAGGCTGAAGAGGAAGGGAGGGAGGAAAAAACATGTACAAGCTTTAGGATGTTCTCAGCTCCAGCTTAAAAAACCAAAAGAACCAAAACAAAAATCAAACCAAACAAACAAAAAAACCAAACCCACCAAAATCACACACCACCAAAAATTTCTATCTGTAAAAGCAAGTTTTTTCTTAAGCTGTTTGGTAATTCTTAGTTCACAGGAGCATTTATCCAGAAGGTTCTTCATGTTTCCAGTCTAGGTTGGAGCAATCTCAGTGAGGCACTAAATTTTAGGCCATTAAAGTCTCTCTGTGCAGCACGGTCATTTTAAAATTATGTGGTAGCCATCATTGCTTTCAGCTGTAACAAAGAAATGCAAAGAATATTTTCATTGCTTTTAGGAAACATCAGAGACACAGAACTTCAAATTTTCTTTCTAGGTAGTTTGCAATTGGTTGTACACTTGTTTCACAACCCACTCATGAAAACCAATGCTGAACATCTAAATCAAATAATTTACATAAGAAATCTTACATACTGCCATATTTTATCATTTTACTCAAACATTTCCTGCTCATTTATGTCAGTGGTGTCAATGGATTCATGAAATTTTTATAACAGTGTAACTGAGAGTAAAGCAACGATCAATCAGTCTATCATAGTGTAGTCAACACCTTGACTTACACTAGATTAGATTACTTATCTTTTCAGGATAACAGCATTGAGTTTGTGATAACGTTTAATGCAATTCAAAGAAGGAATTATCTTCAGAGTAACATGTAACAGCAGCAGCAATACACACCTTTTAATGTGCTGATAACAAAACAAGACTCGTCTTGGAAGTTTTGCACCATCTGAAGGGCAGAAGGAAAAAAGCCAACATAACACATTTTTAGCAATTAAATTCACATTTCTTTAGGGCCATTATAGACTTAGAGGAGATCATCAAACATTTGGTGTCTAGTCCTGCAGTCCTGAGTAACCCAGCCTGTGAGGTTATTAACTTATCAATTAAGGTCCTTGCAGCTGCTAGTGTGTTTAAGAGAAGCTCACACCAAATGTACTTGCCTGAAACTGATCTAGCTTATTCAGCATTTACCATCCTCCTGGCAGCTCTTGATCCTGAATGTTCTTATAGCACTCCTATTATTCTATTAAAGATCGTGCTCTTTGTTGCTTTCAGTGAATCTGTATTAGTTTAGACAGGATTAAGGTAGTCCCCTTCTTAAAAATCCAACGGTGGTAATTACCATTGATTGCTAAATGATGGAGCTCAGTGAATTTACATTAGCATTTAAAGAACACCTGGAAATGGTAAACCCCAAGAAATGGACTCCCTGCTGAATAAAGGAATTGCTACTGAAAAGCCCATCCATCAGCAGAATCCATCTGGCTACTTTGATCAGACATTAGTACAGATGCAGTGCTTATAGGAATCATTTACCTGTTTGTTTTTTGTCAAGGAACAGGAATCATAGTGAAACCATTATGAAAAGCAAGGCAAATAATGGGAAGAAAGACTAGAACCTAAAGCTATTTGAGTTAGTCATTAGAGGCAACTAGATTTTCAGAAGAGGTGCAGATTCTAGTGACACCTTTAAATAAAGAGATTATTTCAGATTCAATATGAAAAGCTGCTTTAAGATTCATCCTTAGTCAAGGCATCCTCCACCTCAGAGTAGCTATGTGTGACCAAGGAGGTGAATTACCTTCAGGAGATGTCTCATACAGTTGAGGCAAATGCTGGACACAACTTCAGAGAAGGGAGGTGTGACCAGAACCTCTCTGATCAGTTCATGAAATCCAGCTTTCTGAAAACTGAGTATCATTCAAGTAGTACATTTTTTCAGCTGTAAGTTCTCACACCAAAATACCCTTTTCGACTTAGACCGATCTCTCTATACTCTTTGAGGTTTAACATCCAGCCTCTCTACTCCTTCAAATCAAACTTCTCTGGCCAGTCTATGTGTCTTTGCCTAATGATGCATGAAGTACATTCACAGACTGCCACACTCTTGCCACTATAGTACTAGAACAAGAAAAAAATATTAGAAAAGCAATAGACCTTGTTAATAATTGACTTAAACAAATACTTAAAGCCTTATACCCAGGCTGGTTCGTCCAATTCCCCTACCAAGAGCTGCCTCCAAGCACTTTGCATCCATAAAGCATCAAAGTTTCAGATTTAATCAGGCTGGAATAGCAAGGAGACTTCAGGAATAAGCATTACAGCCTTCAGTTTAGGCTCCAGTAGAGACCTATGCTCTGCTTCATTTATTTTAACAATGCTTCTTATAAATGAAGCTCCTTAAGTGATTCTGGTGCATGAATGAGTAAGTAATTTAGTAGGGGGAAAAGAGGATGAAGGGCAACTCACTATTAACCCGTAAGTTAATGGAATGGACTAAATTAAGGCATTATATAATGGGACACAAACAGTAGCAGAGGTCCACAAATTATAGTGTGCACATAGTGCGCACAGTGACAGATCCAGTGCCTGGAATCATAGGCCAAGATGTAAAACTAATTGCCCTAGGGATTTTAAAACTTACCTTCTTTGGGCAACTTAACTATTTATTTTTAAAAGTTCTTACTTTAGATCCTCACTTCAAAATGCGTGTAAGTAGCCAAAATGAAAAGGAATTTAGGTGGGAAAAAACCTCTAAGATCATCATGCACAAACACTGATCTGGCACCAGCAAGCCCAACACTAAGCCATGTCCCCAACTGCCACAGCTGCATGACTTTAAAACTCCCCCAGGGATGGTGGCTCAAGCACTTCCCTGAGCAGCTTGTTCCAATGCTTGACAACCCTTTCAATAAACAAATTTTTCCTAATACCCAATCTAAACTTTCCCTGGCACAACTTGAGGCCACTTCCTCTCATTCTGACACTTGTTACTTGAATGAAGAGACAGGGCCCCACATTGCCACAACCTCTTTTCAGATAGTCATAGAGAGCAATAAAAGACCAATTTTGGCTTGTTTCACTTAAAAAAAACAAACAAGAACCCCAACATCTTTTACAAAGCAAAGGTCTTGAAACCACACCGAAATCAGTGCTGTGCGTGGCTGATTTGCTCCAAGTATTTACTTTAACTTGATGGGATTAATGGCTTTACAATTCTCTCTTGAAGATGCATTCCTATATTTGAAAGTTCATTCTAATTTCAAGAAGTCAGACAACTGTTACATCTCAGACAAGGATGTATCTCCCTTTGGCCCCCTTACCTCATTGCTCACTAATACATGGATCCCTGTGGGTCCCTGCCGGTAGATCCGATTTATCTGCTGTGGAGAAATGCTGTACAAGTTTGCAATCTTCTCCATTAATTCCAGCGTAGTCAACTCTTCTAAGAAGATTGCATGATACACTGCAACAAGTGGAAAGCAGTTACAGAACAGCAAATACAGATGGCACCAAGACACTCAGCATCAACAACCAAATGGGTTTAAGATAAAGGTTCAAATGGAATAAACAAGCTTAGTTATTTTAAAGTATCCCCAAATATCTGGCTAGATGATTTGCAGAAAAATACTCACTATATGTATGCAGCAGGGAATTAAAGCACACACAACTTTTACCCAGACTATGGGACTAATTACAACCTGCATCATGGGGCACTTAAACAGCCTTCTCATAAAGCTGCTTATAGTTTTGGATAATCTTCTTTTAATGATTTTGAAGCTTAAAAAAAGAATTCAATCAAATAGTAAAACACATGCTATATCACATAAAAGCAGGATTTTATTAGATACCATCCACTGATCCCTTAGGCACAAACTAAAACATACAACACATAAGGTAACAACATGGATGACAGTATTGTTTTAGAAATTTAATCCAAATTATAGCTATCAGGTAGGAAAGCTGTGCCTGTTTACTACTAAATACAAAATTTAAGGATAATCTTCGTTCTCATTTGATTGTACATTGTGTCATGAGTGATGACAAATTCCCAAAAGTTTTGAACTTCAAAGAATTACAACCTCACTTTAAAACCTTCCATTTCCCTGAATTTTTTCAAACAAGACATAATCTAAATAAAATTCTGGATGAAAGGGTGGTTTTTAATGCTATTTTCTCTACTAAGAACTGAATAGAGATTTTGCTGTGGCATTCTGCAAATGATTTGTAAACTGGGTCTGTCCCCCAGGCAGACAGTGCCATTTTGAATCTAGCCGTGAAACCATAACTGAAGTGGCAAAACTGAGATAAACAGGATCCCTTCACACACTAAGGACACAGGAACTCAGACAGAAAGCAGCACTCTCACCAGGTGAGTGTTTAAAAAAAATCCATACATAAGAACTTACCACAAAGACTGCCATCTCCATTTTCTCGTTTTTGGTGGAGATGGGATCTGTTTTGCTCTGGTTCTTGACAGACATAGATTGTCATCTTGGGCCTTACATTTCTATGGATTAATCAAAAACAGTAGTAAGTTATTTAGTAGATCTGAAATAGTTCCAAGTCAGTTATCAAACGGAGTAAAAAAGTAAGTAATGGAATCATTCAGGCTGTGCATAAATAAAAAACTAAGGCATAGTCTTGATGCTGGTGACTAGACAGCTTAGGATGTCTGGCTAGAGACCCCTGGGAGGTGATGCAGAGCACTGTAATTTTTCGAGATCAAATAAGAATAAACAGTTTACAGCACTTGCTAAGCAGTTTATCATACCTACCTCTACTTATTTAAAACCTGCTTAGCTGTAGAATTCATGAGGTTATTGCAATGAAAGCAAGATTAAGAATAACTTGAGGCTCCAGGGCTTTGTTTTTTTATTGTTTGTTACCTCTGATGGAGACGTCACATAGGGTATTGTAGGTTGTGTATCTCATGATAAGGAAGCAAGCTATCAGCTGGTAGCAAATAGAGATCCACATTATGCTGCTTCATTTTGGCAACATTTCTGAGTTGTGCTTGGATTTGAATATCATTGCAATCACCAGTCTGTGAGAGAAACTCTCTGAAGCATTAAAAGGAAGTCTAAATGCTACAACTCCAGGATTAATTTCTAGTTAACACTAACTAGATAACTTGTTATCTAACTTGACACTTGTAACACTAACTTGATAACTAGTTATCAAGGGATCCTAACAAAAAAGTAGGAAGGAAATAGTACAAACCTTCCTTTAATTGCATTAAAGAGCCGAATTCCATCAGCAGGCCCACAGATTTGAACAAAATCTTCTTTGGACATCTTCAGTAAGTCAGCACCTACATATTTCAAATTGATTTTTCTTCAGAAGTTAAGCAAATCTTAGCTTTCAAATAGTATGGTAGCAGAAAAGGGAAGAGTAGAGGGGGTAAAGAATCCACAAAGCTAAACCAGAAAGATTTACACAGAGAAGTTGCAAATTCAGAGAGGTGTGCACTTCAAATCAACCATGGTGAAACAGAAAGCTGGAAGCTGCCAAATGAACAATGCTGCACTGGAAAATACTCCAGCTAACTCATAAACAAGTTAGATATTTCACATTGGCCATTAAATGATCCAGTCTTCTGTAACTGTCACTGAGTTATTTCATCAAGTTGCAAGTCAGAGTGAGTCTCCTCATGTTTTCAACACCTCTAACAACTGCCCTTTCCACCATCTTACTGATGTGTACAGCTACTTAATGGGAGGGTACAGTGAAGGTGCCAGATGCTTCTTAAATGTGCACAGGGACAGGATGAGAGGCAGCAGACAGAAGATGAAATCCCGATTAGACAGATATAAGAAAAAACATTTTCACTGCCAGAACAGTTAAGTGTTTGAAGAGGTTATTTAGGGAGACTGGAATTTCCAGCCTTGGAGATATTCAAAGGCAACTACACAAGGCCCTGGACTTGCTTCAAAGATGCACTTAATGAACACAGGAAGTCCCTTCCATCTTAATTTACTTTCTTCTGTTTTCACTTGCTCTATAGGTCTACAAACTGCTTTGACAAGTGGTAACTAATCTAAGAAGGAAAGAAGACCCATACTGGATCAGACCAAGGATCCCATCATAAGTGGCCAGCAGCAGATGCTACATGAGCTGCACTTACAGAAGAGAAAAAAAACAGTAATTGGACTGTTTAAACTCACCCGAAAAACTTGAGAAGAGTCTACAGAATGGAGAGAACCTATTACGATGAAGCCACTGCTGGGCATCTTGAATAGATGCAGAAGGAAGGAGATGCTACATTGCAAAAAGAATAAGAAGGTCTTGAAATGAACTGTTCACCAGTGTCCTAAAAGAGAAAAGCACCACATTAACATGATCTCAAGTACTTACATCATTGCTGGGAGGCAGGAGCTCCATTTGGTGGGTTGGAGAACTGTTGCTAAAAAAAATTATATAAAGTTGGAAGAGAAAAAAACACATTATTTTAAATTTTACATTGCAGTGTCCATCCTCTTCCCCCTCCTCTGACTCAACTTTCACAAGTTACATCCAACTTGACTTTTTTCCTCTATCAGATTTTTTTAAAAGTGTTCAAAATTTGGAACAAGAATAAAAAGCCCCGCTCTCTACCTTACGTCTTTTGTTCATTAGTTGAGGTCCTCCTCAAGACTGAGAGAAAAACTCAGGCTTATTGACCTCAGTCAAGTTTTTCCATATGGTTGACTCACTAATGTGACATCATCTAAGCAAGAAAATTGTAACCTACAGGGCGGCTGAACTCAAAATTTCTATGAGCCAGAAATATCCTAACTAAATCTACTGTCTGATAATAATCCTTTATAAAAATTGAATAAAGGACCTTATAATTCAACCCTGGTGTTATCTTAAACATAGTCAAGTGCCATAAATGATGCATAAACCACATTTCTACTAAATTCTCCTAAACACAGACAGGTCTCCTAAACATATCAGGGATTTTACCAAAGGAATAAAAAAAAAAAACCAACTCAGCAGATCTACTAATACAAAATTTTGTAGTATCACCGTTTGTTCCTTTTCATAGGCTGAGGGGATTAATTGAAAATTAGTGGTACAACATGGATTAATACAACCTGGTAATTAAGTAGTGTGGGAGGGCAGTAAGATGGCAGAGTCCTACCAAAAGAAAATGGCCTATGCCAAATTCCTAAGGAGAAGTATGGAGCAGAGAGGTACTGTAGCATCCTCCGTAGTGAGGGACACTGGTGTACATTTCTAGCACCAGTTAGTTATCTTCAGCATTTCAGAATCTCTAGAGCTGTCCCGTTATGATGGCTACTCAATAAATTAAATGTGTCTTCATTAGTCTTTTGTTCTGAAATGGCATCTCAAAACCAGGCTGTTTCGCCCTAAACAGGATTTCCTTACATGTCATTCACCTGTGAATTCAGCACCAGAAACTATCTCAAGACAGTAAGTAAGGAAAAAATACCAAGTCTGAAGAGGTTCTGAAAGCCTCTAACACACTTGTGAGAAGATACAGGGGGGATTGCTGGTACAGGGCATGGCGAGTTCTCTCCAGGAATTGCCCTGGTGACCCTCTGAGGCTCACCTTTCAGCCACCACATAAACAGTCCATGTACAAACAGTGCTCTGCATTACAGGGAATTCCTGGAGGAAGTTCTTAAAGACTTTTGGAAAATACTTTCTCCTCCCTAGAAAGGGTGGTCGTCCTTAACATCATCTTCCACAGTATTAAATGCATGGACACACAAATGCTACCATATCAAGAGGAAAGATAAGGCATGTATTT
Source organism: Anthoscopus minutus (assembly GCA_013399455.1). Taxonomy (NCBI): domain Eukaryota; kingdom Metazoa; phylum Chordata; class Aves; order Passeriformes; family Paridae; genus Anthoscopus; species Anthoscopus minutus. The sequence continues at coordinate 72,785 of VWYI01036672.1, read as the reverse complement.
GTTACGTACCCATCTCCGAGGTTGAAGCTGTTGGGAGAACTGTTATAGCTTGGAGAGGGAGCATTGTTCATTTGATAAGGCACATCAGGCCAGGGAGAGCACTGTTGGAAGAAAGGCAGCAGGGAAACTTTCATAAGGATGGAAATAAAGGACTCAATTCTCCTCTAATACCACATTCATGCTGTTGCCACGCCACTAACTTCAGCTCATCACTCCTGCTGAGAGGAGGAGATGGGCCATGGATTTTCTACACTGCTCTCCAAGTGGGCTGTCAGGGGGCCAGATTGATTCCAGTTGTGCATTCCACATTTCTTTCTCCCATTTCACAAAGCCTGTCCCCAAATAACACTGGGCCAAAGTGTGCACAGCTGTAAGTCAGAGCAATGCCAGTAAGTCAACTCAGACTGAAGGCAGCAATGATACAGAAATACCCCTGGTCTCAATTATAAATCCCTAATTAAATCCAGGCAAGAGTGACAAAAATGCTCCAGTGGCATTGCTTCAGGTTTATACCAGCAAAAGAGCAGAATTTGAACCAGCCTGCGTATCTGAAACCTCTGCTCATTAGTCAAACAGCTCCTGTCAAATGCATATTAGAGAAAATTTAATATAGACAGACAGACAGACACAAAGCTCCTAAAAGCCTTCACAAATACAGGTCAGACTCCACATTCTCTGACAGTAGTGTAAAACCAGAGTAACCCAGCTAGAATTGGTGACTCTGTTCTGAATTTAAGCCACAGTAATCAGCAGGAGAAATCTAGCCTTGTTGAACTCCCCACCACCAAGAGCTCAAGAAAATGCTCTGTAGTGGCCTTGTTTGAAATGATAAAATGACAGCAAGTGTAACTTTGGAGCTTTATCATCTCCACAAACACTAGCAAATATTTTATCATCTCCACAAGCACTGGCAAATATTTAACTCTTCAGCAACCCACATTTCCCCACACAATATGTCAAAGTGCATCAGAGCTCGTAGGGAGAGTCTGGGATCTGCCAACTCAGTAGAATTAGGTCTGTCAATCAGAAAACATGCTGGTTGCTCCTAGCAACATGAGGAAAACTGAGTGGGAGAGATTGGATCTCACAAACAGGAAGCTGATTTAAATTAAGAATAATTAACATAATTTTTTGAAGTCCAGCAAGCTGCTCCAAAAAAAATAAGAACTAAATCAAACAAGTCATTCCCACAGGGAGACTGAACAACACTTTAATCTCTTTCTTGAGTCCTGTTCCTGACTAATTCTGCAGCCTATGCTAAGTTTATACCAACATCTTAGTAATGACAGGGAGGGGCAGAAGTACATACAGTTCTGCAACAGTGCAGCAGAATATAAGACACAAGATATTCCTAGAGTACAACCTAGAATCTCCTCAGATTTTGGATGTAACAAGAGCTTCATAGGCACATTCACAGAAAAACAAATTAATAATTTAATCAGCATCTGTTCAAGTGCCCCATCTCCAACAAGAGCTTTCGCCAAGCAATTCTGAAAAAAAAAATACAGACAACTGTATTTTCATACAACTGGCACCTGAGGCCATGACAAGGGCTCAGGAGCACAATGAAAATTGAGAAAGTTGTTTTGTTTTCTTTAAAGCCAGGCTACTAAGGGTTGGCTTATACCCCAAAACATAAAGAACTTTGGCATCTTTCATAAATTTCAACTGTGAGTCACTTTATAATTTTGCTCCACTCTTAGTTTCACTCAGATCTGAGCATACATGTCTCCACAAGACAATCTCCAGGGCTCAGACACTGTTTTCTTTTAAATTTATCTACCAATATGATGCAGTATGAGGTGTCTAAAATACTTTACCTCTGTGAGAATAGTTGTCTCGTAGGAAGGCTGATACTTCTCTTTCTCCTGGGTGGTCTTCTTTTCCATTTTTTCCCTGTCAGTCTTCTGTTTTCTGTCCGCTCCTTTAGGCTATAAGTACAAGCACAGGCTCTCCCTTATGTCAAGTACTACAAGTTTGGAGATAGAGGCCAAGAGATTTATCTAATCTGTTCACAAAAGCCTCCTTAAGATTTATGGGAATTCTACATATGAAACAAGATATGCATTTTCTAGACAAAGGAATTAATCAAAAATCCTACTGTTTCTGTACGTCCACCACTAATGCCTCTTGCAATTCTAAAATAGGCTGACCACAGCTCTAAGATGTGATTCCAACTATTTCAGTCTGTAAGTTATGCACCTCAACTGGCATTTGTATCATCTTTCCAGAAACAGGAAAGACACTGCTCACAGTAACAAAACTGGAACAGCAGATCCCTCGAGAAAATAGGCCAATGGAGAGTTTGTTGTTAAGCTGCTATAGGTCTGCCCTGCCTGGATTAGGAGCTTCAAAGATGCTTTTTCTCTGAATCTTTTTCTCCTTCAGGTATCACAGAGACAAACTGCTCCAACAACAAAAAGGTATATAAGATCTCCACAATAACATTTTACTGTTCATAGAGGATTCAATCAAAGAAACTGAAGACGCCCTAATGACTTGATTGCCTAGAAGCATCAAAGCACACTGGATACCCTAAACATGTCAGTGTTTTTGTAGTGTTTGAGGCACAATGGACTGACACAAGTCTTGGTGAAACATTTCAACCAGAACTGCTCTGTAGGACAGTGTTTATGCCACCTTGTGCACGAGTCCTGTTTAAGATCTTATGCATACCCAGTTAAAAGTCTGTTCTTTTACTCCAATATTTGCATCGCTCCTACACAATCTGAAATCTTTGCATGTTTCTGTGCCTTAATCTAGTTGATGACAAAGCCAAAACTACCTCATACCTTGAACACTTTGATCTGGCAGCTTGCAGAATGCAAGTGTTCTGTGTATTCACCATTTTCATTCTGCTTAAAGGTGTCGATTTGCACCCGGAAGGGCACCCCTTTCTCTCCTCCATGTTTCCGTGGAGTAAATTCTGTGCTGATGCAATGTACCTGGCAAAACAGAAGCTGTGCTTATCTCTGGAGACAGTTGGAACCTGTGCTCAACTGAATTTCAGATACTGCCTGAATATGAGCTTTTGGCTCCTCACAAAAAACTAAGAGAGACAGAAGAGTTCATATGTTTTCATTTCTGTTCCTTTGGATAAAATAATCAGGAGAACAAGCAGCTCAGAAAGAAATAGGGCATCAGGAAAAGCAACCTTTGATTTAAGCAAATCCCTCAGATTAAAAAACAGCTGATACTCAGAATCCAAAACACCCATGAAAGAAGAAAGCAAAGAAAACTAACGGGTTATGAACAGCTTCCTCAGGATAAAACCTATGCTTAGAAAGCAACACCAGTGTCTGAGTATTTAAAAAAAAAATCCTGGCAATAGCAGGTAGTACTCCAACATTAACAGGTAGTCAGCAAATTGATTTAATGAGTATCCTACAAATCAATTACACATGATTGTCACATCAGTTAGTAATTATCATTAACATCCTTCCCTCTTGTTTATGTACTACATTCAACATCTAACCCCACTGTATTTACCACAGAAATATGACTTATCTCTTACCTGAATGAATGCTGAAGCTCTCTTTGACGGATCCCAGAGAAATTCAACAGTGTTCAACTGGGTCGGGCTAGCCCTGGGATCCAAGATACCAACTGACAGTGGGATATCTGTAGAAGAAAACCCCTAAAATTTTAAAAATATTAAATTGAAGAAGAGAAAGCATTTCCATACTATCAGAATATGCATGTGAAAGCGAAGTCATCAAAGACATCTCTACTTGGGATCTATAGTGCTAGATCTCCTTCCCTCCCAAAGACATACAGGATTCATAAAAAACCTAAGCACACATGCAAACACTCCATACACCACTCATCTCCCCAGCACTGCAGAAGTGCCACAATGAAATAGTCTCACCTATATCAAGGATGCGGTCCCCAGGCCGACTCCACCTCCAGCCCTCGAGCTGCTGATGCTCTGTGTACTGCAGGCGGCGGTCGTGGAAAACTACACGAATTATACTCTGTCAAAAAAAGACATCAATATGAGCAATGTGATCCAGAATCCTCTCTCAAGATGACTTTGGTTCTCCAGAGTAGAAGCAAAAGCTGACCTGTTATGCTTCTCAGCCCATTCATGAGGGGAGTAGAAGGGTCCACCTAAAAGACCCATCACCATGTGTATCAAATTCCTAAGGGACCCCTGAGAGAGAAACACACTTCCCCCTTCACAGGGCACATCTTACAGGAGTAACAGCCCTATACAGCTTTCTGGGATTCACTCTGGAAGCACTATAGCAATGTCCACCTAATCTTAGGCATCGTGGCATGTAAACATGACTATATTGCCTGAGTACCCAAAAAAGCTAATATAAGGGTAATAATTACTGTGTCTGTACCATGCCCCAACTCCAGTATATCCCATTCTGATTTGCAGATGTGGAAGCCAGCTCACCTGCCCCAGCACTGGTGGAGCTGACACGTCCAGACAACTTGTCAGTGGGAATTAAACTTGATTCCAGCCATTAAGAGCCAGTCCTTGAACTTGCCCCAGAGTAGTTAAACAAGGGCAGGTAGAGTAGGAAAGCATCTGTAACAGTAGGCTGGTCTGCAAAGGTGCAGCCATGCCAGCAACTGGAGAAAAAAGGCTGGAATAAGGGCAATCCCCATGACAGACAAGTCCTAAGTACTCCTAACTGTTCTTTTGTATATTCAGAGTGCTACACTTACATGAGTTAATGATCCCTAACATCCCAGTTTCTGAAGCCCACACTCTTGCTGGGGACTTCTGTACCAAGTGAGTGAGCAATTTTTGCCAATGAACCTGAGAAATGCCCAAACCAAACCCTAGCCTCAAGATGCAAGCCAGCCACAGTGGGAACACCTGCAAAATTGGAATCCCAATCCACATACTACTTGAAATGGCCAAAAGACAAATAGGGAACAGCCTAAACTTGGACAACATTTGAAATCCAAATTGGAATACAAATTTTGCAACTAGTTCCCACTTCTCAGAAGCAAATCCTGAGGCAGAACAGCCAAGAATTGAAGGTTGGATCCAGAACCAAGGTCCAGACCAACATTTCTGAATTTGAACTGTTTTGGCAGTGGAGGAAACATCAGGAAAAAGTCCCCTAAACCAAATTATCACGTTCTTTATGTTCATTACCATTATGCTCATTACCAAAGTAAACTGGAGCTATACAGAATCTGCCTGGCAGAACTATGTAAACACCTGGGCCCTCCATTTGTCACGTAACAACCCAGGCATGCTGCTACAATTCAGTAGGGAGAAAAGTCTGCCTCTCCACATCTTTGACCATGTTCACCACTGAAGTTTGGGATTCCCCTGAACCCAATATTCATAGTGAAACTCTGGGGTCATGAGCACAAACAGAATAAAGGTTCCCCTGAAGCCCTGCAAAGCCAAGCTGCATAGTCCCATGAAGCTAGCACTCAACTCCATCACCCCTGCTCCCATTAAAAACAATGGCAAAGTGTTTTCCATTGTCTCAGTGGGAGCAAGGTCAGGCCCTTCATTAAAGGCTGTATGTAGTAGCAGGAAGAAAAGAAATCTATATTTCTCCTTACCTTTACATATTTTGTGTTTAAATCTTGAAACTCTCCCAATTTCCTATTCTCAAGTAGACGGATTTCATAAGACTGACCTAGAGTTTAAGGAAACATTTCCAAGGTGTTTAATATGTTGTAGCAATGAGAGAGTCATGCTGGCATTTATGTGGCTCATAAAGCATACGTTTGATCAGGGAAAGCTTATTTTTGCTAACATAATGCATTTGCCCCAGTAATCGATAGGTACTAAAGCACAGCAGAAATCTGAGGGGAAGGTCTGCCTTTTGGCAGCTAAAAGCTCTCCATTAGTTGTCTCCCGGGGCTTGCTATGGTTTTCTGGTCACCCTCCAGAATGTCACCAGGGTGTTTGAGGCAGATATCCCCCCATGCCACATGGCTGTAACAGTGCTGCCGTTGTCTGTCCCTTCTGCTAAAGCAATTCTGCCAAAGCAATGATTGTGTGAAGAGGTGCTGGCACAACAGGTCCAGGAATGATTCTGCAGAGGATGGCAACCGGGGAAAAGCTTGCCTTCTTCAGGGAACAGTCAGGCCTGCAAGGTGTTTTGGTGAACCACAAAAACAAAATTTGTTTCATAAGGCCTGGAAAGTCACTGCCAAGGGCATAAATATTCCTTCAGACATGCGTGGAGGCAGCAATGGGTGTTACAGCATGTGCAAGGACCAGTTCCAGGAAGGGAATTCACACTCCACCACCCCACCACCACCCTCACATAAGGAATTTAGTAAATTCTTAATAGAATTCAGCTAACTGGTTTACGAAATAACATCTCTTTGAGGCTGACAGCAGACAAAGGAGACTGATGTCTCAATACTTTACATATAGAAATTACTAAGACACTACAAAAGCTCATTGTACTACACCAAGTCTTTAAAATAAACCTGCAACCAGTACCAAGGCAAGATAGGATCATTAGGATTAATGGAGCATATGTATACCTTATAGCTAGCTTTTCTTGTTCATCTTGCTACCCTCCCTTTTCCTGAAAAATGCACAGGGTATGACAAGGCAGGCACCAAGGAAGAGCTCAGTTTGGATTTTCTGGCTCAACCAGTATCTCTGCAGAACTGGCCCTGCAGAAAACTGCAAAGCAGATCTATCTCCCTCTAAGCAGTTTCTACCAGCAGGGACAAAAATGGTAAATTTTTGGATCTGGATTTAGAAATGGAAGACTTATGACAGCAGATGTTTCAGAGAAGCAGACTGCCTTTTGAGAATCCCACCTGCGTGAGTACAGACCGTATCTACAGAGCAGAGAGGTAATTGTGCTTATTCAGCTGGCTGGCAGATAGGAAAAGAAAAAAAAGTAAGGACAAGAGAGGCCATACTGAAGCCCCACATGTTGGCACAACAGCCCTGCTAATGCTAGTAGGAGTTCTGCAAGCAGGAAATGACCCTTGAATCCAGCAAGTGACTTAGAGCATGGGAAGAGCAGAGAATAAACCATATGAAGTACCAAAATAACCAAGGAAACATGCACAGATCTTTACCCATCTCTTGGCACATAAGTAAAACAAAATTACAAAAGTGACCTGCCTTTTAAGACTGCTGGACAACAAAAGTGGATTTTGTAAACCACAGTCCTGAAATTGAGGTCTTCCACACTTAAACTCATGAGACCTTCTTATGTTCCCACTGATACATGTTAATATTGTTCACCTGGCAAACTTTAGATATGTACATAATCAATTATGTTATATTAGCATTAAAAAGATCAAGGTCAAGTTAAAAAAATGGGTTTTCCCTTAGAATCATAGAGAAGATGTTGCTGGAGAGCACAAAGGAGACACAGCACTCAGTCTCTCGTCAAGAGACAAAAAACAACTATCTTTATTCTGACCTCGTTAAATATATACATTCTGAACAATGACCAGGGATTGGAGAATAAGGTGACTTCCTCTCCAGTTCCATTGGTCAAGGGGAAAGTCCATCAAGTGACATCCTCAGAGAAGAATGTGGAAAACAACCTTTGTTTAGGTTACAATTCATGGGAACATGCACTACAAATATGAAAACATGAGAGAACTTGAAGAACTTCAGGGACTCCAAAGAACATCAGAGAAAATCAGAAGGCTTGTAATTTTCAGGGCAACATGAAGACCCTTCAGACTATCAAGTCCAAACATTCAGTAATAAACATTAACCTAGGAATGCCAGGTCCACCACGAAAACATGTCCCCAAGTGCCATAACTGCTGTAGCATGTACTTGTATGTACTGTATGTGTTTTTCTATGCTGTACAAATTGGCTGCTCAGTGGTTCAGTCTGGAGATACACTTCACCAGCTACAGAGTCATGTAGTTCATCTTGAACCCATTTACACAGCCAAGCATCTCTTGCACTTACAGTTCATCCTCATGCAAGTATGAAGCTAATTAATCATAACAGAAGATTAACTTAGGTTTTGAAAGCAAGAGACAGTAAAATACACCTCTACTCAGGGGCAACATGGACAGCAAAACGTAGTGGTATGAGCTGTGCTATGGAGGAATGCAGTAGTGAAACCAGAAGCATTGTCAGCCATTCAGCAAGTATCTCAAGAACAAGAAGGTTTTTGGGACACCCTCGTGCACTCTTGCTCCTTAGTCAGCTTGATCTGCCTATCTTCAGTTACAATGAGACAGAAGAAAATAATGGGCATAAAAACATCATCCATGTTCCTTTCAAACTAGTATCAAGCACCCAAACTCTGCAGTGTGCATCTCTGACGCCTTGCATGGGATAGGAACAGAATTGCAGCCTGGCAGGCAGTGGGCACCACCTGACAGGAGTGATTCAGAAGTCAGAAACAGATCCTGCGGACCAGTGAAAAAGAAACTGCAGTGTAGACAGAGTTAATATTAAACAGAAAGCCAAAGAGGAAATAACATGCTTTGATGAAAGATATATGGGTCATCTGATGGAAGCCCTGGAATGCAGTTTATGCCACAAAAAACCTCAGTCAAAATGGTATTTTATGCTAACTGCTTTCCCCTGGAACTCTGAATGTATAACTTGAGTTGCTGCATGATTATCAAACAAGACTGTTCCAGCTAAACTTCAGAAAACATCAGGGTTTTTCCCCGCTTCTCAGTGAAACTCTGTCAATGAGAATTTGGTCCTAATTCCTCAAGTTCCCTCATATATCCATCTTCTCGTAGTGGTTTTTAATTTATTCTCCTTAAAGCTTTCCAGCAAATTCATTGCTATTTGGCTTATGGTACCCAGAATTTATTAGCATGGACAGCAATCAGATACTTGTATTTTTATAGCACCAAACTGTTTGGATTACACTTTTCCCTTGAAAAACACTTTCTAAACCTTGTTCACCCTGTATTTTCCACCATTGCTACCAGCAAAACTCTTGAAATGGTGAATTACAAACTCAGTCCTGCAATTATTACTGTAGAGAAAAAAGGCTCTAAAGAATGACCATCCTGAAGCTGGAAAACAAAATCCTTTTGTAAAATAAAGCAAATAATAGCAATCTAACCCGAAGAAAGCTGAACTCCCCCTGGTGTCAAAGAGGGCAAAGGAGTCACACAAGGCTCTGACAGATCATTCACGAATCCTGCATCGCTGACTCACCAGCACAAGCAGGCACACACTGACAGTTTTCTGCCAAAACTAAATCAGTAACAGATCATTCTTACTCAGGCATCCAAACCCGTAAAGAAACATGTCTGTTGGTGTGATTAAACAATCTGCATTTCCAGTTCCCAATTCAGACTACAACTAGCTAAGGCAAAAAAGCTGAAATACAGAGTTCCCCCACACTGAGTTTTTCCATCTATCTCAGATGGAAACACAGATTAATACAGATCAGACTACAACTTCCCAAGTCAGTATGTGGTGGTAAAGCTGGAGACAGGAGCAGAGGCTACCAGTGCTGAGACTGCAGTGATTTGATTGAATAGCCCAGGTCAGGTGTCATACTGGACACAGGCACAGGGGCACCTAAAGCACTTCTGTCACCACCTGCAATGAAGGGGACATTTTGCAAGCAATCCTCAGCACAGGATGCCCCAGAAGGATGCTGCAGCAGCCTCCTCCACATCTGTATGACTCTGCTCCTCTCACTCACCACAATCCTTCTTCCCTACCTCAGGCAGAGAACAGGACAGTAATAAACATTCAGAACACCACAGCACATTCCTGAGATGCAGTTTGTCTCCCAACTTCATTGAAAGCTTCAGGGGCACTAACCAAAACCTGGGCAGGTTTGTATATGATGATATATTGTAATTTCTATTTTAAACAAACATTCTCTGGGCAACAGCAAATTTACATAATCTCCTCCTAGGCTAGAGTGTGAGCAACTCACTTTACAAAGCAGTACCCAGTGAAGTAGTAACCATGCAGGTCCACAGAGTTCCTGGTTTATAATTCATGAAGCAATATCTGAAGGAGGATTTACAGACTGCTTACTTTTTTAAACTTGCATTGTCCTTGATAATTAACACACATTAAATGTGAGCATGACCACTTAGTGTGGGGACAGTAGAACTGAAAGTCAAACTCTACAGATGAAAAATAATTTAGTTCAACACAGGAATGATTTCACCTGCTCAAAAGGTACAAGTTTAACAGCTTACTGATTTCCATGGAATTTAGACAGCCACCAGAAATTTTAGGTAATTTCTGAGCATAAAAGATTATCACCATTTCAAGCTCAAAGCTACATTTTATTCAAATGTTATTTACTACACAACCACAATATCCTATTTGCTTTACTTTGTTTTGGTGTTAAGATTTCAAGGGCCACTTGCACTATGCATTTTGTGGTTTTCTGCACAATACACCGATACGATAGACTAATTTCCAATTAGGATGCTGATGTTCCAGGCTGATATGACTCAGGCCTTACTTAATCTAACAAAGTAGCCTTTCCAGAAATTAATTAAACCCCAACCTTTGAATAAGCAATATCCCCAACAAAAGTCTGTGGAAAAGGGAAAAAAATCCAAGAGAGAGTCCTCTGTCTCAGAATGGATCCACACAGCACTAGACAGAACCAGCCTGGAAAGTTTGATTATTAAGCCAAGCCAATAAAAATTCCATTTAGCAACTTTATATGGACATCCTAAAGAGTGCACAGATAAAGGCAAAGGAATGTTGACAGTCAAATGCACCATGCAGAAGGAGGGGGAGGCGAAAAAAGCAAGCATTTATCATACCAAACCAAAGCACATCAGCAGGCAGGAGGATCACCTTTAAAACAGCCAAACACAACTATTCAGGGCATCAGGCACACACAAGGATTTTTCTGACAAGGAAGATTAATGAACCCTCAGGGTAAACACATAAGAGTGGCAGAGCTGGCATTTGAACTTGCATGCTTGATGACATACACCTTTTTAGCCAGTCACAAGCAAAAATAAAAATTAGCATAAGACTTGCTCAAGTGCTTGCATGTGTGGACACTCTGCAGGACAAGAAGCAAAAGCAGTACCCTCAATCCCTGAACCACAAATGATATTCTGGATATTCTGCAGTTGCTTACTGTAGCCTCATTTGACAAGATGCTGTAGATGTTTATCCAGTGGATATTGTGAATTCACCAGCTACACAATAGGCCACCCTGGAAGTTCCCACTATGTTAGGAACATAGAAATCCTACAAAGTAGGACAAGTTCTGGGACAGGAAGTGCAGAAGAAACACTAGAGTCATCCTAACACTGCAGGCCCACCTTGCTCCACACATCCCATCTTCAACACAGCAGCCAGAGATAGAGTAGGGTCAATACAGCCAATCTTTTCTTCTTTGCTGTATCTTCTTGGTTTCTGGTATCCAGTGTCCAGACTGCATCCACACAGAACTGCCCAGTCATACATAACCAATGCTCATTAACTCTTTTGTGTGGTCTCCTTCTGAATTTGCTTGTACTGTGGCAATCAGAACCACAATTTACACATGCTTTGCTTTAGCATTGACAGTCTGGGCCTTCATCTTCCTCCTTCCTTTCCCCTTGCACAAAGCCTCCTTAGCTCCACTATGTTTTGGCACCCAGGAGTTCAACACGGAGGATTCCTGCTCTGCTTTCCCCTACCAACAGGGCAGCAATGCTACAGGAGCACAGCACATCAATTCAACTCCTAATTCTACCACCACACCACAGAGCTTCGCTGTCATCATGTTGCTTTTATGTTTTTCCTCCTTCTACAATGTGCCCCCAACTCAAGGGGGTTCTTCTTGCCCCGTTTTTCTATTTCCCTACCTCTTTATTGTGGGAAAGCCAAAGAGCTGCCTCAGAGCCAAATTTGCTGCAGGAAAATTTCACTGCTCATTTACTATATGAACATTTTTCGGAGTCCTACTCTCCATCGGCTTTTGAAGACTGTCTGTTTTACAGTGGTGACACTTCATAGCTAGCAGGCACTAACAGAAATACTCCGCAATTACAATGGTTTCCACTCAAGAGAGGGAGGTGCATTTAAATCCCCAGTCTCATTTTGAATCAAGGACACAAAACAAGCCAGGGGACACAAAAACACTTCTAGCTGCTAACTTCACTGCGTGCACTTGGGTTTCTTTTGTATTGACTTCATCCACTTGATCTCATCTTATCTAAACCATGTTATAAACTTTTGATACAAATTAATCAGTGAAGAAATTATGGATCTCCAATGGAAAGCTGAAAAAATTCCTATCCTGTGAAAATAATTTCTTCCTGTATTTCCACTTCTCTAGCATGTACTTGAAACACTCATGATTATCTTAGTCACATCTGCCCAGCTCAGAAAACCTCAGCACTCTCTGTGTAAGTAAAAAAATACAGGCTTTTTCTGGTTTCAACCTGTTTTAAGTCAATTTGGACAACAGGTTTTATAGCTCTGAAGGAGTAGCTTTGTGTGTAATATTTACCTGAGTTTCAGATAACTAAAAAGAATGGTCCTGGGTAAGGGTGCTGATGAGAGATGCAGAAGAGCTGAGTACAACTCCTGACCCCACCTAGCAGCTTCCTTAGATGCCCTCAGGTAAAGTCCCTTCCTTTACCACATTTCTGCAATAGCAAACTGGGAGAAGCAAGTTTCACTCCCACCCTGGAGTGCCTGCTCAATCAGGCTGCTACTGCAGAGCAGGGAAGGAGATGGGACCAAAGCTGACTGTACCTTCCACACCAGTCACAAATGTGGCACCAAGCCGGGACGAGAGGAATCTCACTGCTTGCTTTCTAGTTTTAGGAACACATAATAAATGCTTGGTAGGAAGCAAATGGGAGAAAAAAAAAGTGTTTTTTTCGCCCCTATCTCTTTAGGAAAAATAAGTATATTATCTTATAAAAATGTGTATTACTCCTACAAAAACAGCTAATCAGGTCAAACCTACAGTATTTCTCAAGCTTCTTAGTGCTACCTAAAATGTGATCTTTTAGGACACAAATTAAAGGAACCTAATTGGAAAAGTTCTGCATCTCACATTGACAGTAACATTCACACAAACATCAAATCCTGTAAAATCACAGGCAAAAAAATCTGTCATAATTAAAGGAACCTCAAATAGATATGGAGTAAAATAAAAAAAAGTATGTGGAATATAAGGAAAAAATCTTCCCAATATTTTCGTACTTCTTTCTTCACTCTGAGGAACTTCTGAGCACTCCCTTTTTTCACACACATTGAAGATTTATGGGGGAACAAATCGCAGTCTAGGGGTTTCCAGTAGGACTTGTGCACAGGCTACAATCCAGCAAGTTCACAATCCCACTTGAACTTCATCCAGATGTTAGCAACAGAAGAAAGGATTACAAAAAGAATAGAAAACAGCCTCTTGGTTAAAAGACAACTGAGATTCTAGCTTCCTAGGGACAACAGAAGTCAGATGCTCTACTTACGCAGAGGTGCCCTGTCATCTGAAGCAAGATTCATAGTGAGCTTTGGGATGGTGTGGTTTGGAGACAGGGTTGTTTATCCTGGGCTGCCAAGTGAAGACAGAGCTGCCAAACATATGGGGAAATTGCTTCTAGCACAACTAATGGCTTCAGCTGAGACACCAGAACCTACTCAGAGCTGTCTTCAAAGTCAGGCAGGAGACAAATTCCTTCTCCAAAGATAAAGTGCACCACAAAAACCAAAAACACCAATAGCCACTTTCAGAAATGGGAAAGACAAATTTGCTTTGTTAGCCATTTCAGTTTTTAAGCCATCCAAACCCAAAGACAGAGTGGAAAGGGGTGAAGGAGCAGTATGGCACCCCTTAACAATTAGGGAAAAAGGGTGCATGGGTGGGTGGGCAAGCACCAAGGCCCACCTGGCGCACACAGTCTCAATGACACAAAGCCACTGTTGTGTCTGTGATCTCAGACAAGAGTGGAGCATTTGCCTACATGGGAGAAGCTACCAGCAGCAGAGCTCCTACACATGCCCAGGGCCTGGCCAGTGATGGCAGTGACTACTCAGGAAAAGAGGTAGCTCCTAGCACAGGACAAAGCAAAAATATCCCCATAAACAGAGCTATAATTAAACCAGAAGCACACACAGCCAGAGCTGGTCACTCAGCCTTCTCTATACTTCATTTAGGCAAATAAAGAACTGTTCCAGGAAGAGTACAAACATCCAGGCAGTTGTGACCCCATAAAAACTCAATTACGTAGGAGTTAACGTCAATATAAAACAGCTTTTTTCATTTACTGTAAATCCCAGTGTTTAACTGGGTTCTCTGCCTGTAGAAGATTAGACAACCAAATTTGAACTTTAGCCTTTTTAAGAGAGGCAATGGCTCTCTTTTGCCTCCTGCTGTAAGCAATTTCATTTCCTACCCAAACAATTAGGAATCTATTCCATAGCATGCTCTTCAGCTGTTCCTTGCCCAGTGCTTCCTGCACCTTTCTTTGGAGAAGCAACCAGAGCACATCTGCAGGTGAGCTGAGGCAGGACAACACCCAACAGATTTTACAGGCAGCACCACTTAAAATGTACCAGTTTATGCACACATATCTTGAACCTGGATATATGCCTTGGCACCCCAGACTCAAACTAAGTCCATCATTAGTTTTATGAGGCATTGTTTTTTAATGTACCTCTTCAGCAACACTCCCAATATCCCAAGTTCTCTCAGATATTAGTGGTTTTCCCTCATGGCTTGGGCTTTTGGCTTGTTTGTTTTCTGAACCATCTAGGACTGCCACTAAGGCTGACTCCTGGAAGACACCATAAAGCAGAGGTGTCCAGCCTTCCAAACCCTAACCAGCCGTACACTAAAATCTTTGCACAGCCAAGAACCACAAGTCACATACTGCAGATTGGGAGAGCTGAACAGAGCCCAAGAAAATTTTACAGGCAGATGACGGCAAGTTACTCTGAAGTACCACTGGGACACTGGGCTGGATTTCTTATACAGCCTGCTGGCAGTGACCCTCTGCCACCAAACTTAGCCTTGCCCTATATGAAGTAATTAACATCTCAGGTTCTGAGCCAGCCCAACACTGGTCATGAAACAAAATCATGACTTGAACAGCTCACAGTCCACATGTGGTCCTGGCAATACAAGCTGATTCCCTTGAGCAATGACTTTCAGGGTTTTGTGATTTTTGACTTTTTTTTAAAGAATGACTTTATTTCTTCACATTTATTAGTGTTCAGATCTACTGTACATAGTGCTTGTTTCCTCCACATTCCTCCTGCTGCAATTTTTGGAACCACCTTTCATTGCTTCCATTTCTGCCTGTGTTTGAAACTGGTTTCAACCAGCTACGGTCAAACCACACCCCACAGAACGGCAGACCATGGAACACACACTGCATCAAGCCATCTTGCTGAAGCAGTGGTTTGTAATACGGTTGCTGGTTGATTGTTTGCCTGAAAATCCCCATCCACAAGAGACACTGAAATAGTGCTAAAAGGCAGGCTAGTTGCAGAAATGTTAAGACGTTTGCGCTGCAGACTTCTGGACAGTGTAATTCTGTTGACAGATGCGATCTCTGACCAAAGGAGCAATGCCAGCAGCAGCTCCCAGTGCGAGGACAGCACCATTACCAGTCTCCTGGACTGACAGTAGAGTGGTATTGAGGCACCATTCTAATAAGCCTGTACTTTGCCCCATCAGATTAGTAATCCTCCTGAGATCCAGTAAAGACCTTTCGATGAAGGAACTGCCCTAAGAATCAGCAAACTAATACTGTGTTCAATTTGGCTCCAGTTTCCCAAGGAATGTGGGAAGGCAGGGGGGGAAAGAGATCAGGAAAAGACAAGTGTAATGAGTCAGTCTTTGGAAACCAAGCTACAAATTTGACTCTATTTACCTCATTTACAGGCTGGTTCTAGAGTTGTGGCCAGAGAGCACTCATGGTTTCAAACTGGAGCAGAGAAACTCGACACCTTGCCATTGCTGAGTGTCCCCAAGTCAACTTAACAGCTAAGCTCACTCTGTTATGCCCCCTCACAAATACTTCCCCCGCCCCTTGGTGAAAACACTGTTTCTGGCTTCCAGCTCCAGAGTCCTCTCAGCTTCCATCCTTGGAGAGAGTCCAGGCCAAAGATCTCTTCCTCCTCAACACCCCTGACCATCCCTCTGGGTCTATCCTGCAAGAAGCAAGGCTCAAGGGAAGTTATTATGCTCCACAAGCCTGGAGCCCTCTCTCACCTGTACACAAACACAGCCACTGGACTCCTTCCTAGTCCATACAAAGTCTTTTCAGATCACGTGAAACCCTCCAATGATTCTTCTTCTATCTCTGCTACGCAACTTGGCCTTCAGTTTGCTACCCAGTACTTCCAGCTTTCCACAGCCCATAGGTCAGGTCTGACAGAGCTTTCTTCCATGCAGTTCTGCATATGGACATTCCTGAGCTGGTTCACTCACCACCACTGAACCAGTCACATGTGGAGAATGTGTTTCAGGGCAGGAAGAAGAGCTGCTTCACAGTGACAAAAGGTCAGTAACTGAGTGGTGAAGAGCTAAAGCTGAGAAGGAACATTTAACAGCAAGTGGCAAGAATCACCCAGCAAGCAGAAAACCCCAAACCCTTTACTCACTTTGGTAAAGAAACCACACTGGATGTGAATTGCTTTGTTGGTGCTGAGACAGCCACTGTGTTTCTGTATCTACCTTACTACAAGCCAGCTCTGACTGACACACAGACAGGGCAGAGGGACATTTATTAAAGAAGTTACCCATTTGCTAAAGGAATCCATCACAACACTCGAGAAGGGAAGTTTTATGTAAGAGTGCTCAGCCAATTCATGAAAAACACAGAGAGAGGTTAAGGTGCAAGAGGTGTTCCTTTGCTTACAGCTGCTAGCACAAGCTGATAAGGTGCAGGGAATGGTCTTAAATTGTTTCACAACATGGCTGTGGCATTGTAGCTGAGTCACACTGCTTTGGACTTAGCCAGTTCTCCCATGCCACAAGCATTGGTTCCAGAAACTTCAGCTGCCTCAAGGTCCCCTTCACACACCTCCTCAAGCTCATAGAACATAACCCTACTAAGGGGATTAATTTTCTGACAGAGCTTTTAAACCCTCATCCCTTTTTGACCCATGGCAATGTTCTCACCAGCATGGCATTGTTCTCCCACTAACAGGAACTAGAGTGTTCCAGCTTCCTGACTTGGCCCCACTGCACAGCTCCTGCCAGCCTCATCCCTGCTTTGTTCCTCCAGGCCTGCCCAGCTTCATGCTCTTCATGGTATGTTCTGCAAAGACACATCCCACCTTGAGGGATGAAAGACAGATGATATCCAAGGAATGCCAATGAAGCAGGAAGCAGTGTCATAACAACTCCTTGCAACAGTAAGCAGGACAAAGCCTAACACAACATGGCCTATCTGAAAGGCAGTAACAGTCATACTTTGCAAAAGGAAAACGTGTACTGGTCCAGTCACACAGTTTTTTTAAAACTCATGATATGGCATTATGAGCTGCCTAACATTTTCCCTGCCAAGGCAAAAAAGTAGGCACTGTTTCATGTATGCTAAAGTATTTGGTTGTCAACAGATTTTATCACTTAAAAATAAAATCTTTCATTCCAATACAGGAAAAAATTGTGTTTCATAGGAAGAGTCATCTCAATCTCACAATTGATGCACCCCATTAAAACCTCCTGGGATCTGCTGTGTATAGATTAATAAACTGAGATGACACAGTCATGTATCCCAAGCATCTTTTGATCCCGAGAGACAGAACAGTGCCAGTTTATGTGACAGGAAATACCTGGCTCCTTGGGTAGAGCCTACAGTATTACACTGATCTTTCTGTGCAGGTTCTATGGGTCTACCAGCTACCAACACAGATCCAGCAGCCAGCTGCACCTGAGATCAGAATCCAAGGGAGGTCAGGGCTCCAGTTTCTACCAGCATTAAGAGAAACCTATCTAGAGAGGCACCCAAATGAGCATCCTACTCAGTGCATGAAGCTTAAAGAGCTGGAGCAGTATCCTGAGGCAGGAAAGGATCTCAGTAAGAGGGCAGACAGCCTTCAGCTTGTTGGTAGGCCTTTTTTTTCAGCCTGGCAGAAACTGAGCATAAGTATGTTTTAGCATAATGTGTGCATGGAGAGGTCTGAGCCCCTCAAGACACATGCACAGGAAGTGCTGCAAAGTGACAGCCAAACACCAACCACAGATGTGTCTGCACAAATGCTGCCAAAGGGGAGAAAAGAAAAGAACACAGAGAAATAAAGTGTTTGTTTATCCAGGAGTATTAACTAGTCTGTGAGGTCAGCTATAGAGGACCTTGCTGCACTGAACCCTGGCAACTTGTCAAGTTAGGCACTGAGCAGAGCCACACCAGCCAGCCTGTGGGAGAGATGTCACTCTGCCCAGACCTCAGAGCAGCCCTTGGTTACCTGCTAAATAATTCCCTGGCCATGCCCTCCAGCAGTGCCGGGGGACTTGCAGTGATAAGAGCCCTCCCCAGACCAAGCTGGCCCATCTGCTTCATCAATCTGGCCTTGTGAGACGAAGGCAGGAGGCTGCAGCTTAAGCTGAGATCAAGCCAGTACTTTGCCATGGGGATGCTCTAACACTGCCTTAAGTCAACAGTTAAATCAGTGGCACATCATTATTTTAAAATAATTGATAATCTGATATCTAAATGCAGAAAATTAAATATTCTTCCTTTCCTCCACCCCCCTCCCCATTTCTATCCCTCTTTTCCCACCCCACTGTCCTCCCAGTAAGGCAAAGTATGGGATTAAATCTCATGAACTGTTCCCAGGAAATATCCCTCCTTCAGTGTACTGCACACCCTACCTTGGTTGAGGTAGGTCAGAGTTTCTTCGTGCAGTTTCACGGCGGGTGAGGTGGCTGTGCAGAGGACATACTGAAAGGGTGGCAGCTTGGCATCATTCTCAGGAGACAGCTGCGGCTCCTCCTGCTTGAAGATCGGCAGTGCAAGGACATCTCTGCAATGTACAAGTTCTACAGTCAGTTGCAATGAGTTTATGGGCTACCTTAGCCTCAATCTGCATTTGGTTCTCATGACCTGAGATAACGGGGGTGGTCTCTGAAGAAACACCGTGTTAAAATGGCTAAAAAGAGGAAGAATTTGGCCTGTATAATGTAGCCAGGCAACTTCTCCATCTAGGATATCACCACTGCACACAAAAGAACATAGCACTGGCAAAACAGAGTATGTCTGAGGGTTAATGTAAGTTTTTAAAGAAATAAATCAGATTTACTTTTCAGTTAAGCAGTCTTCTTGATAAGAAAAAAAATCACAAATAGATCCTTCATCCTTGTGGACATACTTGATTAAGAGTTCTCAGGTTCACAGATGAAAGATTTTCAGAAAGAAAGGGCATTTTGACAGCTGAATGTCAGATTAATAAAATGTCTTCAAGTAGCAGCCATGGGTGAGAAGCAGACACAGTCCTGGTGTACAAACAAGATAATCAGGTAAATGATGGCATGAACGGCTGGATTAATTGATTCATAATATCTCCCTGCATTCTAATAAAACTGGTCCCTAGGAATCACACAGCTCTTAAGTCAGCACTGGGCTACCTTCAGAAATGCACACACAGGTGCATGAGAGCAGCTTCACTAGGATCTGCACACAGCCCCAGTTCCCCCTTTTTACAAAATGTTGACAGTGACCTGCCAGCTGATTTAGTCCCAGGCTGATCTCAACCCACACTAATCCCCCCAAACTGAAGTGGAATTAGCAAAGCTGAGAGCTCAACAAATGATCATTTATTAATACAAAATGAGATGTCAGGAATCAGCATCCTTATTTCAGCCTGTCTGATACCAAAGAACCACATTAGCCTTTCCTACGACACTAACACTGCTGATCATTGTGTCCACCTACTTAAAACACTAATACCCTTCCAAATTAGCAGGATTATACTGAGCATGGTGACAATTCAGAATAAGTTATTCTTTTTCTCCTCTATTTCTTCCAGATGTGTGAAGACTCGGGATTCTCTTTACACAGGCTGCAGTTCTCCTTTTGACAACCCATATACAAAATGCTCAAAGAAAAACCATTCAGCATGTACAGGCATGCACCCTGAAAGGGCATTAAGAATTTTTTCCTTGCCTGTTCAGTTAATGATCCACTCATAGCATTCACAACCTTGAAGGCTACCCAGGTCATCAGTGAAACAGTGCAGCAGTTTAGAGTAAACCACTTAAGTGGCTGGTTTAAACACAGGTACTCCTGTTTATGGGAAAACAATGCCAGAGAGCAAACTGTGCCATTTCAGATACAGACATGAGAAAACACCCATCTCCATCTCTGTTTCCATTCTCTCTTCCAACCCCACACCCTCAATATTATCAGCCACTCGAAGGCATCCAGCCCCATTTGCTTCCTGGCATTACTGACATAATCACAGCTCTTGCCTAACTGCTGCCACAGAGAGGGGATTTTTCCTTAGTAATGATTTACTACAGTAATGAAGTGACAGAAATGCCTGCAGTAGATTTCTGAAATAGACAGCATTGCTCCATACACATGCAGGATCTGATACTGCTCCGGAGTCATCTCACTCAGCCCAGACACCAACATTTGCTCCTAAGGGTGCCAACATTTACTCCTAACCCAATCATCTGCACAGTGCTCTCTGAATGCCTGCGGCTTTACAGATGAGAACAGGTCAAAAACTCCAGCACACAAAAACTTCTGCAGTTCAACAAAAACAGTGCACAAAATCTGGCCAGGGTTTAACAGTTAGGAATGAGAAATTTGTACATGTACGCATCTGAAACAGTAAAGAAATTTAGGCAAGGGGAAGTCAAAATTTAAATACTATATTTCACATCAGGTTCTTTGCACCCCTACACCTGCCAGCACAGCTGTTTGATTGCTGAATTCTGCAAGCATGGAGGAATCCATGGCTTGGTTTCTGGAAACTTTCACCATATTAAAGCTCCAAAGAAGCTGCACAAGTTAATCACATTTTTATTTCTAGAGCATTTAAACTAATGGCTTTTGGTATAATTGCTTTAGGTCAAGACCTTCTTAAACATTCGACCTTATTAGAAGTGCTTGGAACTTAGAATGAGGTCAAATAATTTTAAAGTTGCAAGTATATAAAGTTGTAAGTATATAACCCATCACAACACTTATTCAACTCTTCACTCAAGAGTTGCAAATCAAGTTCAGAGGAAAACCAGGCTTTTACAACAGTTCCCATCCTTAAAAAAAAAAAAAAGTTCAACTCCTTAAAACTCTCTATTTTCACCCTTATGCTAAATATTTACAGTTCTGGTCTTAAATGACAGTTTGCATACCTGGGAGGAGAGAAAGTTATTTGAGAGTTCAGTCAGCTGACAGAACAGAGAGTAAAACAGGTACTGGATTTTCATAAAAAATGAATGAAAATTTACAAGAATTTTTCTGTAGTATCATCTTGCTCCAGCTACAAATACCACTGAGGTACAGCAAAACTTCCACGGATGTCTGAAATACACAGAAAGCTCTTGAGCTCTGCAAAATATAACTTCTACAAAATTTTCTTACAGCAACTTCAAATATTGTACTATTTCAGTTTCTTGTATTGCAGTCACTACAAGGGGGTATGGAAAGCCTTCAGAAAGGAATTGCTCAGCAGAAAAATGTCCAAGTTAGAAATGCATGTCTTGACACATTCTCATGGAAAGTGAATTGGCCAGAATCAGCCATCTCTATATAAAGAAACAAGGGTTTTGTTCAACCAACCTTCCCTGAAACACCCGAGGGCATTGTTGCCATAAAAATGGTGTAGGGACTTTAATCTCAGATCACACCCACCAAGTTCACAGAGGTAGATACTCACTAAAGATGAAGTTTGTTCCTAAAACACCAATAGGTCACCTCCATACCAGCAGCCTTCCTCACAGAACAGGTATCTTTTATCCCCCAGCTAGCATCAAGCCAGCAAAAATAAGCTAATGTGTTTTCTGGCCCATTAAACGGAATTTAAAATGTGGAGAGAAGCCTGACCCAGACCTGATGATCTTGTAGCACTCCTGCTAAAAATCCATGGAGCTAATGATGCAGCCTGACCACCTCTCTAATGGAGAATATGCACAAGCACCAATACTGACGCTCCTCTGCTCGTACCATTTTCACTGCCCTAAACTAATCAGATTTGCAAGTGCAAAGCAATAAAGAACAAGACTTTTGCCACATTCATGTTGTGAAACTAAGTTATTGACATAGAGGGAGGAGATGAAGAATCTTGTACAAAGAAACAGAAAAGGTGCCAGAAGGCAAGAAACTCCCAATATTGTATCATTTGATAATGGGAAATTATTATTTAGTCCAAAATAAAATTCCTTTGCAAGTACACTGATAGGTAGCAAGTATAGTGAAGATAGCATGTCTCCTTGAAAGGAAAGCATTATCTGCCTTCGAAGTGCTTCCCCAGACAAACTCAATGTTCTCTCAAGAGTGGTTATTTGGGGGTACATTTGAAAGTCAGGGTTCTTGGGCCACAGCCAGGTTCTCCACTGCCACAATTCAGCAAAATCCCACTCCAGCAATCGACACCAGCTGAAGGCTGAGCTTTACATCTTCAGAAAACTAATAATTCACAAGCACCCAGCAAAAAGTGAACTCCCAAAGCTGCCTGCTTTGATATCGTTTGGAGGGAGGAAACAAGGGTTTGTGCTACACATGTCAGACTATTGTTTAGCAGCCCTTGTACTTAAATTAGGCACATTTAATTAAACGCAACTGTGCGAAGGCAGGAAAAAGCTGGTTTAGGCAAGTTCAGAAAGTGAAAATCTGCGCTTTTCACATATCGTCCCAAAAAGCAGAGAAAGAAATCTCATCCCCAGAAAACTGGGTGCCTTCTCAATTTGCCAACAGGCGTGTTCCGCAGACTTTTAACAGCGCTCCGCCGCTGCCGCACCTCCTCCCTTGGAGCTGCGCTACCCCAGCCCGGAGAAGAGGGAACCTGGCACAAGCAATAAAGCCACGCTGCAGAGAGTTGCCTAGCCAGGCGCTGAGAAAAAATAAAGAAGGCAAAAGAGCAAGCTAAACAGGAAAATGGTCTCTCAGACATAGGGAGCGGCGCTAGCCCCAGGCGGCCGGAGGGGAGCGCGGCGGGCGGGCGGCCGCGGGACGGCGGCACCCGCCCGAACATCCACCCGTGCCAGGGCTGCCGCCGCCCGCGACTCACCGCAGGTAGCTGCCGCTCGAGTGCTGGTTGTAATGCTCCGGCTGCGTGTGCCAAAACAACATCTTGGGGGTGGCCGGCGGCGGTCCCTGCGCTGCGGAGCGGCGGCCGCGCTGCCCACCCCAGGTACCCGGCACGGCTGCCGCCAACAGAAGCCGTANCCGGCCCCCGGCGGGCACGGGCCGAGCAGCCCCGGGGCGGAGCGCCGGCCCCGAGGGACGGGCCTGGGACGGGCCGGCCGTGAGGGGCCGTGGGGGGCGTGAGGGGTCGTGAGGGCGGGCAGCCCCGGGCGTGCCTGCGCGATCCTCGGGTGTGTTCGGGCTGCCGCCTGGCCTCTGAACTGTGTTTTAAACGGAGCGGTTCCATCCTACACCAGTGTGAAAGCCCTGCTCAGGTTCCTCTGAGGTTCCTGTCTAAATGAAGGATAGCTGATGGCTGTAGCTCAGTGTTGGCTCTTATGCTGCCCTGTGCTTCGTGTTAAGGAGACCTTTGTGTCAAGGGGGTATTTTCCAGCTGAGACAGCAAGAGGCAAAGTTTGCCAGAGGACATGGATGAATAAGAGAACAGTATCAGAGACTAAACTCACCCCTAGCCCATTTGAAACTGTCCTGTCTTCTATCTCTACTCCCCCACGCAGTACGGAGAAATCTGTTTCTTTTCCATTTCAAGTTGCAGGTGCTGATCCTCACCCACAAAGCTGCCATAGATGTCATTTTCCTAATCCCCTGCTCTCAAGGCACCGTCATGTCCCACCAGTCCTTCTCTGGTCTGATAGTTTGGGCGAGGGGGAGCAAAAGGGTAGAGGGGCTCCCTGTTGGGTAATTTGTATTGTTTATCCACCAGAAGAAATTGAATCAGACCCCTAATTACTCTGAGTCATTAAACACCTTTCAGTCAGTTGTTCATAAGAGGACTTCCTGAGGTCCCTGGTCAAATTTCAGCTGAGAAAAAGGCATTTTGGTACTTGTCAGCATTCACCATCAGATGAGGTTTTTTACACAAATGAATTTTCTATTCTCCTGCCATAATTACAGAATATTGCTATTGTCATAGCATTTATAGATCATAGTTAGGTCAAGCCCAATAGAGTCAGATGCAATCTAACTATAGGCATTGGTTTTTTGTATCTTGAGCTAAAGAACAAAGTATCCTGGAAGGTAGTTACTAAGCAGCTTTACAGAGATGTTATGAGTCTTAAAGTTTTTATGAAGAATTGTTTATATCTGCTTGGCTCTGTTAATTTGAGAGTAAGAAACAGCACAATTCAGTGTACCTTTATGGTATCCTGGGTTACTACACAGACAAACACTGGTTCTAGCAAAGCAAAATGGCTGGAGTTATCTTTTTTATACTCTTGAAAATATTTAGCTCAGCTCACACAGCATCTGAGACCTTGATTGAGCAAAGACTATATATAGCTCTTGGACAGAGAAACAAGGCAAAGTTTGCTGAGCTGTCCAAGGACTTTTCTAAATAGTAAATATCCTTCCACAGTTTGTTTGCTGCACCTACTGGGGAAATATGAAGTCAAATGTAAAAGTAAATTGCCACACTATGAAACAAAGGATCCCATCATGTCTGACATATATTTTCTTTACTATCCTTCTAGAAAGTACATATGTTGGAGTGAAAATTCCTTTAAAATAATTCCACTCGTTTCCTCTCCAGCCTGTTGATGAATGTAGAAAATAAGGTGAAATCTACTAACTAATTTTACAGACTCTGGCAGCAGCTCTGTCTTCTAAATGTTCCTGTCCTTTCGTTCCTTTCTAAGCCAAATCTGATGAAGACAAAGACTTCTTTGTTCCTTGTCTACCTCTCCTGAAAGAAATCTGTCATTTTCTGGTCTAACAGCTGCTCTTCCCCCAGAGCAGAAGTGTGTACCACAGCATCAAATACCTTCTGCAGGCCTTCAGAACCCACCACATCACATAGGCCAAATCGTCTTCTGCTCCCCTCTGGGGCTCCCAGCATCTGCTCTTCCTCTTATCTTAACACAACCCCTCAGTGAAGAAGTCTTCACCACCACAGCTTTCTCACTCAAACCTCCCTTTACTCTGCTACTTCCTCCCAGATCAAAGTAATTTCTTTGCTGTGCTGATTGCTTTTCATCTCTCATTTTAGATGTTTGGTCAATTTGCCATGGTAAAATACTTTGATCATATGATTAAAAGGGATTGATTGAATATTTTGTCTGATGGATTTTTCCACTTGAGGTAATGCTATGAAGGGACCTTGGAATACTTTTTATGTTGAAAAAAGGTATTTTAAAAAAAAGTCTCTTTTCCTGTGGATGTTTGTACCTAGAAACCCAAGCAGTGTGCCAGTGAGTTCAGTCCAAAAGTTCAGTCTGCTGCTTCACTGTTCATTGCAATCCCTTTAGCTGAGCACTGAGTGGAAAACATCTATTTGCTTCACCGGAGAGTCGAGAGGTTTTGATAAGCTTTTTCAGCACCTGGAACCAAACTAGTAGAATTTTCAGTGAAATAACTGAGGTACAGTAACATATTCAGTTCCCTTTCTGCTGTGGAAGAGCAGTGTTTCCATTAGCCAAGGTGCTAAAGGGATGTGAGCATTATAACACTGTAGAGATGGCTACAGATCTGTAAAAGAAACAAAAGACTTGCATGAAACTGAAAAGAAACAGAACATCTCTATACCTTTATGCCTTCCATCACAAACATCTGAGTTGCTTCTGGGAAGTCTAACAGAATGTTCTGTATCAGTTTTGCGATTTTGTGCTCACAAAGCCCCACATGGTGAACATTATACTGTATCAAAGAGCTTCCAAAGGCTGCCATTAGTTCATTATGGCATTAGTCAAGATTATTCAGGGATTACTCCACCTCCCTCCTGATGCACAGACCATAGAATCTGGATGAACTGCAGGGATCAGAAATGAGCTGCAGAGACTTACTGAGATGGTCACCCAAGCACTGAATATGCTCCTAGGAAGAGTAGTCAGCATGTGCCTTTTGTGTTGCCTTTCTGTGTATTTTAGCTCGCAGGTTTCCAGCCTTTAACTTGGGCATCCTTGGGAGAGTTATATTGAAGGAGGCTCTGCAAGATAGCCAAGAAATTTGACTGGGCTGTGACTGGCTAAATTGGCTCAACTTTCCCTGGAAAACATTGAAGGCACCAGAAACTAGAAAAGGACCTGAGGTTTTAATCAACTGCAATATTATGAATGAAAAAAGGAACAGCTTTTATGCAGCCTTTATTGCTCTAAATTAGAAAAAAAACCAATTGCTTTGCCTTTGGCAGGGTTTGGGACTGCTTCCAGTGGCAAGTACAGGCTTTCACAGGTAGCCCACCGACCCTCAAGGTCTCCTTATCTATTCCATGCCAGTCCACTTTTCAGATGGAAACCAGCATAAATGGGTTCCCCTTTCCCTCTGCTGAACAGAAGCTTTTGGCAGTGGCTACCACCAGGAGCATTAATGTAGTTGTGGTGTTACAGCCAAGAAGGAGGACACTGAACTGGAAAAACTGAGAATGAACAGGGTCTTGAAAGTGTGCATTATACTGACAGAAACAGAGAGCTTATTTTGGTTTTACAAGAGGTAGATTAACAGGTGACTCAGACATAGACTATAAATACTCACATGGAAAATCAACATTTCATAAAAAATGCTCCTAAACCTCACAACAAAGATACAAGAGCCACAGAATAAACATTTCAAGTTTATGAAATGAGGCTAAGGACAGACTGCAGTGAATGTAATCAACCGTGAGTGTAACTTTCCCAAACTTTGTGGTTAAAGCTACCTCCTGCCATCCCCATTTTCTAGATGTAATTACAGACTAATTAAAAAAAAAAAAAGTTGAACAGAAAGGAATTCATTTAGGTCCTGTGGCCAGTTAGACAGAGGAGAGCAAAGAAGCTCACCATGACTCTATCGTTACAATCTCTGACGTGTCCTGCCAAAGGCTCCCAGATGCAATCTTAATAAGTCACCTCCCTGCTCTACCTCGTGAGTGTGAAGCAATGTGTCCCCTTCCCCGACAGTCAAACTGCCCCGATGCTCATATGTCGTGATGTGCTGTCAGCACAATCATCCTGACACAATGAGAACCACATTAACTGAACTTAATAGCAAAACAAATATCAGGAAGAATACCACACAGACTGGCTTATTTTCTTATTCAAGTCATTCATTAAAACACTCACCATTTTCTTACTTATCAGAGGTCACCATCAAATTTCCAGCTGCCACTAAATTTCCAGGCACAACATAGCACTGATGTATCCACGAGGTCTTTTTTGCCACAGAAATTAAGCCTCATTTGCGAGCTCTCCCCGATGTCATATTAATCATTTTGACTGTCCTGATTTTATCACCAGAATCAAAATTTTCTTTCTTCCTGGTGAACATGTCTTTTAAAGTCATTTTGTTGTGGAAACAAAAAATATTTACACAATGAGGAAGATGAATGATTGGATGACAAAATAAGTGCTTTTTAAATGCTCATTATACATCTATTGGCATTGGCTGTCTCATTGTGAAGTACAGGCTGCAATCCTCGGGACACACAGTAGCCGTGTTTACATTGCTGCAAGAGAGACCTCCGGAGCCAACAGCACGAGTAGGAAAGCAGCACATGACTTAAAAAAAAAAATTTAAAAATCATGTAGTTTTTGGCCAGCAGCAGACACTGACTCTGCAAACAGCTGTGCCCAGAACATGACGGGGGGTTAGTTACAGTCTCTCTGCCCGGGGTCACCGTCTGTGCTGTGCTCCCGTCCTGGCCGGAGCAGCGTGAGAACATCCCACCGTCACACACACAGCGTGGCAGAGCAGGGGAGACCGTCACTGCCTGGTGCTTTGTGGGAAGCAGTGGCAGGATGTGAAGCAGTGTCACTCAGAGCTAACAGCCCAGCTCTGCTCACAGCCCTACTGCCCAAGGAAGCTTTGCTTCATAGCTGAAAAATTGTAGCTGGGCCAAAAATATCTGTGATGGCTGAGTGTATCCCACATCCGCCCACCAGCCTGGTCTGCCACCCTGCCCCAAACACTGGTGTCAGCACTTGCATGGAGAGGAGAGCAGGGAAAGGAGAGGCCAGGAGCCAGGCTGCAGCAGGAACTGACTGCTTCAGCCAGCTTTGCCAAGGGTGGGTGTGGGAAAGCAGAGGAGGTGCCAGAAGATGTCTAGTCCATAGATCCCACAGACCAAGGCTGTGTCCTCTTTACTCATGGAAAGGGAGTCCTAAAAGCCTGAACGAGAGGCAGAAGACTCCCTCTAGAGATTTGCAGGCACCACCAGACTGGGTGGGGCAGTTGGCATACTGAGCACCAGTGCTTTGATCAGCAGGACCTTGGGAAACTTGAGGCCACGAGAAACCTCACTGAGTTTTGCAGAGCCATGCAAAGCACTGCAGCAAGCTGGAATGACCCCATGCATCAGTTCAGGCTGGGAACCAAATTACTGCAGAGCAGCCCTACTGAGAAGGACCCAAGTGTTTTCTTGAAAGATTAAGCACAAAACAACAGTTCCCCCTAGCCACAAATGAGGCAAACCATTCCTTGTAATGCATGAAATCAAGGAAAGCTATCGCCCTTTCTCCTTGGTGCTGGTGGAACTGCACTTGTTTGAGCCTCCTGTTCAAGGTGGAGAATTTGGGCAGGATCCAGCAGGTGAACTGTTGAAACACTCAAGGCAAGAGTACTTCTGTGAGGAGAGCTTGAAGGTGATAGGCTTGCTGGGTCTAAGGATGCTGAGGTCAAGACAGGTCCTAATAGCAGCCCACTATGCAAAGGCATTAAAAAGGTGATGAAGTCAAGCAGCAGTGATCAAGGCAATGTCCACAAGCTGTCACTTGGAGATTAGACTGAGCATTAACAACAACTTCTTCACCAGAGGACTGGAACAGGCTACCAGACAGGCTGTGGCATCTCCATCCTTGGAGGTGTTCAAGACAACAGCAGCAGAGCAATGTTTGATGCAATCCAGTATAGGCTCCAGCCATGTTTTGAGGTGGAGTTTAGATTAGAGACATTCAGAGGTCACTTCCCACCAACATTTCAACAAGTCTATAAAATCCTGCAAGGGGTAGTATGGTCCTGACCTAGGTTTTAGTGTACATGTCCCACAATCCCCTTCCTGCTCAAGATGATGCCCAGGTCTTTACCACTATGCCGTAGCACATGCGGGATTTCTGCAGCTTCCCACTTCCTGAAGAGACTCATGGTGAAAGGTCTGCATGCTGCTCTACTGCATGTGCTGTCCTGCCTCAGTGGGACTTCTGTGAAAAAACCAGCTGAAAAGTGGTTATTTTTAGCTCTAGAGGAAAGGCTTTATTATCATCTGGAGCTGGCAAAATAACAGTGTCAAGTAGCAACATCCTCTCCAACGTAAACTCTTCAGACATGAAATAATTCCAGGATAATTATTAGACACAGCTGAGCATGTAGAAAATACTCAAATGGTCCGCCTCAGGGCATTTATCTGTTGTAGGACAGCACAAAGCATGAAATATATTACAATCTTTCATTTCCCCTGAAACACTTTAGAGACATTTTAAATTCTTTGAGAGGAAAACAGTTCAAGATCCTTCATGTATTCAAAACACCTTTCAATAGTCGCTCAGAGAATGCTTAGTACCTCAGCAGAATCACAACTTACAGCTACAAGATCACGGTCCTTCACAAACACTATGTTTAGAAACTCAAAATACAAGAAAACATTGGCCATTATTATCATTATCATAATGATAATATTTGTTCTTTGCTTCAAAGGAAAGCTTCCATCAAATGAGATTTTTCTTATAGAAATGCTCTAGTTAAATGATTCACACAGCAAATTCATAACTAAGAAGATAGACTAGAAAAGGGAGTGTGGTTTTCTTTTATTAGCTACTCACAGTCTGACTAATTATTCCCAACTGGAATATTCGTACATAAAAGCAATTTTGCAATGACAGCAATTTGTACAATTATTCTAATAACATGCTATTCCCTTAATTTTTATAAACAAATTCTAAAACTCTTTTTTTATTGTGTTTGCACAGCAATTCCCAAGTCAAATAATGAAGCTTCCCAAGCTCCCTGTAAGGTAAAGTAAGGTGAGGTGAGGTGAGGTGAGTGGAGAGTGAGCTCTACTGCTAGTTACAAATGCATTTATTTCCTCAATATTCCTTTCTCCTCCAGGATATCCCAGATTTCCTGCTTATACAAGGTTTCATCTCTTGTCTTTGCAAGTCCTGTGGGTCAAATTAACACTTTTGTATTAATGAATTAATGCATTTGTTATCATCTGGAGCTGGCAAAGTAACAGTGTCAAGTAGGCACATCCTCTCCAATGTAAACTCTTCAGACATGAAATAATTCCAGGATAATTATTAGACACAGTTGAGCTCAAGGTGATGCTAGACTGTCAAACACATCGCTTCATGTGATGGCACAGAGTGTGGATGTGCCTTACACATGCAAATATCCCATCACCAGTAAGTAGTGAGCAAGTCATCTCACATTGCCGGAAACTTAAGGGCAAACTGACATCACCAAGAGAGTGATGGATGTGTGAATAAATCCCGGGGCAATGGCTCCCAGTCTGGCTCTCCTTAGCAGCCATACAGTAGGACCAGGGAGAAGCCATCTCTTTCAAGGTGGGATATGCAGTACTGAAGTCTGTGACTTCACTTTCTTCATACACATCCAGGGATAAACTTAAGAATTGTTCGACAAAAAGTAGTGGAGTTACAGGAATATAAAAAAAGTGCAAGTGAAAGAAGAATCACAGAAACATAGAATGTCCTGAGTTGGAAGGGACGCACACGGATCATCAAGTCCAGCTCCTGTTCTGCAGAGAACACCCCAAGAATCACACTGTGTACCTTAGGACATTGTCCAGACACTTCCTGAGCTCTCAGTGTTGTGACCACTTCCCCAGGGAGCCTGTTCCAGTGTACATTCACCCTCTGGGGGGAGAACCTTTTCCTGATATCCTAACATCTAACCTAGAGACTTTATTTTCCACATAAAAGTGGGCACATTGATATGACTTTACAATTACCTGAGTGAGACTATTAGAAATGTGACAACTTCAGCACCCTCTCACATAACTCAGGGCAGTGGTTTAAGATACTGTTGTATTTTTTAAGACAAATCATCAATTTCAAGCATCTTTAATACATAAATCATCTGTACTGAGGTACTCTTGTGCTGTAGATAAAGACTTCCCAGAAAGGAATGGGATGGCATCTGAGGGCACGAACAATAATGAATACCCTCAAATAAGACCACCTCAGTGACCAAAGCACAAAACTGCTACATCTTCACCTTGCAAAAGAAGGCTTGTGGGTTTGTTTTCATAGTGCAATTACTAGCCTCACTGCACAGCCCTCCTGGGGGCCATTCCTTTAGCTTTTCTCATTATGTAGTTGGGGGAGGTCAGCAGCAGTTCAGATACACACTATTCAGTCCTGCTGGCTACAGCATGGCAAAAATGACCCATTTCTTGCCTCCACTAGGTCTGACTGTCAAACAGCAGCTGGACTCAAGAGACAACAGATACCAAGGATATAGTTAAAGCTCACTGTACTGAGCAGAAACTGCTGTCTTCAGTAGGATTTTGTCTGAGGCTAGAAGCACTCCTGTGATTCACAGCAAAGACAAGCACAGACCTTCAGAGGAAGTTTTTTTCTATTCTACTTTAATCAATCAGTGCCAATTAACCAATATTTAGTTTCAGCTCAAGGAAGGAATGACAGAAATAATTATGTCCTGAGACAGACATCTCATCAGCTTCTCCAAATCATTAACTGCTTCAGATGAATGGCAATCAATTAACCGAGATTAAAAACTCTAACACACAAACCATCTTCATTCCCCTCCCTAGAACCAGGACGACACAAAATCACTACCCAACCTTGGCATATATTCATAAAAATGCAACCTTACTCTATCCATAAAACAGTTTTGCTGGTTCATCTCAGGGGACAGGTTCCTCTGACGCTGAAATTCAGCATGGGTCTGCTCTTAGCTCACCCTGAGCAGGGAATGGAATAACCACTCCTGACATGTCTGTTTATAAGATATCAGCTAAACAACTGTGTTACCACAGAATAATTGTGCTATAGATACATGTTGCCCATCATGAAAGAAACTTGTGGTCTTGAAGACAGGTTATTGTAGATAGACAATAAAAGAAAGATGTGAAAAATATAAATACTAGTGTGAAATAGGCTAGGGTTGTAGTTGTTTCAGTCTAGCTCTGCCTTCCTTATTTGAATTAATATAAATATTTGTTTAGTATAGGGTTCACAGCATCCTGAATTCCCTGGATTGTGCCAGTGAGATCCCATTGCTGTAACACTGAAGATGAATCAGATGAATACTGCCAAACATTTGCTTTCATTTATCAAAACAAGGTTAAGGAACTAGGTCACAATTTATAAACATCTCTTGGGAAGAATCTTTTCTTGCCACAAGCAGAAGTGAGGTGGTGACACTGAAGGGGAAGCTGAGTGCATCCAGCAATGTCCAGCTCATAACACCTGGTATGAGCAGTAGCAGTCATAAAGATTATTAATGGTGAGACAGGACTGTTATTTTTATGATAAATAAATAGAATAAACCCAAAGTGACATCATCTACTTAGTAGTGTCAAGCAGTCAGATTTATATCTAATCATCATAGCCACTTTTCAATAGTTTCCATTTATTTGAAGTGGCTAGCATTTTTATTTTATGATTATATCTGCCTTCTGTGCTTTTTTTCTTTAAAAGCATAACATAAATTATTCTGGAGTTCTCCTTCTTGCAAGTTTCTTGTTTGGACTGTTCTAACCTTACCAGTGAATAAACAAACTTACAAAGTTTTAATCCAGCATTCCAAGCATGAGCTGCATTGAAGAACTGTCCAAACCATTGGTGCCAGTGTACAGCATGACTTGGAATCTGTGGGGAATTCCAGAAGAAAAAAGCCACATTGTGATAATATTTTAAGAAGGGGAGGGATGGCCTCCTTGAGCAGCTTGCTAACTGCCCAGATCTAGGAATCAAACAGTAAGGAACATGATGATATGGGGAGACGTCTCTTGGTGGAGGCTGTGGGTGGCACACCAGGTGTTATCCCTGCTCAGCAGCAGGGAGTTGGGAACAATCAGAGTATGACTTTTCAGTGAAAATAAATCTGCTTTTAATAAAGGTAACTTCTTCTCCTGCTGTCACCCCTGTGATGGTCTGAGGCTTTGTTTCAGCCTGTGGGCTGTCCTTTGCTGTAGGTCATCCCTTGTTTGCTGGACCCAGCCTGATGGTGTATCTCTGCCAGGTCCAGACCAGCACAGCTGGGCATGGATAAATGTGACCAGAGGAGTTTTCCTCCGCAGCTCCTCACCTGTGGGGGATTAAATGCCAGCAACTGCAAATGCAATCCCATGGCTCCTCCTGGATGAAGGGGTCCTGCTGCAGCAGGCTTCAGCCAGTGACCTAGAGCCCCTGCAAGGGCCCAGGTTGCTTCTGGTGTCTTTTCCTCTCCAGTGGAAAGTGATTGCACTTCACAGGCCAGCTGGCTGTGGATGCAACTTTTGGGGGATTCCCATCTCTACTGGAAATAAAAATAATGGTTGAAAACCATTGAACTACACAAATGTAAGAGCCTTCCAGTTGCCTTGAATATGCTATTCATTGAGGTCGGAAGCTGCTATGGAATTTTTCAATACATGATTTAATCTAGGCAGCTTGAGCTCCAGAAGCAGAGGGAGGAAACCCTTCAACTCTGGAGCCAAGGGCCCTCAGGCAAGGAAAGGGAACATTTTCAATGGCTTTCAGAGGACACACTGGCCAAGTC
The DNA here is from genome assembly GCA_013399455.1 of Anthoscopus minutus. Lineage (NCBI taxonomy): Eukaryota > Metazoa > Chordata > Aves > Passeriformes > Paridae > Anthoscopus > Anthoscopus minutus. Next base: position 38,927 of record VWYI01036672.1, on the reverse strand, counting down.
ATGCATGTTCCAGCAGTTCACTGGCAGTACTATAAAGCTAGGAAAGAAGAGTCAGGTGAGCTTTCTAAAAGGGCAAAGATTTCTCCCTACTCTGGAGCATGCTAACATTTGGACATTGGTGGGTTTTAACTGCATCATGATTGGAAGGCAACCTCAGCACAGGGATTTTTTGCCGCCCTAAACAGAGTTAGCAGCAGGCAGAAACCTGCTGTGACACCCACTTCTCAGCAGCTGAAGTGTCCCTAGCAGATTCTGGGGTGACAAAGCCCTGCCCTGAGCTGTGCTGCCTCCCCATGCCTTCTACCCACCTGCAAGACACACTGTACCTCTTCTCTCACCTGTACCAGCAGTGCCAGGAGGTGAGCAGATCTCTCTGGAAATTGTTCTTTCTTCAAGAGGGGAAAAAAAATCCTTTTTTTGGTCTTCAGTTTGCTTCTCAAATGGATTAGTCCCTGGATCTGAGTCCCAGTGTGGAGTGGTGGTGCCAGCACAGTGTGGGGAGGATGGAGGGAAGAAGCCAAGGGAGGGCTGGGGAATGGATTCTGCTCTCAGCCAAGTGAGGTATGAATACCACAGAGGGTATAACATAGTCCCAACTCCAAAGAGACCAGTGTTTAAACAGCTTTCCATGAACCACTTCCACATTTTCCTGCCTTGATGGCATTCTTTCCCTCCTGACAAAGTTTGCTGACATTTTCTGCATACAGCATCTTCTTTTCTATTCCAGAAAATCTGGAACCTTATTAATAAAGCAAACGAACCAGTGAGTCCTAACTTTCACTGTTTTGTTTCATTCAACCCTAGTAACCCAAGGGAAAGTAAAACACAACATTCACTTAGTGGTTCCTGAAGGGTGTGGGAGCAGCTCTCAGTAGGGAGAGGTGACCTAGAGCTGGGGAGTACCTGAAGGACACAGGCTGTCTCTCCTCACCCTGCACTATTCAGCTCTTCCTAGGTCCTCTGTGTGTTTGGACAGTTTCAAGGGTTCTCCTCAAGTCAAGGGAACATCATCACCAAAGGGAGGCCTATTCAATTTTCTGTCCAAGTGCCAGTGGCCTTTTTGCGGGTGTCTTTGATTTTAGAGACTGGTCGAGGAATTTATACTTCACACTCAATTGCATCCAACTGCTTTTAAAGCAGAGAGCATTGCCAGCCCAAGAAATACAATCTTATCCCAAGGCCTTGAGAAATGTGGTGGCTGTTTTTAAGTGTCTTCCTCCATCACAAGCAGCTCTTTGTCAAGGGCACCCAAGGCTAACCAACAGTGATAAGAGGATCACATCCCCCGCTGCTGCAAATGGTCCTGCTGCTCCATTGAAATCAGGCTCTAAAGGAAAAAACAGCCCAGTGAAAGGCCTTGTGCAGGCAGGGCTGAGGCAGAGCTCCCTGCCCACTGCCAGGTGCCCTTGGCACCAAGGGATGCAGTGCTCGGTTCAGGTTGCAAAGCCTGCATGCTGGCTATAGTCCCAAGGGAAGTGGCATCACACAGGCAGGGACTATCAGTTGCATTTCCCATCTTGGGGCCAGTTAACCTTGGAGAGCCAAGGGCAGGGGAGGCTGTCCTGGCAAAGGTGTCTTCTGCAGCATCTATGAGATGGGGGAAACCTGGGACATCATGTAAGAAAACAGCCCCTGACACAAACTGAGCTGAAGGAAAGTTTGGATAAAAATTTAAATGTGTTTCAACAATAGAGGAAGCCCATGACTGAACATGTGTTTTGATTCCCTGCAAATATGTGATAGCTGTGGAGGGATCCTGGAAGTGCTGAGAAACAGCAGAAAAGCAGAAACTCACCATCCCCTTGATAACTGGAGGCTTGAAAGAGGATGTGCCCCATGTCTCCCATCAAAAGATCTCCCAGTGACTATTTTGCTGATTTTTTTTCCTGGATGCATAGTTTGCAAGGCCTTCTCCTGAAAGCAACCCTGTTAGTGCATCATCCCATGCCTGTTTCCTCATCTGCACATTCAGGGAAACTGGGCTGTCACCACAGGAGCACTGGGAAGATGGATTAGTTAATATTTGCTTAGTGCTCTGGAGATAGCACTATATAAGTCTAATCACATTTTATGCCCTCATGTGATAAGGATGTCATCTTGGATTAGAGGGGATTAGTTGTTAATGCCATTCCTGTACATACCGGTCCCCTCCAGGGCTTTGATTTCTGCTGAGAAGGAAATTCACTCTGCTTTCCAATCAGTAAGGTCCTCCTAGTTGTGATAATTGTGGAAATCAAGGATTTTTGGTGGATGAAAACAAGACTTGGTGGATACCTGACAATGCTGTCGGCCAAGCATAGGGTGTGTGCTCAGTGAATGGTGGTGTGCACTTGGTGACTCTTGCTTTGGCATCCCTAAACCTTTGGCAAGGCCAGGAAAGGGGGCTGAGGGTGTCCCCTCCCTCTACACTGAGTTCCAAACACACCACCAAGTTATTAAGTACAAATCTCAGTTAATGTTTAGCACTTGCTTAAAACATGGTGATTGCCAAAAGCCAAAACGGGGTGAGAATACACATTACATGCTGGTAATGACTGCAAGGAAGAATGCTACTGAGAGGACATTCCCACATCCCAGGATCACTGCCCTCCAGAGAGTGCTCCAAGCTGCAGACATGTCCCAGAAGGATGCAAGGCTTCCATGGTGGGAGCTGGACAACTCTCAGGGAGTTGGATTTTTGAAGCCTGTTGCAGTGAAGCTTGCATCCCTTCCCCACAGTGACCCTGATGGCTCCCAGGGGCCTTCCTGGAGAGCCAAGGGCTTCTGCCCTGGCTGTAGAGGTATCACAGATTAAGCCGAGATCCCTTTCAAGGTTCCCTTAGCAGCACTCCCACTTGCTCTAAGTATTATTTTGGAGCAGGCTGGATTTCAGCTTCCAGCTCAGAACAAAAAGGGCTGTCCTGTCTCCACCCCCCACTGGCAAGGGTTTGTCCCAGAGGAAACCCTGGATCTGTCACCTATCGCTGAGCACCCAGGGGTGGCTGAGGGTAGGGCACAGGCTCCTCTCAGCAGTAGAGGTTAAGGATATCACCTCCTGGTTCTCAGCTCCCAGCTGGCAGGAACAGTTTTGGTTTACCAGCATTGGAGAAGCCCACTGGGAAGGAGAACCTTCAGGGGCTTCTAAAAGCTGTATTAAACTTTCAGAGACAGATGCCACCATGGTGCTTTAGCAGAGACCATCTGCACCCAGGTATAAAACAGGGAGCTGCAAGAAGAAGTGATGAACAGCAGAAGGAGCCCTTTATGAGCTTCATGGGAAACATCCACTACAGCGCTAAGAGGGCCCAGCTGAGTGAGGAAGAGGTTGGCCAAACCTTCAACCCCACCTCTGGGGAGCCTGTGAGGGCTCAGATCAGTTCAGACTGATGCTGCTGGGAGCCAGACTGTCAGACTGGAGGTCCTTCTCCATCATCAATAGAATGCAGAAGCAACTGGAGTTTTCTTCTTATCTGGGTTGGCTCTACAAAGCAAATACCTGCCTCCATTTATTTCTTATTGTTGGCCAGAAGAGCTGGTCTTCTGCAAGGCAGGGACTAAAGTACTACCACTGTCACTCTGGGTGGGTGTTCTCCATTCTCCCAGGGTAAGAGGCGCTAGGGTGCAGGTAGAGTACAAAATGTTTGAGGGAAAAAGGGTTAGTTTGGTGTCTGAAACCAGACATGTTCCATGGAGGACATCCCATGGCACAAGAAGCACCAGGGGCAGCTGCAAGGCAGAGAGCTGGGGGGCATGAAGATATCACCAGGGTGCCCTGGCTTGGCATAGCCTGTCGACAGCCTCAGCAGAGCCACCACCCTGGGAGCTCTGAGCATCACATTTCTTTGGCTGCCAAGACTAACCTTCCTCCCGGCAGCTACTCCAAATGCAGGGCATGGAGCCAAGCTGTCAGGGAAGCCAGCAGGGTCCCGTAGCAATTTTATCAAACTCAGCATTTTTTGGGAAAGCATTTCCATTTCAGTGAGTCAGCAGCCTTGGAAAGTGTCTGTCTGTCGGCAGCAATGAAGCTCGAGGTGGGCACACAAGAAAAGGCCCCTGGGACATGCACCTGACCCAGCGTGGACACTGCTAGGAGGAGACATGCAATGAACTGCCCCACTTTTTGGCCAATTCTCCTCTAGCTTTTCCTTATCTATCAACAGAGAAGCATGTCCAAGCTGAGTTTACAGGTTTAAGCAGACTGACATGAAACAGGTCAGAACAACAGAAGGTTTGTGTTCCTTTGCATCCTTGATCACATAATCCCTTTGCAAAATTAAACCTGGACACAAGTTAACTTTATTACTCTGACTGTTGTTTTCTTCATCTAAATTTTTCATGCTAAACCCAAAATGTCTTACCCTATCCAGAGAAGAGATTAACCCCTCTGTGCTTTTGCCTCTTGCATATTTGAGGGCTGCTCTCATGTCTCCCTGAGCCCCTTTGTTTCCTGTTATCCAGGAAACCCAGGTCAAGCTTGCTGAGAATCATGTCCTTGCTAATCTCTGGCCTCCCTCCAACCTGCCCATGTCTTCCCCACCCAGTGGGAAGCCAGCTTTTCTTCAGAGACCTTCTCTGCAAACCCCCAGTCCCTTCTTCCAGCAAGTCCTCACAAGGATTTACAGCCTGTCGCTCAGCAGGGATGGAGCTGTTCTCGTTGTTGGAGAGATGGAGGAGATAGGGCAGGGGATGCAGGCTTGGGGATAGCCAGCAGACTGGAGACTTGCAAAGAGGCCAAAAATGCTGTCTGCCCCTACTCCCTGCTCCCTCTCCAAGAGGAATTTTTCACCTAGGGAGCTGAACCAGGTTTGTTTTTTTTTTGGGGGGGGTGTGTGTGTTACTAAGAATTGTTTGGAGCAGGACTGACACATGAGTCTCATCAGGCAGAACTCTCTCCTCTTCTTCTCCCAGCAGTGTCTGTAGGGCTGCAAACTGTAGCAGTTGCAGGCACCTCCTTGCAGGAAAAAGCAGGAAAAAACTAGCAGGGAGTGGAAACAAGTGGCAAGCAGATTAGAAACCCAGCTCCTATTTATAGACAGTCAAGAAACTGCCCCTGCGACAGGGCCATCTGTTTAACCCTTCTGGTCCCAAGCACCAACCCACCCAGAAATGCTGAGCCAGCTGAGGCTGTGCCACGAGGGAGCATTGTGGCACAGGGGAAGAAGGATCCTGCACCACAGCACCTGTAGAGGGGGCAGGCGACAGGTTCAGGTACAATGGAGCTTCCAGGGGTTATTCCTCAGCAAGGTGATGAGGAGAGAGATGGGGTTATGGATGTTAAGAAGCTGGGTAACCAGGACAAGGAAAAGAATATCCCAAGTATCCTGCTGCATGGCAGACAGAGAGAGACAAAACTACTTCCTCTAAGAGGGAGATCATGAACATGTTTTAGGGGCAGCTCTGATGTTTCCAGCCTCTTTTGTCTCCCTTGGGCTTTGGTAAGTGTGAAGGTAATGGAGGCCATCCCTTTGAGGGCCGCTGCGTATCCCTTGCCCTGGAGTGGTTGCTGATGCTCACACAGGGCTGCTGCATCCCACAGGAATGCACTGTGACCCTGCTCCCTTCTGTTCCTCACCATGGTTTCCCCAGAGCTCAGACATTTCACCAGCCCCCTGCCACATTTGCTGTGATTTGCTAAATGTGTTCTGAAGCTCCCTCTTGGCTGTTACTCTTCGTGCTGTCACTAATGGGTGTCTTTATGCCATACATGGTTGTTTTATACACTGCCATGGCAAGACTTTCCAGCTGTTCCCCCACTTGCTTGTGTCAATAGCTATTTTTACAATATTGCCTTTCTTTACTTCTTAATTGATCTAAATCCTTTCCCTTAGCTTTCTTGTTAAAGGTGGATTTAAAGAAAAGAACTTCATTATCTCGGACATTTTTGAATCATTATGAATTTCATCCCTCTCTTCATTAATTACTCATTACCCCTCAGCTCTGGAGGGCTGCTTTGTCCCTGATGTGTTTGTGAGCAGCTTCCCCGGCACCCTGTAATCCCCCCAGCCCTGCGTTAGCTCTGTCTGGTTTACACTGCCTTCACCATCCCCTCTGCTGCCCGCACGGCTGCTCCTGCTCTCCTCCACTCCCAAACAAGCTCCTACCTTTCCCTTGTGCCCAGCACTGTCTCTGCACAGCCCTGTGGCCCCAGGTCCCTCAGTGGGTTGAAACCCATGAGCATGATCCCGTGCATCCTGCCTGCCCTAAGGGACAAATACCCACTCCCTCTGTCCCTGAGCTGTGCAGAGATGAGACCCTGGCTCCTGGTTGATGGGCTGGCACTCAAGTCTGGATGTAAACAGTTGGGTTTTGGAAAGCAGCAGCTTTGCTGGGCCTGTTTCAGTACATGACAAGTCATGACAAAGCACCATGGAGAACAGAGTAATGTGTAAGGACCTTGGGATTAATAGGCTTCTATTTCCCAAGACTGTGGCTGCAGTTGGATCCCCAGGGAGACTGAAACCTGTGAGCATCTCCTGTGCTGCAGTGGTCTGGGGGGCACAATGGCTGCTGTGGGTGTCCCTGCCCTCCCATCCTCCTGCAGGGGAAAGCCATGCTCAGTCAGGCACTCAAGTGCTGATCCTGCTACTGAACCAACCTTCTCAGCCCATTTTCCATGCACTTACTGACTGTAATCCCATGTTGTCCCCAGATGGATCCATGACTGGAGATCACAATGAGATGGCCTTTCTCTGGACCTATACAAGCACACACCATACAGTCTCTGAAAGACCCCCTCCATCCCAGTCTCATGCTTGGGTTGATTTCCATGCCCCTGCTGCCCCAGCAGCTTCTCTAAAGCTTTGCAGGGCTTTTATCCCCGCCCCCCCAGAACAGAGGATGGTGGTTTATGGTCTGCCCTCTCCTCCCTGAGGTCAGTGTTACATCAATTTCTGCCCTGAGCCTCTTCCCAGCAGGCTCCTTGCCAGGGCTGGAGTGTGGTTGCTGGGGTGGGTCCTTTCCATACTTCATGGAAGTCTATGAAAAGACAAAGCAGGAAAAATGGGTTGGTGAAAGGAAGAGAGGTGTGTGTGATATTTGCTCGGAGAAGGTGAATGAGGGTTGCACAAGTAAGAGGTTGGGTTGTGCAATCAGAAGCAGCGGAATTATTTAAGTTACCACTAATCAACTGAGCTGCACTTTCTCAGGGGGTTTAAACCAAAACATCTTATTCTTCAGGGGATAAAATTGAGATAAAACACCTACCTGGCCCAGGAGTGCAAGTCTGCTGACATGTCCCGAGTTGCTCCTTGGCACATCCCTTATTGGGAGGGAAGGGGTCACAAAATTATTTGGTGGGGAATGCAAAGGGAAGAAGCAGCAGCCCAGACTCTTCAGGACAGAGAAATGAATTGAGAATTGGCTGTAAGTGCTTCCAGCAAGTCTTCACACTTGCCAGGAATCTGTGACCTACCTTTAATGACTGGCAGCAACTTCAGCCCTCCTCCATAGGAGTGAGTTCGGCAAAACCTTCTAAATCAAGGATTACAGCCATTCCTCATTCTCCATCTGTGAAGCTGGAGACAATGTGGCTGAGGACAAGGGACTTAACCACAAAGGGGATACAAGGGACAGGCAGTTCAATAAAAAACTCTCTTCTGTCAATGTGCTGCTGTCTCATCCCAAGGAACACATGAAAATCATTTAGTTTGGAAAAAACCTCTAATGTCACTAGGCCCAGCTGTTAATCCAGCACTGACAAGTCCACCATAAAACCATGTTCATAAGTGACACATCTACATCTTCTACATACCTCCACAGATGGTGACTCAGCCATTTCCCTGGACAGCCTGTTACAATGCCTGACAACCCTTTCCATCTAAACCTTCCCTGGTGAAACCTGAGGCCCTTTTCCTATAATTTGTTACCTCACTACAGCCTCTTTCAGCTGGTTGTAGAGAGCTATAAGGTGGCCCCTGAGCCTTTTTCTCCAAAGTAAGCACCCCCAGCTTCCTCAGCCACTCCTTGTAGTATTTATGCTCCACACCCTTCTATGTCTCCGTTTCCCTTCTCTGGACACACTCCAGCACAAAGATGCAATGTCCTTGCTGTAGGGAGGGGCCCAAAACACAGCATTTGAGGCACAGCCTCACCAGTGCTCAGCACAGAGGGACAATCATGCCCTGCTCCTGCTGATCCAGGCCAGGTGCCATTGGCCTCCTTGGCAACCTGTCACAGCTGGCTGCTCATGTTCAGTCACTGCTGACCAACACCCCTGGGTTCTTTTCTGCTGGGCACCTTTCCAGCCATTCTGCTCCAGCCTGTGGCACTGGGGCCTGGGGTGTCCAAGGGCAGGACTTCACCTTATTGAAACTCATACAACTGTCCTCAGACCCTCAACCCCGCCTGTCCAGATCCTTGTGCAGAGCCTTCCTGCCAACCAGCAGCAACACTCCTGCCCAATTTGGCATTGTCTCTAAACTAAGGGTGCATTTGATCCATTAGTCCAGATCATTGATAAAGGCATTAAACAGGACTGGCCCCAGCTCTGAGTCCTAAGGAACACCACAGGTGACCAGCTCCCAGTTGGATTTGACTCCATTCACCACCACTCTCTGGGCCTGGCCATGCAGACAGATTTAACCCAGAGAAAAGTCCACCTGTCCCAAGCCTGAGCAGCTAGTTTCTCCAGGAGGCACTGTGGGAAATGGAATCAAAGGCTTTACAAAAGTCCAGGTAGAAAACATCCACAGCACTCCCCTCTTCCACTCAGTGGGTCACCTTGTCACAGAAAGAGATCAGGTCAGTCAAACAGGACCTGCCTTTCACAAACCAATGGTGGCTGGGTCTGGTCCCCTTATTGTCCTGTACAAGCCTTGTGATGGCACTCAGGAAGATCTGCTTCATGCATTAAGTAGCTCAGCCTTTCCCTCACCCTTTGTCACTATATTTCCTGTGCATCCAATAAAGGACAGGGATTCTCCCTCTGTTAATTGCTTATTGTCTTTTACAGCAGAAGCCAGATTAAGTTCTAGCTGGGATTCAGCCCCTCTCATTTTCTCCCTGCATAACCACACAGAAAGTACTCTGGGAAGAAGCCAGAGACACTGGGCAAGGATGTACCTTCCCTCCTACTGTTCTGACAGAGAACAGAGTCAAAAAACACCCTGTCACCACAGGGGCAAGATCTGCAGCAGGGAGAGCCATCACTGTCCCTTGCTCCCAGCCCAGCCCCTGAATCTCAATGCAGAAATGTCACTGGACTGACATGGAGCAGGGCTTGGTGACAGTGAAGAGTATCTGTGCTGGTGTTCATGCTGTGTGATACTCTCCATATATTCTTCTGTCTAGGAATATTCACACCTAATGCCTCCCCTACAAAATCTGAACCTCTTGTGCACTCCTGGCTTCCTTGCTCCCAGCACATGGTATTTGAGGAGCTTTTGCCTTGATCATCAAGGTAAAACTCATACCTTAGGGGATTCATTTCCTGAGCACAGAGCACAGCTTCACTACGGGTTTTTAAATTATGATTAGCTATTATTCCCACAGGAAAACACACAAATGCTTGAGTGCTCAGGCTGCCCAGACAATTCAAATTCAAGTTCTTTGTCATTTGGTACCAGGCAGAGAGACTTGAGCAGTCCTCAGCACTCCTTGACTTCCTCAAACGCTTCATCACCCGAATTTCTACAGCCATGTATTTTGAAACCTCTGTAATTCTCTCAATAAGCCTCAGGTATATTTGAAGCCCTTCCTCCTTGAGTTACATGACTTTGCAAGCTGACCATCAGCTTTCAAACACATTTGTGTCAAATAAGACCAAATCATTTAGAAACACTGGTTGAAGTAAGGAGCTGTGTTGGACAGTGGATTACTCTGATGTTCCTCCCCCAAGAAGAAACCCAACCTCCACTTATTCTAGGGCAAACTCAAAAGGTTTTATTTTAATTTTTTTTTTTTAGCAAATTCTATCACGTAAATGTTAACAAAAAACATCTGTACAATTGCCATGATACACTCAAAAGTGAAACAAATAAGATATAAATACAGATATGGATGTAACATGACAAAAGCGGAAAAAATAGAAAAAAATACATGCGCATGAACACGGTGCCAACGAAGTAATTTCTCATGGCTGGCATTTTTCAGAGCATATTTTACTTCCCATTTAAAACATTGTTAGCAATGTCCTGCTGTGTACTACAAAGGTCTATTTTTCTGTCCCTTAATATGTAATATTATGCTTGATAAATAAAGGGGTGGGGAGAAAAAGTTCTGATGACAAAGATGCAAGTTACATTACTTATACAGATTATTGGTAAGCTAATAATAAGCAGTTAAAAAGACAGTCTCGTGTTGTATTGTAATCCAGGCAAGCACACATAGTGTACCTTAAGAAAGCCACATGCCTCGGTATTTCTGAACTAATGAGAACTACAGTACGTAGACCTGTGGGGCAGATGGAGCTGGGACTTGCCCATGCCCACGGAGCACTGGTGCAGCCAATGGCAGAAAAAACATCCACATCTGAGACTTCAGCAATCTTACAGCCAAGAGCTGCTGTCTGCTGAGAGTTTTCTCCCATTCAGATTTTTAAAGCATGGTGGACAAAGAAAATACACTTGTTTTTAATTTTTTCCCTTTTTTTTTTTTCCTTTTTTTAAATTTTTTTTTTTTTAAGGTACGAAAAATTGAAGCCCCACATAATGGGCAGCAAGAAAAAAAAAGGCAGCTGCAGTAGGTGGCTACTGCCAGGAGAAGGTGAACACAAGCTTCACCGGAGCAGTGAGGCACTGCAGCATGCAGACCTTCCTCTGCAAGCGTGCGTGGACACTGATTTGTAGCCAGAGAGACCTTTATGCTTGCTGAAGAGAAAACAAGATGATTGTACAGCTTGTTGAAGTCAAAACTGGAGATCAGAGAGGTGACATTCAGAGCTAGCCCTTTGAGTACTTTAAAGGAAACACAAAATAAAAACTGGGTCATGTTCAACATACTAAATAACCCTACTATGTACATTATCTGCGATGATTCATAAATACCTAAGCAGAATTCTCCTACTGTGTACAGGTAGAACATATCCTAGAGTACTCAAAGGATGGACAGTCCTCGGCTCACACAATGAAATTAATGCACATTAATGAGCATCTGTTGACAAACAGAACTGAATCTGATTCAGGAAGTAAGGCCTGAGTCTACCCTTTGCACCCCGGTGTGCCGGTGGCCTCAGGAAGCGCAGGCTGGCTGCGGGCGCCTGTTCAAGGACGAGCTTTGACCCCGACTGAGGTGTCAGGGATGTTACAGTGTGTTCACTCTCAGTGCATACCAACAGGATTTTATAAAACATATAAAATCATTTGAGAAGGAATTCAATTCCTGGAGATTTGCTACAGTGTGCCATTCAATGGAAAGAAAAAAAATCAAAACCAACAAACAGCAAATGATGATAGACCAAGCTCCATCACAGCTGTGTGGGACTACACCACCTGTCAGCTATGCTGACCTTTTGAACCCCAGACCTGGAACAGAAGATGCTGAGCTGAGATGGGGAGAAAGAGAGGCATAAATACTAAGCAGTTAAGAGCACAATTAAAAAAAAACAAAACAAAACAAAAAACCAACACCCCAGAAAAACCCTAGCCCACTAATAAAAATTCAAACAAGACAGCTTAACTGCTGCCAACAAGTCAACTGAGTATTTCCTCAAAAGGAAAAATAAATTCGTGTTAAAATCAAATTTGAAGCATTCAAAAAAATTATAAAAGAGCATTCTAACAAGCATACAGAAAGACGTGGAAAAGAAATGGTCCACGGAAAGGCAGACATGAACCATGGAGCAGCCAATCCCCCCCTTTAAGTGAGGATGGCTTTTCAGAGCTTGTGATAAAACCCAGGGAGAATCCCACACCCCAGGAAAGCACACGGTTTCTCCTGCCACAGCACTACTGGTTGGGAATGATGAGGGAACTAATCCTACAGCCAGCAAAAGCCTGCACAAAAGTCTGTACCAGGAGCAGCTCACCTCCCCTGCTCTCAGGTGAGCAGGGAAAGGAACCAACAAGCTTTGCAGCCCAGTGCAACACAGTCCCCCACCAGCCCCAATCCCTCCTGAGATGAGCACTAGGAGACAAGGTGGCACCAAGTGTCAGCTCCCAGCTTAGTTCCTCAGGGCCGGGCTGAAACACACAGGGAAAATTGACGGAAGGGGCTTTACCTCCCCTGCTGCAGAAATGGAGTCTCATGTTCTCAGTATGTTGCCTTCAGCTCCCTAAAGGGGAGATGGAGGAAGCTGGAGAGACTTCTGGGGCACTGAGGGAAGGGAGCTACACATCCATCACCACAGGTGCAGCCAAAAGCTGCAGTCTCACCATCCTCTTGTGTCACTGGCACTGGGGGCAATACCCCCAGCTGCGCCACTGATCCACAGCAGTTCTGGGGTAGGCATGCCCATCAGCCAGGATCCAGCCCAGGGCCAAAACCAGCACATTGATTAGCAATCTCCTGCCTTCCCTGGTTACAGGCAGAGCCAGGGGGAGCTCCCCTTTGCAAACAAGGGTCTCTGTTCAGGGAAGGACGGTGCTCTGGGGTATTTGATTGCTGCTGGTTTGACTCTGACCTGGTCTGTGTCATTAAGCTGCAAAAGGATTTTCCTGCTGCAGCCCCACCCAAAGCAGCCTGCTGCGAGCAGTCCCAGTGAGGGACCCACACTCTTCTGAAATGCAGAGCACTCAGCAAACCTGTGCATGGAGATGGCCACAAAGGAGGTTTCTAAAGGCAGTTAACAGGACTGCAGAGTCTTCAGGAACAGGAGAGGCTGTGGCAGGCAACCAGCACTGTCCCACCTGGCTCAGAGGTGCTTCCATGTGGTATTTCTGATCAGATTCAGACACCCTTTCTGACCTCTGGGATGAACATTTTGCTGAAAGTGCAAAGGACTTGTGGGATCAAAGCCCATCCAGCATCAGCAGGTCAGTCAGAGCAGTAGATCAGCCCTTTGATGCTACAGATTTCAAGGAAAACAGCTGGAACTGAGGTACAGCTCCGCCAGCTCCCACTGCCCCATTCACTGACACACTCAGAGTCCAACCCAACCCCACCCATCCAACTTGCAGTCCTGGACAGTCTTTTGAACATATCAAAGAGCCAAGTGGGTTGACAGGGGAGAAGTATTTACAAAGCCAATGAAAAGAGCACAAGCCCAGCTGTTATGCACAGCACAGCTGGCTGGAGAGCAGTTACAGAGAGATCAGCCCATCCGGGGTCTGTCAGAACTATGTACAAAACTCAGATGTTTAAAAAGAACCTGTGTTTTCATTACTTACTTGGTATCTCTCAGTACTAAAGCATCTGAGGCTGGAATCACAGCCACAACTGCAAAGATCTCCCCATGGAGGGCCCTGCAAGTTAGGCAAACTGCAACAGGGAGTACAAAACAGGAACACGAAACTTAAGAGAAGGACCCAGCCAGAATGGGTGGAGGGAGAGAGCAGGTAACTAGCACACAGAAACCAAAACTGGGTATGAACTAAACCAGCAAGATTTGTTTGACTTTTACATGTGTCCGGGTTCTTTGACTCAGTTTTAGAATGCTAACCTAAACATATTTCTGAGATTTCAGCAGGCTATACAAATATGTTTAAGTATGGCTTTCTGATGGTCACTTTTAATGAAGACTGAGACACAGACCTTGCTTCCTTTACATTCAATACCAGTAAGATTCTACATAAAAGCTTTAAGGGACTGAAATACTGATTGCAATAAATATCTGCAAGGCCTCCTCAAGCTGATGGAGCGTGCCAGTGAAGAGTAGCAGAAAGGTCTCTGAGAGGCACCGTTGATTGCTTCTAAGTCTACACATATGTCCACAGATCTCCATTAACTGTGCGTTGAAACGTCTGAAGAGGAGCTGCTGTTGCTGTTGGTGGTCTGTGCCCTCTTTATATACAAGTTTAGTAGCTTCATCTGAAAGAAAGAAAGAAAGAAAGAAACATCAGGAGAAGATGCCAGAAAAAAAACAGATGGGGAAAAGTTGACTACCAATGTGAAAACTCACATTCTGTGGAGAGCTCACACTGGGCACTCTGGAGGAAAAGCAAGAAAACTGACCATATTTCAGAACAGAGACAAGAGGCTATGCCCAGTCCCCTGAAGTTACAGACAGACTTAATGGGATTTAGAAAAGCCTCTTGCATTTCACTTCAGCAGCCATCAGTTCACAGACCTCAATCCTCCAGTCAGGTGAGGTCAAGCAGGATTCTCACAGAGGTCAGTAGGGTTGCAGGCACACTGGTGATCCAAGAGCCGTGGGTCTCCCTCCTAAAAACACCCTGGACTTTCCCTGGTTTATAAAATGTTATTTTTCAATGCCAATATATCTTCACTAACATGTTACATCTAGTGCAACTGCAGTTGTTATGACTATATACTTCCCTTGCATGGATTTGTTTTCTTTTTCCTCCTTGCCACCTTAACTCCAGATCCTGAAATGACTCATGTTTACATTTAGCTTATAACAGACAGGCAGTCTGCATAATCCCAGAAGAATTACTTACATGTTTATACTTAGTGACATGGTGGAGTATGTTTGTGGCACCTAGAATACTGGGATAATAAAGCCTCTACAAGATTTTATAGGGGGACTTCCAAACATCCCAAATATAAAGAGGTAAATGGCAGCACACATAGCTGTCTCTCTTCAGAGCAATTTAGAGGCACAATTGTCATTTGTTTAGTGACAAGACAAGACAAATAAAATCCAAGTGTCTTTAGTCTCAGACTGTTTTGGCCTACACCACATTTCCTTACCCATGAAAGAAATTATGACTTCAAAATGACAGAGTGAAGCCCTTGAAGTAAGCAGCTATTCACATTCACAGTTCTGTTTCAGAAACAAAAACTGTGGAATTCATCCTAAAATTGCATAGAAATCTTGGACTTAAAACAGTAGGAAAAAATTGTGGTGGCTTGTTGAGAAGCTCTGAAAAGCAATCAAACACCAACATAAAATTCTTCTCTGTAGGATGGAGTTGAATTAAGGGCTTAGTTTCACTTGCAGCATCAGGTCAGAATTTGAGTTTTGCAGCTAGTTTGACTCCAGGGTACAAAGTCCTTTGAAAGGTTATTTGAGCTTGCTGTTGTCCCGGAAGGAAAGGGACTCATGTGCCCTGATATTAAGAGTGAAGCTTTACCTGCATTTCTAACAGCCCATATCACAACTTGCTGCTGAGAGGACCTGCTCTCCCACCATCCCCATGCATTCCCATCCCTGTCTGTATGAGGATGCCTGTGTGGCCACAGAGCAGACTGAAAGCTATTTAATTTGTATTGCAGATCTGATTTTCAGCCAGAGCAGCCAGCTGATCCAGGCCACTGCACAATCACCTCTGGATGTAATGCCAAAGGAGCAAAGCAAACGTGGCTAGAGAAGGACCAGCTCAGAGGCAGCCTGCAGTTACATAAGATCAAATATATCAGGAAACCAATCTCTGAATACCATTAAAATTTTCTACATTGGATTTCAAATGCTCACACTGCTGAGCAAGTGCAGCACTGCTCCAGTGGCATTTGTCAGGGTGAGCCAGGATTTAATAGAGTTCAGGGAACTTGACCCAGAGCTACAGTGAAGCCACTGGTCTTGCTGCTAGTAATAGCCAGCAGAATGGCTTGCACTACCAAAACACCAGAGACACATTACTCTTGTACCTTGCTTCCTGTGAGTTGTGCGAGATGAGGTTTCAGTTCTTCTCCGATTACTGAATAAATAGCCACTAGGCAAAATACACTGGCTTTCCGGACACTGCTCTCCGTGTTATCATAACCCTGGAAATGACAGGAAAAGGTCAGAAGGCAAACAGCACTCCCCAACACCCTGCCTGAGCAATACACTACAGGGCTGATGTACATTTTGCAAATGAGGCTGACCTAGGAGATCAATAAAAGAACCTCTGCTTAACATAACAGTTTGCAACCTGAATACTAAAAGAGCAAGAGAATGCAATCACCCTATCAGTTCCTTCTGTTATTACTTATTACTGTCATGTTGTAAGTTATTAATATCTAGCTATTTATAGCATTAGGTAACAACATACAGTTTCCTAACATGAGCTCGGGACTCTATCAGATACACACGGTTCTGTGTCCAGTTCAGATGACCATGAACTATCCCAAACAGTCAGGACTCTTTGGAGGGCAGCTTACTTATCAAGTAGGAAATATCACAGGAAAGAATATGCTGAAAGATCCCTGTACATGTGCTGATCTCTGGCAGCTTGGGCAAAGCTCAAACTAGCCACCAGGTCACTCAGCAGCTATGGACATCAGTCCCAAACTCAGGCAGAGGTGCAGCACTCAGCAGCCATCCCACTCCATGAGAAAGGCAGACATCACTTCAGCCTGTGAGATGCTGCTCCTCCCAATGCAGGGTGACCTCTGCTGGAAAAGCCAGAGGAGGAATGCTCCAGCTGCAGGACCGAAGTACAGCCCAAAATGACAGCCTGCAATCCCACAAAGCACTGAGCTAGGAAAGCAGGAGACCTCAGTGAGCTCAGAGAAACATCAAGATCTTGAGCATTAAGGTGGAGAAAAGGCTCAGTTTCCTTGTCAGCAGCAGGGCAAGCACCAAAACTCTACTCCACCAAGCCCTGTTCTTCCATGGAGTCCCTGCTCCAGGCTGTTGAGCTGCACACCTGTGCTCACTCACACTGCTGCTGACACTCCTCTCCTCCTCAGCACTCTGCCAGGATCCTCTGTGAGGTAAACAAGCACAAAGGTGATTCTCTCTGCACACAGTCCTTCAGCCGGGATCCCAAAATAATTCCGAAATGTAAGGAGTAAATCCCTTTAATCACTAAATTTCTAAGGTAAGGAAATATGTCAGGCAAAGCAGGCTCTCAAACAAGAACCATTTAGATCGAAGAAGACAAAACTGCTTTTTTAAAGGCATGCTGCTGTCAGACTTTTCCAGTGCATCAAAGCTTCGCTGTTCAGACTGTTGTCTGTATCCAACAATGATGGCTAAAACCATTTTACAACAAAAGTTTAGATGAATACAGAATTGTCCAATTCCCAGAAGCTGAGATTTAAGGATTTCAAGAGCTGACACTACAAAGTTGGGATGAAGGCCAGGATGCATGAGGGGAATTTCTGACTTTGGTCTTGTCCTTCCAACATTTTATACTCACAATGAGGAGGCCTCTATCCCAATTCTCCATGGAAGTCTTACCCACCCGAACACATCTCCCCCTTTCACTCTGACTGATCTGCTTCTGCCACAGTCTCCCCCCAGTAAGCACACACATTTTCTCTCCTCCCTCACTAGTACTTCACGTATTTCCTTCTTGTTTGCAGTCCCATCCCAGCACTGCCAGCTGCTTGTGCAGGGGACCGAAAGACAACACTGCTACAGCCATTGGTCAAAGCTGAATTCACAGTGTGCAACCAAGCCTTAGCATTGGCAAAAACACAACTCCCTACCCAGCCCAAGAGGGTTATGAAAGAGGCTGAATGAAGTCAGCAAGTAGCTTGGTCCTAATTTCAGAGAGAAAAGAGGAAAGGAGTAACCTGCCTGCTGGGATTCAAATTCAAGTGCAAAGTACCATCAAAGCACAGAACAGCTCAGCAGTACTAAAGGGAAATTAAAAGAGATGACAAGATGTACAGAGACAGTATAGAATGTGGCTAACTCCTACCCTCACAGATTTATTACATTGCTGCAACTGGCTTTTTTAGGATTCAGAAAAAGGCATCCAGTTGTGGAACATATACATAAGAATCTGAGTTTTCCTTTCCTTAACGCTAAAAGGATTAAAAACTCACATTAAAAAATTTGTTTTACCAAAAATTAAATGATTTAATTTACCAAAATCTGGTCCCAGAGGATCCATCATTCTCCCTTAGGGCACAAATCGCACAAATTAATGGTGGCTTGTGCTCAGGAGCAGTGACATGGCATTCTGTACCTGTAACAACCCAGGAATGATATCGGGCAGGAGCTGATGCAATGATTCCTTGGAAATCCTCTCGATGACTTTCGTTTGCATTTTGATGGCAGCCAAATTAATTGGATAATCTGCAGTCTGAATGATGGGGCAAAGCACCTTGATGCACTGCTCAGGGTGGATGGAACTCGCCAGGGTGGAAGCAGCTTCTTCAGCAGCTCTGACGACCTGAAATGAAAGTAGAGCAAACTCTTATGTTAATGAGGTCACACTTGACAGCCAACTGGTGTGTGCTAGGAATGACTGCCAGGAAATGCCTGGGGATGTTCATTAACAGATCTGCAGGAGGCTCTGTCGAGGGGCAACCGACTCTGAGAATTCACATTCTCTGTCTCCAGTGACATCTTTGTTCCAGCCAGTGGCAAGAAGTCCTTCCTGCCTAATGTAACTGTGTCCGTGTTGTGGCTAGTTGGAAAAAATGAACTGTCACCCAAGACAGACAGGCATTCCCAGACCAGGAGGAGCAAGAGGATGACATCTCTCCAGCCATTGTCAAAGAAGCTAAACCCACCAGCTTAGACTGACACAAGATGCATCTCCTTAACCATTACCACCAATGGCCCTGTTGCAGCTTTCAGTGTGCACCTCAGTGCCAAGTGCCCCGAACCCATGCTGAGACACCCATGGCAGCTGTGTCCTGCCCCTTCCCAGCTGAACTATGCTGCAGTCAAATCCAGGTCACAGACACAAACAGGCTTTAAGTCCCTGACTTAAAGAGTCCCTGACCAGGCACCTCTGCTCTCAGCATACGTAACCCATCAAGGCAGCACCGGGATCACCAAACAGAATGGGAGGAAGAAAAGTGGAAACAGCAGCAGCATTCACCCTTTGCATTAAGCCCACTCTGTAAAGCAGTCACACAAAGCAAGGATGATGCTAAATTCAACTCTACCCTGAGAGAAAGCAGATTCACAACTTTCACTCTTCCCCAGCAGGTAGGACAGCTAGTTCAAGGAAGAAAGACCCAAATCTGGTCTCTCCTCCCAAGAGAATTTATTAATTTTACATTCTGCAGTAATTGGATAAAAAAGAACAGGATGGGAAGGCAGGTTTTCTTTTTTCAAGTGTCTGTGCTAATTGCCAGGCAACAAAATGAAGCTTCCTCTTGGCTGCACTCTTCCTGGCCACAAATAACACTCTTTGCTTTTCATGTTCTTGTTACAACACAAAAGGTGGAGGGTGCTTTTTCCCGTCTTCTCTCACTCACTTTCCTCTTCTCAGGGCTTAGTTTAAACTGAGGGTAAATCCTGAGTAGACAGAGATGCCCCCAGGCACAGACTTAAATCCAACACCTCAACTTTAAGAAGAAAGAAGCAGTCACAAATACTCATATCTGGGATCTTCCAGCTAGTCCCAGGCAGTCCCTAACTGAGCCCAGGAACATTAAACCCCCTTTCCTAGTTGTGTGGGAGGCTTAAATGCCCAGCACCAGTTCTCTACCTCCACCTAAACTGAACTACCCGAGGCTGTCTGAAGTAAATACTTTGAAACCAGCACTAGGAAATTTGTCCCAGGCAATCTGCAACACAGCAAATAAATCAAACCACAGGTCCTGTGGTCCTCTGTCATTTAGACTGAAGCCATGGCTGCTGAATTTGCCTTGTTCTCTTCTCCCACACACTGTGATGGCATTAAACTCGGGGATTTCTATTTGAGTAAGGCAACCTTACAGATGTAGCTCTATGAAAACCTCAAAAGAAGGTGAGCTTTCCTTATTTTTAAGCAACTATGGTGGATAATGCATGAACAAGGAGTAGCTGGAAGCTTATCTTATTTCATGGAGTACAAAACACAAGGTTTAATTGACTTTTAAGATAACAGCAATTAATAGTGACCAGGAAGGCATCATCTCCACCTACAAAGCCTGCTTTACTCAGTCACAGCATCATAGGCATGCTGCTAACATTTATCTTCTACTCATGCTGACAGCTACCTCCCTTGAACAGGAATGACACAAGACACAATTCCCAGGAAACAGCAGAACCCATCCACTTGTCTTCTGGCATTCTCTAAGGCAGATCCAACACTGAATGTGATCTCAGACACTTCACACAGCACATGCAGGCAAGATATGGGCAGGATGGCAAAGGAACCAGAGATTTTGAACTGTTTCTGTACCAGTGCCCTATTTACAGAAGTAAAGCTGTCCAAGTGCTCTGTTTACTTTCTCAGCATTTAATTATAACATTAAAACATTCATTCCAAAATGAATGGTAATCCACAATGTGGCCAATATAAAAAAAAAAATTCTTCCCGAAAGATCTGTGAATGAGTAGCCATGCAGAACAGAATGCTTGCTTTCCCACTTAGCAGCAAGTTTTCCCTCTTCCAGCTATTTCTTTGCTAATTTCGCTTCAATTTCACACATGAAAAGCACGAGAGTTAATATTTTTCCACATAAATTAGTACAATCTTAGGAGCCAAGACTGTGTGATTTTGTTGGGAAAGAAGAGAAACAGCCAGGTACTTAAGGGAAACCTGATGCCATGCTTTGATAGCACAGGGTGGAATTGCTAGAGTGGATTAAGTCAGGAGCTCCCAGAAGGTATCTAAAGGAATCCACTTCCTGGCACTGAAGCTTCTGATGTCTGCTTTCCACAAATGATGGAAAGCACGAACTTACAGAAGGTCCTGATACTTTATCATCAATTTAACTATTCACTAGCAATAGACTAGCCAAAAACCCCTGAATATTACTATTTGGACACAGGCCACTTGGGATTTTGTTCTGCAGCAACGCCAAACATTGTTGGGAAGTGTTTTCAACGCTCTCATAAAGGAAAGCTTACACATATATCACAACACACTAAAAGAAAATTGTAAAAAAAAATTTAAAACTTATATCCTCTTGGTATCCTACTTGATAAAAAACCCAATATTTCAGTATAAACCTATGGCTAGACTCTGATTTCAAACACACTACCATAAAAAAACCACAAACAAATAAAAACCAACCAAACAAGCAAACCCCAGTAGGTGAAAAATTTAGTAACTATTCTATCTGGGTTTTAGTTCCACATCCTGTTTGCACACAGTTTACTCTGCCTATTAAGTTGAAGATATGAAACAAGTGCATGAGACAAAAAGCCTATTAACCTGTTCTGTGCACAAGGAGCATAAAAATAGAGTGACAATTTTTCACAAAATAAGTAAAGGTTCAAAAGCAACAAAGGTCACACATATTTTGCCCATTAAAAAGTGAGCAAGGAAAGTTGTGAAGAAATTATTTATGCCCCAGACAGTCCTGCTTTCAGCACTGCAGCCCAGTTCTAGTATGGATGTGGCTACATTTAGGCAGTGGCTGGCTATTTCACATCCCTTTTCCCTGCAGTGCCTTCCCCCCAAACACAGGAGGGTGCATAAACACCTGTCCAGCATGACAAGAGCTTGTGAATGTGACAACACCAGGGAGAACTTCCAAGCCTCCCACGAGCACATGTGGCAGACAATGCCCACATCTCAGCCACACTTCAGCAACCCCCCTGAGGTTGTGATTAAAAACATGCTCAAGTCTCACTAACATCAATGGGATTCCAGCATGTGCTTACATCCCTGTTTGGATGAGAGCCTCTGCACGTAACCAGCTCCTGGCTCCCTGGGGAAGCACCAGCAGGTGACAGGGCATAGGAAGGGGTAGGGCAATACCAGCTGATGGTGAGCCAAAGAGAAAAACTCATTCCTGCCGGCACAGGAAGCCAAATGCCACCATTTTGCAATGCAAGCACCAGCCCTGTCCTTCCACCTGGTTTTGGCAAAACAAAACATTCAGCCATGCAGACAGAGTCAGCATCCCATGAGGGGCTCTCAGTATTTACCCAACCAGCTCAGAGTCCTGCCCACCTGGCACTGCCACAGAAATCAGCAGCATTTCCAAACACAGGGAAGTCCATTATCAAAAGATACAACCTGCCAGGTCACTGGCAACAAGAACATGCAATTGTAATAGAGTTTAGCAAAGACATTTTGCCATAAGGCACAACACTTGTGCCTTGCAAATTTTACATACCTTACAATATCAAACAATCAAGTATCTCTCTTAATCAGGGCTTTAACCTGACCAGCAGAGTGAAACAACCTTAAAAGGAGTGGGACAAAGGAATAAACAGGATCAAGGAACAGGTCTTCCTCCCAGCTTTGAAGGCAAGATCAACAGATACACATGGGGAAGTGACAGGAAAGGCTTGAACTAGCAGCGACACCACAATAAGTAGTGTCTATGTAATCTATCCTTTAAGCCCAAGAAAATGAAAGGGTGCTGTTTGCTACGTGCTCAGACTGGGGAGCTTGCTGTCACAAGAGGATTAGAAGTTAGGCAAGTTAACCGAAGGAAAAATTTAAGCAAACACACACAGGGAGGCAGGCAGAACCATTCACACAGAAAGGCTTTAAGACAGATGGAAGGGGAAAGAATATTCACAGGGAAGCATCATTGTATGCTTGCTTCTTGCTAGTCAGTCAGGTAGGGTATCAAGAGAAGCAAGATTTTTGTCTGACCTAATACAATTTTTCTTAGCAATCTCAGACATACAGAAGAAAAGTAGAAAAGCCACCAAATGATGGCGGCAGCTGGGTGGCTATGAGACAAGATGTGCAAGATGACAGAGAGCCTTCTTTGAAAGCACAGACACTGAACTGTGTGTTAAGGTATATCACAAACATGATTTTACCTCACAGTAAAAGCTTAGAGCAAATCCATGGCTTGAAATGGATACTTTGACATCATTCAACACAGGGCAGGTAGCCCTGGAATGCAGATCTAAGAGATAGCTCTTGGCCTTAAAGCAGCAGGTTTTCCTGCTTTCTAAAGGCTTACATGCTCTACACACTGGTGACTAGATTCAGCCTGACTTTTGCTGGCATAACACAAGGTCTGTGTGCTGGTGGGTTCCTTGAAAGACGTCTGTGATGCATTAAGACCTTTCTAGTGAGTCTCAAGAAACAGTTTTTATACTTCCACCCAGTTTGCTTTAGGGAAAATGCTTTATTCACATGCACAAAGCCAGTGAGGTGTAGCAGACAGAAAGCTGCTCACCTCTAGCAATGTCTTCCTTAGGGCTATCAAGGAATAAACTTCAAAGTAACAGGTCAGGCAATCCCAGGAATATGCATGGGAATTGCTTCCTAATTTCAGTGCGAGGGGATATGCTGACAGGTAGTATTTGTGTGATCAAGACAGTGACCTGTGACAGATCATTGCCTTCTGATAGAAAAGCACATTGGAATCATTAAAGTTCTACAAAATTTGCTGGACAAATTTTGGATGACAATTCCCACTGGTTTACCTGGTTCACGGTGCACTGCAGCCACAGGATCCTGTTCATTTAAGACAGCCATAACTCAGACTCCATCTCTTCCATTCAATTTCTTCTGCTCAGCTATTACATTCCATGAATTAACATGCTGCTTGCTGCCTGACGGCTGCAGCAACCAGCTTATGAGTTTTGATAGTTTCATTTCTGCTTTAAAGAGACACAAAGTACTGGCAAATAAGGAAATAAAAATGTCCTGACTCCTCTAAGGCAGAACATGCTAGCTTCATAAGCTACACAGGGAATCAGTATAACATGCAGGGATCTCAGCAAAGCAGGACCTGTGGCACCTGGATGAGAGCTTCCCACCAGAGCTTAAGCTGGAGTACCTTGCCAGTGATTAACCAGTGCTGGTTAAGTGTCTCTGCAGAAGGCTGTAGAGGATGAGGCAGTGCAGGCAAAGCCCCACTGAAAGTTTAGAGCCTTTGCACACCATTGTGGAACACGCAGAGCACCAGAGAAGTTTATTAAGCAGAAGAACAAGGTTTTGCTTTCAGGCTTACGAGACATGTAGCTGTGCTTTTAAGCCAATTTTTGCCATCTAGAGGTGCTTACTTAAAGCCTGTATAATCTAGGCTGGAGGGGATGGAGGTTTACCAGTACTTTGTCAGGCAAACTCCCATCCCTGAAGGCTTTACAGTCTGATCCAGACAGGAACAAACAATTATGGACTTGGTTTCAAAGCAGGAAGTGGACTCAGCAATGGGGAGTCCTAAGCAGATGAAAAAGCAGTGTGATTTTTATAAGGATTCAGATATAAGTAGATTAGACTGCTTCTCCTGGGCACTAAACATTTGAAATGTGTTGGAAAACAGATAAAGCACATGAACATATATTATGAAACATCAATGAGTGCCCCGTTGCAGCATTTGGTAGCTTCCAGCATGGACTAAGTAACAATCTTCAAGACTATGATCATTTAGTACTTTTTGTTTTGCAGAAACCTACAGAGATCATACCATATATAGTTACAATATATAAATGTCAGAGGCAAATCTAAAAGCACTTCCGTAAGATAATAAAAAATATCTACAGGTAATGGATAAGTGATTCCTTCTTCTTCTTCTTCTCCCTCTTTTAGATGGTTACAACAAAGATTGTAAAATAATGTACAATAAGCATCCCAATTATGGACCTTCTGTATCATAACATAGAAAAATTAGACATCTAAGATATGGCACAGGATCCTTAGAAAACATACATCAGTTAAGTCTGTAGGCTTTGTGCCAGAGGCAGAAGCAGGGAATTAGTTATCCTATGATTTTTCACTCTGCTGCTGATTTCCAAGATATTAAACTATTTCTGTTTTTAAATACTCAATAATAAGAAATTATTCTCATTTTCTGGCATGAATCTGAAGCAATGTCGCATCTGTGGTATTGGGTCAGCAAACAGCATCTCTCCTTAGTTATGGGTGAGTAACTACACTGGAACAAATGAGTTAATATTAACTAATTGGCAACAGAAAGATGGTTCTTTTCCAAATAACTCCAAACAAAGACTGATAAAAATCAACAAGATTTAATATCATCCACAACTTCAATTACGTTCTAATGTTCCAAAAGTAAGTAAAAGGCATTTACATGTCAACCCCCATAAATGTTCCCAGCTGTGACTGAAGCAGGCTTGACTCTTCACATCACCCCATTAAATCAACAGCATCGAACAGACTGTTGTACTACGAACAGTACAAAAACAGGACTAAGTTAAAAAATGCAAACTAAACATGAATCCCAACCCAGAGCCATCTAGTCTGTAGCCTAGGGTTATATTAATTTTGACCTGCTACTGAGGGCTGTGCTTTGCCAATCTCCTGCATTTGCACTCACAACAAGGTGTGACTCAGCTCCAACTCTATGTACCAACTTCTCTCCCATATCCCTGGGAGGAAATGTGGTGCTCTCAGCTGTGCTGCGCTGTTGATCCCAGACCTTGCCTTCAGCAGCAGAAAGCAGATGATTTTTAGCCACGGCAAAGACCCAAATGTCTAAAGACTTCTGCTTGGACTTGGAAAAACAGCAAATTATTCAGGCATCCCAAAATATCTAACTAAACAAACCTTCCTGATTTCCAAAGAACTGCCTCGTACTATTGACTTCTTGGAGACAGTACCTAACTTTAGCAGTTCTGCCCCTCTTCAAATTCCCTTTGCTAGGCCACTTTATACTGAATCTCTGTGGGTCACATATAATTGAAAATGTGAGCAGTTGCTGGGAGCAATTAGCAGTCCCCGTGCTAAAGGGGAAATTTAGGTAAGAAAAACTGAAACAGATATAGCTTGCTCAAAACAGACACTTTCTGCTAACTTACACAGCCTGCTGGACACCAAATTATCGAATTGTAACTAAGGATCACTTTTGTCTTCTGCTGTAAGGCAGAAGCAGCCCAGAAACATAACAAACTGGAGTGACATCTTATCAAGACATCACTGACACAAAGATGAACCCTTTCCCAACTAGACTATGTACCAGCCTTCCTTGAAATAGTTCTTACTGCCTAGAGGAAGGTTTGATTTTATATAGTTTAAGGAAAGTGCACCACTCCATTTAATTCTGCTCTGATGAAATGACAAAGAAAGCTGTAGAACAGACTGCTCAGAACCTCCTTTCCATCTTCAGCTATCTTTAAGTGCCCTTCACTCACAACCTGGTGAATCCTCACTTAATCTCCAGTTCAGTGAGATCCAGTCAAAGGGCAGCTCTTCCTCCCCTCCTGGAGAGAGCAGTGCTGCAAAGTCAGCAGTGGGAGTGAGCTGGAGGGCCACCACTGGAAGGGAATTTGTGACTTTCTGGCTCCAGGCTATGAGTTTGACCAACTGAGCCAGCCCAAATGATCTCCCAGTTAATTTTTCACAGACTTAACTGAATCAGCAAGTCCCAACTACAGGTAAAACTACTTCGAGCATATTCCCAGGTATATATTTAGCCTAGATCATGGGGATACTCAAGTGCAGGTACCTTCCTAAACTTCAGGAATGCTGATAGCCTCAAACTACTGATGACAGATGATGCCTCTCCTGGGGTGCATCATGGTCCTGAGAGCCTCATTTACACAGGAATCAGAAAATACTCATACACAAAAAATCCAGAACCAGTGCCTCACTTAATACAGCTGTGCACACGCAACAGATGGCAGAACAAGAATATACCTGCAGTGTCCTGCTGTGACAGCTGTCACCCAAAGGTCCCACTGCAGCAGTTGATGTCTCATTATGAAGATGCTGAGCACAGTACAGCTCAATTATTCTATAAAGAAGTGCCAGAACTCCCACCTCTCATTTCTGGTTTATCCTTCCCTGCTTTTCCCTGGGAGGCACCTCATGCAAATCCTGAAGAACCTTTCCACATCACAAGAATACAGAGGCATAAAGTATGGTGTTTGCAACACTGGTCTTGATTTCTGTAAAACCCACCAGAGTCCCACAGGACAGTGAACTCAGACGGGCACTAAAAACAATGCCAGGGACAATCTGGAAGGTCCTGTTAGAAACATTAGTTCTGGAGGATTCCCAGACAAAAAATACAAAGGGCACTGAGTCAAGGTGAGCTGAGAAGCATGCAAGTAGGAAACCTTGCCAATAAAAGGCATTCCTTCAGAACATACTGTTTTGTCTGACTGCTTTATCAGAAAATCAATTTACAACTGCTTCTTACTACTCTGAACTGAAAATGACAGGGGTGCAAAGGCTCTAAATCAAGAAAAGGTAGGTAGGTAGAGTAGGGTAGCCCTCATTCATTCAAGCATTAAACATTTTCTACTTCTGCATTTTAGAGAAATCCAGACTGTTATTTTCTTTTCCTGAGTGTTGTTTTGTTGTTTTAATTTTCAACCAGTACAGTTTCTGCTACCCATGGTTAAAATAACCTTGTCTCAGTCCCCCAGTGAAGTCTGGTCTATTTTAGTCATCTTTTCATGGCCAAATATCTTCAGAGATGCCCGAAACTGCTAATTCAGAATAATCCTGTTTTAGCAAAACCATCACAGACTGATATTCTGGTAGCACTTTCCAGAAGGTTTAGTTCAAACTTTCAACATGCACAAGGTAGATTAAAGGATTCAACCTGGAAAACAATCTAAAAGTTTAAATGTAATTTGAATTGACCTACTTAAAATGTTATCATGTCCCTTTATTCCTGCTTTATTTCAGAATACTTGCAGTTTTGTATACAAGTTCTCGCACAAAAAGGAAAATGCAATTCATCCTTCCTTTTGCTTCTTCCTCTGCCACTACAGCATGGCCTCTTTGTCCATTTTCTCCTGGTACTGACCAGTTCCCAATTTTCCAGCACAGCTCAATTTCACCGTTCAGTTTTCACACACAACTCTGCTTCAACACAGCCTTTGTGTTCTCCGGTACGTTTTGTATTCTTACCTGTACACACAGTGGCAGCATGCTACCCCCAGCATGCTCTAAAAAGTAATTAAACATGCACTTTCCTCCTACAGTGTCTCAGCCTCTCCCAGAATGAACCAGGAAGTCCTGGGAAATTAACAGTGGCATACGACTCCAGACAGCTCCAAGTCCACATGAATAGCTCTCACAGTCTCCACTTTTTTCCCCACTGTTTCAGCATGTAAAAATACTGTCTCTTCATACTTGGGAGACTTAACATGGATTAGTTCCACTGTCAAGATGGCTCAACACATTTGCATGTTAAATCTCACAGGTCCTACATTTCTTCAGCAGTTCCATATTGCTTTCCCAATAGCTGAAAGGCTCACTCACCTCCTTGTGGGAATCCTTATGTGCTTCCAGTGTTTTCATGATAGTCAGCTCTGCATAGTTCTTAAACCTCGCCGGCTGGTTCCGTAGGATCTCCCTTAGGACTCGCAGTGCCAGGGCCCTTATCGAATGCTGTGTTGAGAGAACAGACAATAGAAAAAGGTTAGAAAAAGCTGTTTCTCAAAATCATAGCTTGAAGTGAACTCTCTTGGCTCACCAGAAATTCTTATGGCTCCCTACGCCACCAGCTCCAGCGGAGTGAGCAGTGGAATCAATGTAACAAAATTAAGAATTCGGCTCCTTGCTTGCTCTTGCACAAAAAGCCACATAAACGACTGCTCTCACATATACAAGAATCAGAATGACTACTTTCCTAAATTTCATATTCTTTTGGCAATGAAGTGCAAATTTGTACTCACAAGAGGACGTCTGCATTACATAAATCTACAAAGAAGGTCAGATCATGTATGTGTCTTTCCTCTTTTGCTCATCTTGGCAGATATCAAACTGGGCTCCATCTGTGTCACAAAGTTGTTTCTCATGTACTAAAGCAGTAAAACTGACTCCTCCTGTAACTCCTATGGAAATTATTTTCAAGGACTTAAGTTACTGTAATCAACACTGACCTATGTCTTCATCCTTCATATGAAAAGATCATAAGCAGAAGGGATTTATAGCACCTGTTTCAATTTCATAACTTACATTAAATTTTTGACCTGTGGCCACTCCAAATAGATTTCATTATTTCAGCAGAGGAATACATACTTGAGTTCATCCTCTGCCTTTACAATATGTGCTTTGATATTCATCTGAAAAATTCAAACAGTAGTACAATTCACATGTACTTAAAGTCACCAGACCTTCTGATAGCTGTGTGATGGTGCTATCATTAAACATGTAGAACTAGAGCAGCTCATGCTTAAACTGAGAACAATGACTGAAAAATGTCAGCCACCTACCCTGCCTCAGAATTAACATTTCTGACAGCATGACATATATTTTACAAGAAGTATAGGAAAAACAATAGATTTTTGAATCAGACAAAACAAAAAAAAAGAAACAGTGAGAGCTCTGAAGCCTCAATATTGTAACATTCAGACGCAGTGTGGCTCTGCTGTGAAGATGCAGTGGGGTGTTGAGCCTTTACCAAGTATCATTATGCTGCAAGCTGAACAAATGGAAAAAAGCCTAGCCTGTTAATTATCCCTTTGATCAATTACCAAGCATAAAGCTGTGATAATAACACACAGTTTTTTTAACATTTCAAAACAAGATTCCCTATAAAAGTAGCTTGTTCTTGATGACATTTTTTACAAGAGAGAGAAACCCAACCCATGGTCTAAAGACCCATACTCTGGGTCTTTAAACCACACAGGGAAAAAAAATAATTTATTCTAGAATGATTTTATTTTCCCTTCTGGGAACGGGTACAATATAGCTAAGAGTTTGTAACTTCATTCTAACTCAGAAGAGAATAACTGAAGACTTGACAGTTTTTACTAGACCAGAACTTATTTTCTGATTCTAGTAACACTCTGGAGGAAGGGAGAAAAACTGGGACATTTTGGAGTAACTTAAAACTCATCACTGAATAGAGAAAAAACTAAGGTAGAATTCCCAACCTTCAAAAGAAAAAAAATGAGCAGTGCAGTATCACTGATGAGTGGCCAGTTTCATCTAAACTGGTGTGTAGGAATTATTACCCAAGATGAAGCAATGTACAGGAGAGTTAAGACAAAATCTACATCTCACATCTTTGTCTCCAAGCGTTTCCAGCAGCAAGAGCAGAATGGTTTTGAAATGCTCCTCCCAAACTCCAAGATTATCTTCCCTTGTGATCTTTAGCAATTCCAGGAGAGCTCCTTTCCGCTCTTCCACCCGCTCGTTGTGGTTGGAGAGCTCTTTCAGAAGATCAGCCACCAAATCCGAATGGTCAATGGGTACTTCTAGGACAAATGGCAGCAAATCATTTGAAGAAATGGAGAAAAAAATCAAAGGTGCTAAGATTGCTCACCCTCTACAGAATAAGGTTCATGTAAGGGGTCCCCCAAAAATGCATCAAGTTCCAGGTGGCCTCAGTGAAGCAGGCAACAGAACCTGACTGGCCCATAATTTAACCTGACCTCACAGCAGGGCTCATGCATCTGCACATGGCTTCTAACGAACCAGGAAGAGACAACAATTGGATTTCTTCCAGTTCCAACAATCACTTCTACAAGATGAAAACTGCCATGGTTTTTCCCAGACATACACGCCCAAAACCACTGGTCACATGTATGACCTTTAGATTCAAGTACAGTGACTCATCAGTGTACTGCAGAAGAATAAAGCTGATGTGTAGCTGCACTTAAATGGAGTCAAACACTCAATGACAACAAGCTGTTGAGTGAGGCGTTTCAGCCATGAAAAGGGGAAGGTCCCAAAGCAGTGTCCCTACAGATGCATGTGGATGCTTAAGGGAGTGATTTGCAGGAAACCCCAGGCAAACAAGAATCAAAACCACAGTATAATATTTTTTCTCAATAGCCACAGATGATGTTCTGCTGGGGCATGAGAACAAAGGGTATTTCATACCAAGCCTCGACTCAGATGCAATGTAATACACAACACGTGCACACATGCACAGGCAGGCACATATCTGAGGGCACTACCCATACACAAATACACCAGAAAGGCAGTGAGCTGCCTGCAGTGTTACCAGGTGAGCTGATACAAACCATCCCGAAGCTGATCCATGTCGTCATCGAACACTGCTTCCTTCAGGGCAGTCTTGTCATAAGTGTTAATGGTGTCAGCATAAGGGTAGGGGTTGTAGTCCCGAGCACGGGGCCCTGAAAAGGCGCGGGGAGGCTGCGTGTTCAGGAGGGAGGTTTTGTTATCCAGAGCCATCCTTCCACCTTCCACCATGTCACTGCTTCCACGGACATCACCGCTAGGGAGAGCAAGGCCACCATCTCGAGACACCTGGGGAATCAGAGGGAAAAATGTATGTTCAAAATTCTATGGAAACTGTAGCATTTTTGGAGTTCACCCAAAGGCACAGAATTATTTACGTGTATTACTTAGATATAATACTTCAGTAGAGCTTTGATTACTACCTCTTTCTTTTGCACAGCTACACCTGCTCAAAAATATCTTGATCACAGTTTCTGTAACTACTCTTACAGCATAATATACTGTATGAACTGTGCACTTGGAGTGATCACAGGTCCCAAGCCTGTGAGGGAAACCATCCATGAATTTTAAAAACTAACACTTCCCACAACAGACCTGACTACACATACTCCATGCAAAAGCCATCACTAAGCCATGCTGAACCTGAGGAATACTAGCACCATTTCCATCCTTCATGAGACGCATACAGAAGCCCAGTGAGCACATTCCACACGAGGCCAGAGCTCAAAGGGAGCCCAGGGAAACAGTCAATGAAATGCCATAATTAAGGTATTAGAAGTTAACAACCAATGAGCAGAAGACGCCTGTAAGAATACGGCAGGCATGACCGGATTTTGTACACTAACAGTCCATAGACAGGTTTGATCACAATTTAAAATCTCATCTATCTGGGGACATGAATCAGTGGAATACTTACAATGTCACAATCTTTCTTTCCATCACGTTTGATTGGCTCATTCAGGTCCTCTTGACTACGGAAACTAAATTTCTCAATTGCTTCTGTGACTCCACGAAGAGAGCTGTAGATTTCATCAGAGTTTAGGTTCTCCGTGTCATAATCCAGCATACTAAAGACCAAACGTATATGAAATGTTACAAATGAAATTGGAATCCGCTTCTGACTGTTAACAAAAACAAGCTGGAGACAGATGGTTTGGAGTACCCTTTCTAACAGTGACTTGTAACACAACATGGATGGAATCAAAGCAGAGTTCAGGTCTGAGTCTCCCCTCAAATGGGGCTAAAACAAGGAGAACACATTGCTGTAAGCAGAGGGAAAACAGGTCCACTGTTTCTTATGTTCAGTAGGTGTGCTACCTTCTATAAACCAAAAAAGTCTATCCCCAGTGTGGCAGCGGGGTAATTTAAAAAGGAAAATAATATCAATCACTATGAGAACTCAAAGGGTTGTGACAGCTGGAAATTAAATCAGTGAAATTTAACTTTAATAATATATGAAACTATGACAGATTTAAATGGAAAGGAAAATGTAACTTGACATAAACCTTAGTCTGACATGGCCCATTTTAATTTATAAAGTAGTAAAACCTAACTCACTTGCACAGTGCCTTGATAAAAAAGCATTTCAGTATTTGGCCTAAGTTTGGGAATTCATCTGACATTTCCTTGCAGTCTATCTGTTCCTCAGAAATTTCTCAGCAACATAAATCCTCAAAAGTTTTGGGATTCCTTGACGAGTTATCCAAAATTAAGTCCCAAGATAAAATGCCTTGCATGCAAGGGGAGATGAAATGAAAAGATCTGTCTAAAGAGACATTCCTACAAGCTTTGAGAAAATGAAAAAGCATTATTGGCAGGGCTTTGCTCTATCTAGGATAAGTTAAGTTTGCATGACAATCACTAAATTAATAGATCCAGCAAGAGAGAACAATTTCTGGCAGTGTCAGATCTCAGTAGAGCCAGAAGCAAATAAGACTGAATCAGACATTTACATCAAGTTGTTTGTCAATAAATGGCAAGAAGTGGCTCTCTACAGTGGTGAATTACTATTTCATAACATTTTGGGAAGAATGAGAGGATGGCCTTGGAGGCAGATGGCTGAACTGAGTTGTGTTCCTTTTCTACAAAAGAAAGATTCCCTATGAGGTGGGTGGGGGAAAACCCAAACAAACAAACAAGAAAATCCCTTCTGAATTCTGGGTACACAGCTGTTATTTTCAATGGAACCAAAAGTAGGGTATTAAATATCTATTAAATGTCTAGAACCACAGCTTTTTTTCTGGAAGAAACTTGGGAACCTCAGACAGAGGATAAGACTGGCTGCCCAATTCCTTTGGGATTAACACACTGAAAATAGCCATAATCCCTGGCTCCCAAGCAACGTGTTCGCACTACACTCACACAAGCATCAGCACCATGTATTTTGGCAAGAAAGCAAAGAACAACTCCCCAAACAGTGTCTGGCAGGCCAGTGAGAATGAGAAATCACTTAACAGACCAAGATCAAGAAACAAAAGCTGTTCACAAACCTATAGAAGCTGAAGTATTTAAGGCTTTTCAGACAGCTGAACAACACTGTGACAACTTTCCAGACAGAAGGCAAGGCAGTTTTTAGGTTCTTTAGAAGTACGAGTCAGGAATAGGAAGAATCTTTGTTTCATATGATCTCAAAAATATACATTTTGAGCTCAAGCATGTTTAATTCATAGATCTTAAAGCGTTTTTTATACAACTTTGAAGTGGGCAATGAAGCCATCATTTGAAAAGGTATTCACGGTACTCTACCTGTGTACTCACACCAAGAGATGACATGACTTACAAGTGGTTACACCATTATATCCATGGCAGAAAAATCAAGAAATAATCACAAATGTATTACTAACAATAAATCTGCTGAAATCATCACTTCTTTCCTCAGGGATGAATTTTGCCCTACACTGTTACCAAAGAACAATCAGAATACAGACTCTTCAGTGCTAAAGGACTAAGGCAATTTCTCAGAGCTATCAATCTGATGCATTTGTCAAAGCGCAAACCCACATTTTAATAAAAATCTAAAGAATCCAGTGATTTCATATGTCAGGAATAAGCCTGTGTAGGAGGCCATATTATGGCTGTGCTCTACATGAATGAAAATTCTACAATGTGAACACGTCTCTACTGACAGTATGTGCACTGGAATACTTCACAGACAACACAATGCGGGGAATAAAAGTAAAATGGAACTACACTCACCTTTCAGGAAAAAAAAAAGGCACAAAAGGGAAAAAATATTATGACCCATGCAGAAAACTAGAGGAAAGGCACAGGATGAATAAGAAGTGAGTAGAGATGAGCAGTGTTTAGGGATGTCACAACATTATTTCCCATCTGCTGCACAAAACCAATGCAGCTGTCTCTAAGTTTATCAAGATACAATTTGGCAGTTTGCCAGTCTGGCATGAAATACATTTTACTTCCATAAATTGTTACTCAGTTTCCAATCCGAACTATATGTAAGTAATCCACAGTTTTATGTCTTCAAGCAGTACACAGTAACTCATGTCCTTGCAGTTTCAGGCTGTGGGCTGGAATACAAATTACATTATGCCAAACCTTATTATCTGGTGTAAAGATAAAAGAAGACAGAAAAAACACTCTCAACTAGTTCTATTCCAAAAATCAACATGGATCTCCTCCACAGATATGTCAGTGTCCTAGCAGAGTCAGAACATTAATTTCAAGTTTTTAATTCTGCGATATTCACATAGGTACCGACAACTGCATTCTACTTTCTCTCTCAGATGTCACAGGTTCTCAAATTTTGAGCCCTCAAAGAAAAACTTCTTTGCTTTTCTTTCAATAGTTTTTTAGGGCATTTTGCTTTAAGGAAAGACTGTATGTAGTCCTTGCTCAGGTAACAGACATGTCTAAGTCAGGAGAAAACACATTTAGAGATGGTCTGTTGTCAGGGTTTATACTTTTAAAAAAATCGAAAGAATTTAAGAGAGGTCTGACAAATTAAATTTGTATTTAGGTTGGGTTTTTTCCTTAAAACCAGCACACAGCTTTAGTCCAGTATATTGGTCCAAGAGCTGTATATAGACTGGAACAAAATGTGAGGGCATAAGAGGAGGAATAGATGTCAAAATTGCAATTGATAAACTCAAAATTCTGTGGTAAGGTAAGGACAATTTTAATTTCAATACCACAAATTTTCAAGAAGTTCCACAATCACATTATACAAGCAAAGTTCTATGTGAAGTCACTCCTGAGCTGCATGTGTCCATTGGGAGGTACTTGAGTGCCACATACACAGTGCAACCAAATTGGAAGATCCTGCCCCGGTCTCATAACGCAACCAGTGCCTGTCAAAAGTGCTCAGCAGCCGTGTTCTGCATTGGAAACTGACTGTGAAGCATCTTCCCTGCTATCTTCTTTAATGGGTGCAAGTGTCTGGAAAAAGTCACTCTTTTTTATCCCCACCTGCATGCTGCATCTTCCCCAAGCAGCAAGCAAGTGGCTGCCTATCACCCCTGCTCTCTTAAAGCTATCGTCATCTCTTTTCCTTTTCCAACCAAAGCCTCTGCAAGTCCCACATTTGAACAAATCCCATAGTGTGAAAGGTAAATAATACTGTGACACCTCAGACAAGTTGGTTTAACAGGTAGCTTGTTACCTGGGAGAGTAAGAGCGTCTGAAAGTCTTGTGGGAAGGAGCAGTGGGGATGGAGTTAGGCTGAGAAAGGGGAGGGGGGTGCTTCGACAGCCCATCTGCACTCCAACCCCAGAGCCGACTGCCGTGACCAGAGGAGAAATAAAAGAGAGAAAAACAGAGAAAGGAGAGGGAGGAAAGAAAAAAGAAACTATAATCTGAGTGGCTTAGTGCTGTCATGCTGCCTTGGAGAGAGAAAAAAATTAATAGAAACAAAATTAAACAAGAATACTCCATCGAGTCTCACAAGCCTTTGTTTTGGTCCTTATTATTCATTTCCATCTTTGTTCCTAATATAATATGATTCACAAAAAAAATCCAGTCCCTGCTTGTACTAACCAGTAGATTTTACAAATGGATACAGCATCTATAAACACCTCCATTTATAATGTTTACACAAACAATCCCTGGCCACATGTGTATTCAAACTCTGAGCAGGTATTTCTAAGCAACAGGATTTCCCTGGAAGAAAGGAAGATTGGAATTTATTTTTTTATTAGACACCTTAAGGTACCTTGTGAAGTTTGTCTCCTGGTGCCTCTATAAAAGCCTGCAATCAGGCCCTACATAACCAGAAAACTTTTGCAGGGCTTAAGAACTGATCCTGTTTCACCAGATTCAAACTGAAGCCAAATATGCAGCAAGTGAAAGTCAGTCTAGAGTATAAACCTACCACTGGGACTTGGCCCAGGTCTCAGCACACAAAGCTAGTAAGACTGGGTGAAAGCAGCCTCTGAGTTGATTCAGATCACTCCTTCAACTTTCACAGGCCCTTTCAGTTATTGCATGACCCTGTGCCTTTGGGTCAGGACGTCCATTCCTTTGTCAATTTGTCTAACCTCTGCTTTTGTCCTTTTCCCATTATGGTACATGATTTTCAAAATCACCTTCTAAATGAGAATAGATGCTTGAACTGCTGGAGTATTCACAACATCACTTTGTTTCTATTACATTTCAACATATTATCTTGTAGAGTTGTATTTGTATATATGCAAGTGAAAGATACTTTCACATGAGAAGTGACAAACAAGTCAAGAATTGCTCCAGTGCAAACAGAAGCAAAGCCAGTTAAAAAATTCCTCTAAAGAGCAGTGTCAAGAATTTCACTCATTAACCAGCAATCAAATCTCACAGCTATTACATGCCAGTATTACCAAGGAAATGCCCTAGACTCCCAGACTGCTGATCAGAAGATTCACAGCTCAGGTCTCATCTACCTGAACACAGGCCACCAAACAATGCAGGCTTGCCCTTATTGAAAAGAGGGGGTGGCTTATTTTAATTCTGTTTTCATACCTTTGCTTGCTCAGCTTAATACTGAAAGTGTCAAATTTTGGGTTTAATGGTATTTTTATTATTAGTGAAATAGCAAGCATGTAAACTTACATAACCAGATAAAGTTGTAGCCTTTTATTCTGATGCATTTCCTCTAAAGATCTTTGAAAGACTAAATTGTTTTTTTTAATTTTGGATGATTTTTGTTTATTTGTTTTTAATAATCAAAACTAAGCACAGGCTTCTGGGCTACTAATAATGGCAGAAATTCATTCCAAATGTATTCATTTGATATTCCTTCAATTACTCCTACAAAATTCTAGGTGAAAATTTCCAACCTGAATGTAACATTTAAGTTTGCAGATTCAGAACAGTATTCTAACACCAAAGGACTTCACAATTTAGTGTTTTCCTTTTTGTACTACAACTTGATTTATTAAATCTCAGAAGATTTTCTCTGTCCAACACAAATCTGAGCCATTCATCTGTGCTTTGCTTAGANTAACTCCTCTCACCAAAAACTAAAACTGTTAAGGAAAAAAAAAAGCAGATACAAATGCAGAAGTAACTCACAGGTGCAGTGGATATGTTATAGTCACCATGAAGCAGAAGTGGAAGGAATAAATGAAGGCAGCAGAAAGGTCTCTGGCCAAGACCCTGAAAGCATGCTACCCTCCTGAAGACTTCAGGGGATACTTAAGCACATGTTATCATCTGGACAGGCAAATCAGCTGTTTGCAGAGTCCACTTCAACCAAAACATTCAAAATCTACCCAGAGAGCCCAAATACATGTACATATAAATACACACACACACACACGACTCTCAAAAACTCAGTCACCTGTAATACATGCATAACACAGTATACCTGCATCAACAAACCCGTGCTGACTGATGCTGAGGCTATTGCCCACTAACCATTACCATATGGGACAACAGCTATACCTAACAGTATTTTTATATTCCTACAGAACCTAAATATCCTTTCTACACATATCCCAGCTCCAAAGACATGTATGCCTCTGGATTTTACTCCAATCTGTGAACTAAGAAAAAAAAATACAAGGAAAGCATAATCTTCAAAACCAAACCTGGCATTAAGAACTGAGATTATCCTTCCATTGACTATACTCAGGCAGCCTGTACAAGACATAGGCAGGGACAAGGCAAGCAGGGCCTGCACACAGAGCATCCCAGCAGGCAATGGCAATGCACAACCCAACTACAAACCTTTGCCAGTAGGCCCCATGAAAATGTAAAGCCAAGCCTACTTTTGGAGCAGAGCTACACAAAGAAACTGGGAATCTTTATCCTTTTATACTGCTATCAGAATGACCTGGGCGTGTTTCTGTTTTAAGTTTGTAGAGAGAAAAGTGACATTTCACAGCAATGCTGAATAGCAAATGACAAGTATCTGAAATGGAAATATGACACTGAAGCACCTATACCAAAGAATACTGCATACTCTACTTACCACAATCTGTCAGCACATCTTTAAAAGCCTCTTCTCTGAAAGAGGGACAACCAGAACTAAATTCACCCCTTTAAGTCAGAACCACGCCCAAATTGTGCTATACAAGACATTTTCAAGAAGGATGCAGCCCAGTAGAGCATCACAAGCTACTGCCCCTGATTTGCAGTACTTGCCACTGCCTTTTCTACAAATGGCAAAAATCTGCAGATACTGTTACAGCCTAGAGTGCACTCACCACAAAAAAAGTACAGATTCTCCCTTCCAAATATTTTAAAGTGCTTTCATAGCAGCTTCCACCTTTACCTATCACTGAAGAGTAAACATTGCTCTTGAATAACTAAATCCAGCAAGGAAGTAGGACACACTTCTTGAGAAGACATCTAAATTTTAGATTAAATGCCTCCAAGAGCTCTATAGAAAATGGAATGAATGATTGTTTTCTAACAGAAGTTCCTGGCCAACTGTATCCATGGCAGAATACTCTGGAATTATATGCTCTCTGAAACTAGCCCTTGAGAACAAATCACATATGGAAAAAATCTCTTCAGTTTCTAAGCCCAAAATGCTATAAAGCAACAGCAACAATGTAGACTGGATGCTTTAATCAATACTTTGATATTTGCCTCCTGACATCAAAAGGTGAGAAGAAAGCAAAGACAAACAGAAAACAGTGACTGAAGTGGCAATAAACAATTGTGTCCCAATGGCAAAACCCAAAAGCATGGTAAAAGGTTGTGGAATTATAAAGTAAGTGCCACATGCAAACATGGCAAGAAAACCACAATGTAACCACAGGGAGACACAGTTAATAACTTCCCATGACAGAAATCAGCAGGGCAACAGTGCTCAAGCTAGTCAAAAAGGAAGCAACATAGCTGGAACCATTCCCCTGAAACTCTAGC